>JBBDGP010002840.1:650000-1130000 GCA_037952835.1 Lithobates septentrionalis
ACAGCCGGATGCCCACAGTAGTATTGCCAGCGCTGTGGACAGGCAGGGGAGAGAAGGGAGGGTTTGGGTGGCCACGTTGCTGGATTGTGGGACAGGTGAGTGTCTTTTTATTAAAAGTCAGAAGATACACTTTTTTTGTAGCTGCTGACTTTTAATAAACAAAAAATTGACTGGAACTTCGCTTTGAATTAAAAATAACCTCACTCCCTTAAAAAGTGCAGTAATCCGGTGCACTGCAGGGTACAAGCATTCACACACACTGCTGCTGGGAGGTCAGGAGGGAATACAATCCACAGATGACAAACAGCCCTGTGAAGTTCCCTGTACTGTCTCTGTGCTGACCAGTGGCAGCTAGTGCTCAAAATTTTTGGGGGGGGCGCAAACAAACTGAAAAATACTGAACCTCCCCCATCAAACGCAGCCACTGTGCCCGTCAAATGCAGCCACTGTGCCCGTCAAATGCAGCCACCTGTGCTTGTCAAACACAGCCAACTGTGCCCATCAAACGCAGCCACTTGTGCCTGTCAAACACAGCCACCTGTGCCCATCAAACATAGCCACCTGTGCCCGTCAAACGCAGCCACCTGTGCCCGTCAAACGCAGCCACCTGTGCCCGTCAAACGCAGCCACCTGTGCCCGTCAAAACCAGCCACCTGTGCCTATTAAATGCAGCTATCACTTCACAATGCACGGGCCACCACTGGTGCTGACAGTTCCTTGGCATTCCTGTTAACTCCTAGTGTGCTGGAAGGTGCAAACAGTGGAATGTGCACAGGATAGCCAGGGACCTGTCAGCATGGAGCGAGAGGTGTAAGTAGAGTACACATTTGTACTCTACTGTGTACTTACTGTTGTTAAAATTACTTTATTTTAATAAATGCTGTATTACAATGGATGATGTGCCCCGCTGTATGTGCTTTTTAAAAAACGATGTCACTTCATACCGAATTTCACAGTAGTACGATACATGTGACTCCCGACCCGTCCTGCCCCTCTCTGCTCTCCTGAGTCCTGACGTCAGCGGGGAATTCTCAGCCCCGCCCGCTGACTATAGCTATCGTATCAGAGGAGAGGCGGGCAGGGCTGAGAATTCCCTGTTGATGTCAGGACTCAGGAGAGCGGAGAGGAGACCGGAGAGGGGCAGGACGGGCCGGGAGTCACATGTATCGTACTACTGTGAAATTCAGTATGAAGTGACATCGTTTTTTAAAAAGCACATACAGCGGGGCATATCATCCATTGTCATACAGCATTTATTAAAATAAAGTAATTTTGAAAAATCGCTCCGAGCGCTTTCCCGGGAGGGGCGGGGCTAGTCGTCATGACGTCACCCACAATCGATTTTCCGGTCCTTATGCATCGATGCCGCATCGGGGACACCCGAATCGCGATGCATCGATTCAACGATTAATTTCAGCACCCCTAATGTATACCCCAAACACTGAACCAATAACCTTAACAAAGGCTGAAAAAAAGAGTATAATAAAAAATACTTTACTATTACCAAAATATATCATAATACTTTTAACTCTACACCAATAATAAAAAAAAAACAACAGATCTGTTATTAAAAAAAGCCACCAAAGAATTTCCCCACAGCTTGAGGTCTAGGCTTCTTTTGCTGGAGTAGATGTTGCAGTAGAGTAGTGCTTTTACCCCCAGTAACATCCTTGATGAGGGTGTCCAAGGCAGCTCTGAAGGGCATGCGCAGGAAACATATTGAATATGACCTTCAAGGTGAGGTTATATTAATAAATTGACATGTGCACTACTGAAAAATTGTTTAGTTTTCGCTTTATTCAGGTTTTCTTTTTTCCAGTCATCGGATCATTCATTATGCTCAGCATTCGTTATTTTGGATCATTCCTAACTTTGAATGCATCGGTATTTGTTCCGTTTCCTTCGTTTACAGGTGGCATTCGTTACTTCGGATAATTTGTGACTTTAAGATGCATTCGTATTCGTTACGTTCAATAACAGTTACTTTAGCCAAATTTGAAAGGAAATTCCAATACAAATGTAAATCTAATCTATCCCAAATTAGCTGCTATGGTGCAGAGACCTGAATAGAAGAATTACTGACTTCAGCTATTTACATATAATTTAACAGTATATAGTTAATAATAATAATAAAACTATATCAGTTTTATAGTTTTAACTAATATTAGGTAATAATTTAATTATAGTATAAAATACAAAAAACAAAATTATCCAAATGTAATCGTTTCGTTAAACTCGTAGGTTGAATAGTTTTTCGTTGTTTAGATTTTTTGTAATTTCGTTCTGACAATTTGTTTTCTTATACATTCGTCAAAAGAGTCTTTCGTTCATTTGGATGCTTCCGAATGGACGAATATGCCGAAGTTCGTCCGAAAACAAATTCGTAACGAAACAAATTGCACATGTCTAGTAAGAAAACGGTTACTGTCATATCAAGATAGCCATTCACAGGTATTTGAAAAAAAAGCACATCATTAGTTTAATTACTAAGCTCCCCAGGTCAGAACGGGAAGAACTTGGATATTAGTATATAGTAAAAAACTTGTGTTTGCCTTTAAATTTATTATTGATGTCTCCAATATAATTCTTTAAAAAGGCTTTTCATTGCACGATAAGCTAGATTCCAAGCTTTTAATTAGAATCCAATAAAGGGAAAGCATGCAGCCATCTTCCTCAAGGTACTCTCAAATGTGGATCATGGACTGTTAAAAAAAACAAAAAAAAAAAAACATATACACAATAGAACAGGCTTCAGGCTATTGAATAGGGAGATATATAGGGCCCAGTGTTTTTCAAATTCTACAGCGATTGGTGTAGTTTACCTATTGACATGTAAATGTGGAGTCTACTAACTATGTAGGTAAAATGAAACGTGCCCTTTGGCTAACGATCTATAATTACACATATGTTATTTGAAATTGGAACTTACAAACACCCATTGGGAGACACTTTGCAGGACATCGCAATTATCAAACAGATGGCTTGCATTTCTGTTTCTTGGTTAGAATCTACCTTATTGCAAGGGGTGAATATTTTGATAAACAATCTGCAAAGTGAGGCAAAACAAGATTATATGATCTTAAAACTTACTATATCTCCTGATTTTATTGACTTCATTGATTCAATTTGTCTCATTTTTATAACAAATATTTGTCTGTCCCTTTTTTCTGACTATGATAGATATTTGAAATAGATGTAAAATCAAAGAGCGCTAGAATCCGATAACAATTCTTCACAGTTCTTTATTTGGTAAAAGAGAAGCGATCTGCGACATCCAAACAAACCCAGCAGAACCCTAATGCCCCGTACACACGATCGGAAATTCCGCCAGCAAAAGTCCGATGTGAGCTTTTGGTCGGAAATTCCGACCGTGTGTATGCTCCATCGGACTATGCTCTTATCCAAAATTCCGATCAACTGTAGCAATTCTGACGCACAAAATTCCTATGCATGTTTGGAAACAATTCGACGCATGCTCGGAAGCAATGAACTTCATTTTCTCGGCTCGTCGCAGTGTTGTACGTCACCGCGTTCTTGGCGGTCGAAAGTTCAGAGAACTTTTGTGTGATTGTGTGTATGCAAGGCAAGCTTGAGCCGAATTCCTCCGGAAAAACCATCCAAGGTTTTTCTGACGGAAATTTCGATCGTGTGTACGTGGCATTACACATTTTAGCAAAAGCCCTATGCCCCGTACACACAAGCGGAATTCCGCTCAAGCTTGGCTTGCATACACACAGTCACACAAAAGTTCTCTGAACTTTCGACCGTCAAGAACGCGGTGACATACAACACTACGACAAGCCGAGTGTCAGGGCTGGGCTCAGCCCTTCCTTCTCAGAGCTGGCTGCTCAGCTGTCGGCTAATTGCCAGCTCCTATCTCTCCACAGTTACCCAGCTGTTGTTGATTCTGCTCGTCAGTCCTGCCTACTTAAAGCCGTCCAGCTCACTTGATCTCTGCCTTCGCCTTTGTCAATATCACAGAGACTTTCTCATGCATTCCTGTTGAAGACTTGCTCGGCTGACGTTCCTTCTGGCTCCTGGTCCTGCTTGCTGTACTACTACGTTTATCTCTGGCTCTCTGACATTTGCTTGGCTGACTACCCAATCCTGTTACTGAACTCTGGCTTGTTTTGACTACGCTTACTCTGTTTACCTTATTATTATTATTAATTAACAAGTGTGATTTAACTATACTTCTGTCTCGGTCTGATTCATGGTTCCTGATACCGAGAAAATGAAGTTCAATGTTTCCGAGCATGCGTCGAATTGTTTCCGAGCATGCGTGATTTTTTGCACGTCGGAATTGCATACAGACGAACGGAATTTCCATCAAGAACTTTTTCCGTCCGAAAAATAGGGAACCAGCTCTCAATCTTTTGCTGGCGGAAATTCAGACAGAAAAAGTTGGATGGAGCATACACACGGTCGGAATATCCGACCAAAAGCTCACATCACACTTTTTTTGACGGAAATTCCGCTCGTGTGTACGGGGCATTAGTCATAGCTAATGACTATGCTGTATATAATACAAAGTGACTACAGCATAGTCCTTACCCACTTCAGCCCCAGAAGGATTTGCCCCCTTCCCGACCAGGCCATTTTTTGCAATATGGCACTGCGTCGCTTTAACTGACAATTGCACGGTCGTGCGACATTGTACCCAAGCAAAATTTATGTCCTTTTTTCCCCCACAAATAGAGCTTTCTTTTGGTGGTATTTGATAACCTCTGCGGTTTTTGTTTTTTGCGCTATAAACAAAAAAAAAAGAGCGTAAATTTTGCAAAAAACACAATATTTTGTAGTTTTTGCTAGAATAAATATCCCAATTTTTTAAAAAAAAGTTTTTCCTCAGTTTAGGCCGATATGTATTTTTCTACATATTTTTGGTAAAAAAAAAAAAAAAAAATCGCAATAAGCGTACATTGATTGGTTTGCGCAAAAGTTATAGCGTCTACAAAATAGGGGATAGATTTATGTCATTTTTATTTTTTCTAGTAATGGCGGCGATTTTTATCAGGACTGCGACACTGCGGCGGACAAATCGGACACTTTTGACCATTGACATTCATACAGCGATCAGTGCTAAAAATAGCCATTGATTACTGTATAAATGACACTGGCAGGGAAGGGGTTAACACTAGCATAGTTGCCAACATTGCAAAAAAAATATGTGGGACACTTTTTTGGCTGTAGGCGGAGCCGTACAATAATTAGGGGGTGGGGCATTCGTTTGTAGGCGTGGCTTAGAAAAAATTACAAGGTTGAAGCGCGTCGCGACGAACAATGGACGTGGCTTACGCGAAAAGTGGGCGTGGCTTAAATGGGCGTGGCTCAAGAGGGTGTGGTTAGAGTCTGAGATGAATGCGGGATGGAGAGGGAAAGTGGGAGAAGGAAAGGGGGAGAGGGGAATGACGGGACAGCAGCCCCAGATCCTACACAATAGAAATATGTGTATTCTAGAAAGTTTAACAATTAGCAGATAAAGATACTCCAAACACCTGGTGTTAACGCTTCAATCATCCTGGCACCATGGTTGTTATGGTGTCAGGATGATTGAAGCGCATTATTTCTATTATTACATTGTAATATAAAATTAAATCATTCAACTCACCATAATGCCGAATCTGTGGGATCCCTGAGCGTGTCACTAGCCACGTCGCCTGCCACCAGCAGAGTCTGTCCTTGCATCAGGTGCCCCCGGTAGTCTGTCCTTGCATCAGGTGCCCCCGGCAGAGTCTGTCCTTGCATCAGGTGCCACCAGCAGAGTCTGTCCTTGCATCAGGTGCCCCCGGCAGAGTCTATATAGACCCCCTCAGTGCAGACCCCCTCAGTGCAGACCCCCTCCATCAGTGCAGATCCCTCCATCAGTGCAGATCCCCTCCATCAGTGCAGATCCCCTCCATCAGTGCAGACCCCCTCCATCAGTGCAGACCCCCTCAGTGCAGACCCCCTCCATCAGTGCAGCCCCCCTCTATTAGGGCAGCCCCCTCAGTGCAGCCCCCCCTCATTGCAGCCCCCCCTCTATTAGTGCAGACCCCCCTCTATTAGTGCAGCCCCCTCAGGGCAGCCCCCCCTCTATTAGTGCAGACCCCCCTCCCACTCAGTGCAGGAGCGGCCGGTGTTCTGCCTGCCAAGAAAGTTCCCCTTGGCAAGTATGGACCCCCTGTACTGCGCAGGCGCAGCTCTTGCGCAGTACGGGGCTGGGGAATTTTCGGCAAGACACGGCAACGGTGGCGCCGTTGTCTTCTGCTTCAGTGGAGAAGGGAGGGGCCGTTCAGCTAAAGAAGCCGCTTCATTGGCTGCACGGATCGAGCCCCCTTCCTCTCTCCACTACTCAACACTGTCACTAGGGTGAAGATCGAGCTGCGGCGCCGGACGCCATTTTGCTGGAGCTAGCTGCTCCAAAAAAAAAAAAAAAAATTCCCGATTTTCCTCATGGAAAATCCCGATCCGGGACAGCCTCAAATCGGGATGAGGGTCCCAAAATCGGGATTGTCCCAGAAAAATCGGGACTGTTGGCAACTATGCACTAGGGGGCGATCAAGGGGTTACCTGTGTTCCCCAGGTGTGTTCTAACTGTAAGGGGGATGGGACTGACTAGGGGAGGCGAGAGATCGGTGTTCATACTTAGTAGGAACACGAAATCTGTCTCCTCTCCCCTGAGAGAACCGGGATGTGTGTGTTTACACACACACACATCCCGGTTCTCGCTCTGTCATGAGCGATCGCGGGTGCCCAGCGGTCATCGCGCCCGCCGTGCACGCACAGCCCTGGGGACATGCGGCGGGCGCGTGCCTCCTGATGTCTTAAAGGGGCGACATACAGCTACGGCGATTTGCCCAGCTGAGCCAACCTGCCACAGTATAACTGTAGCGGGTGGTTGGCTAGTGGTTAAAGTGATTGTAAAGTCTCATTCTTTTTTTTTTAAATTAAAAATAACAAATATGTTATTGTTACCTCCTCTGTTCAGTGGATTTGCACAGAGCAGCCAGGATCCTCCTCTACTTGGGTCCCTCTTCTGTGATCCTGGCCCCTCACTCCTGTTGAATGCCTCTACAGCAAGCAGCTTGCTATGGGGGCACCTGTGCCAAGCCACAACTCCATGTGTCCATTCAGACACAGAGCCGCTGCCCCCTTTCTATTCTCATTGGCTGACTGACTTTGACTGACAGCAGCGGGTGCCAATGATGCCACACTGCTGTCTAAGCCAATGAGGAGGGGAGTCCCGGGCATGACATGACATTGTTATTTTTTTTTTCACACAAAAATAGTTTTTTTTGGTGGTAATTTTTTTTTTTTGCTAAATAAAAGACGAAAATATATAAAAAAAAAAAAAAAAAAAAGTTTTTCTTCATTGCAGTTATAAAATTTTGCGAATAACCTTTCTTCATAAATTTAGGCCAAAATATATTCTGCTTTATTTCATTGGTGAAAATAACCCAAATCAGTGTTTATTATTTAGTCTGTAGGAAAGTTATAGAGTCCACAAACTATGGTGTATATATATATATATATATATATATATATATATATATATATATATATATATATATATATATATATATATATAAATTGATCAATCTCCATGGGCCGCATTCCGGGATGACGTCATATGATGTCCACCTAGAACGATGAAGGTCCTGCACGGATTTTATTTGACTATAGGCTGGGCATGAACTGGTTAACAACCATGACTCTTCTGCTGTGAGCGGGATTCCCCACTGTCAACAGAATGTAAATAAAACAAGTGGTGGTTAAAAAAAAAAAAAGGAACCCCATGTCACGATTAAAAACAAAACTTTGTGGGGTCCCCCCAAAATCCATACCAGAAAACACAGTTTTTGACAAGTCCTTTATTAAAAAAAAAACACTCAAAAAATAAAAAGTAGATCCATTGTCAATCAGGAAAAAAGCCAGCTGCTGACCCACACGAAAAAAACCTGCAGGCCACCGAACACGATCGCTCCGGCGTCCTGGCACTTGACAAATGACAAAGGGGGCAGGGTTATCTGGTGAAGTCACTTAGGGGACTCTGCCCCATGTTTGCCTGTCATTCTGCGAGGGTCCCCTCACTCACCAAATGACAGGTAAACGTGGGGGTCATCTGATGAGGTCACCAGACAACCCCACCCACAAGTTTATATACAATCTGATGAGGTCACCAGACAACCCCAGGGCCACAAAAGATATATACTGTATTTATCAGCGCTGCCTCGGAGGGGGCGGGAACGGCGCCATCAGATTACATACAGGAGAATATCCTGTTTACTCGGCGGCATCTGTAATAGGAAGTCCTGGGCTGCATTGGACGACTGTTCTGTCTATCATAGGAGGCTGGACTTTGTATTAAAGAGGCCGCCGTGTAAACGGGAGATTCTCCTGTATGTAATCTGTTGGCGCTCGTCCCGCCCCCTCCCTGTCACCTCCAAGGCTGCAGATGGGCATCGATCAGGCTGCACTGATGGCAATGGTGAGGCTGCGTTCATGGCAATGGTGAGGCTACAGATGGGCACTGATTAGGCTGCATTGATGGGGACTGACCCTTATTTTCCTTCACAGTTCTTTATTTAAAATGTAAGTTTTTTCCTGAAACTTCCCTCCTAAAGTGAAGGTGCGTGTTATACGACGATAAATACGGTATATCCAAATAACACGCCCGAGCTCATCCTTAGTCCTACGTGGCACTCGGGGATTCGTAGGGGCAACAAAAGATATATATCCAAACAATGTCCGAGCTCATCTCTTCACCACACACCGCCACAAAGGCAAGAGAATTCTTGTTGGGCAGTGTTTTAGTGCTCGGACGAACACACTTAGACCAAATTTTAATGGTTCTAAGAATGTCAGGCAAAATGGTCGGCCCTCACGCATGTTCACTTTTATCAAATCTGGCCCTCTTTGAAAAAAGTTTGGACACCCCTGCTGTAGAGGGAGGTATGGAGATATGTTCATGTAGATACTTTGACTATTTGTCTAATTATTAACGTTCTCTTTTATTTTTATATTACTGTGTGTCTAAAATGATCATAGTGGTAAGGTTTAAATCCTTATTATAATGGTAAATATATTGAATGTATATTATGTATTGATGCTTTACATTTCTTTGTTGATTTTTGCTTGTGAAAATTCAATAAACATATTCAACAAGGAGATATGTTCATGTCCTGCAATTCCTCCTTTGTTTGGAATCTGACATGATAAAAAGGAAACAACTCAGTTCTAATACAAGATAAAAGTCTTGAGCACTGAAAAATCAAGTGTTGGAAGCAGGAGGAGTTCAATTGCCAGAGGTGGCAGCAAGGTGTAAGTAAGAGAGGTGAAACCCTTTGTCTCTTGAGCTAAGAAGCAGTGGCAGGAAAGTGTTACTTTACACTGAACGGCGGGACAAAAGAAGAGAATGTGCATACTCACCACATACTACTTTAGTGGCGCAGAAATCAATTCCTTAGCATTTTAATTCTTCTCTCACAGACCAACAGTAAAAGAAAAAAAAAAAAAAAAAAGATGTAACCATGCTGATCTGCATATCTGCTATGTATGCACCAGCTCAAGCAGTGTGTAGATGAAGTCTTGACTGCAGAAAAAGTAATTTTGCACTAAAGAAAAAATAGCCACACAGTAAAAGAATATGTGAAACCCAACATTTAATGTTCCTGATATGTGCCTGCTGTACCATGTGCTTGTATGAAAAAGTATAATCCAAATGGCTCTGAATCCTGTGTTCCACAATAAAGTAGAAAGAAAAGGATGTTTGCATTTAGGTTAAATTCAAGACCTGTTACAAACTGTCCCTGCATATTTCTCAACTTACAGTTTACATTCGTGTTTTATACAGATTGAAGCTTTATCTATTATTAACATGAATAAATCAGACCAGTCACACAGTATATCATTATTTCAATACTGTGCATAGCTCAAAAAGCATTAGTGCTGTAACAGTAAGTTGCATATACATGAACCCTCAGAAGCAGACATCCTTCGTCTATACTAGAAAGTTTAGTTGCTACACACAGCAAGTGATTCTCCTGTGAACTAATTTACATGTTCTGCCCTAGCAGTCCAGAAGCTTAACCTATTGTTTACCTATAGTTTAAACATACATTTCTGTAAATTACTGAATAAAAGTTGCCACACAGACAATAAGGATCACAATGTGTACATGTGCTTGGTAGTACAAGGCATAGGCACTCTATAAGTAATAGGGTGTTTTAAAGAAGATTGTAAAACTTGAACCCTATATCTATTGGTTGTAGAAACAAATGCATAGTTGATCTATTCTTTTGTGCCTGTACATTGGGACAATTTCCCTTAAAAAGGTATGTACACACCACATAACAGGTTTGTAAAAATAAGCTTTACTGGATTCTGTCTTCGTGATTTGGTCCTGAATGCTGACAGCACCAAAAGTAAGTCCTGGATGTGTCTGTGATTAGGTTGACAGTCAAGATCTGGTGAGTAAAACAAATCAATACAATTAAGAGATGGAATGGGAAGTTCAGAAGAGAGGATTTTTGTAATGTTGCGCTTCTTTTTTTCCACAAGATGGCAGCATCAAACACAGTTACTAATTAACGTTTCTGTTTCCTATGGGGATGCACTGTAGAATATACCAGTTTGTAAATCAGGTTGCTACAGTACATGTGATAGTGGGGCCATATGCGCACCAGAACAGAAAATTGGCTATCAGAATTTTTTTTTTTTTTTATTTGCTGCTGAGACATACATTATTGTTACAAACCTTTTAAACATATCATGTTAATACAGTGACTGGTAAAATATTTATACCCTTTTGGTGCAGTTACCATCGGACTAACGTATAATTTCTGAACAAAATCTGCCAGAAAGAATTTGCCCAAATCACTCCTGAATAGTGACCAAAGTGTTACATACCTAGAAAGACACAGTGATTACCATGAAAGATGAAGAAACACGATTTATTAAAAGGTTTGGAGTTAAATACTTATGTATTAAAATAAAGAGAACAAGGCACAAAAAACATGAATATGCACATCTGACATTATACAGTATGAATGGGGTTTAAGGTCTTGTTTTCTTCCTAAAGCAGCTATAGCCCGAGTAGAAAAGCGACTCCCCTGCCAGTTGGTTGGCAATTAGACAGAAATTCTGAGGTTTTTCACTTTTGGAACAATTGCATGTAGAACAAATGCACACGCTTGTTGGCTTTCCTGACATGCAGTTGCATTAAAGTGAAACAGTCAGATAAGTTCATGCTGGCCCCTTTTGCAGGTATAGCATAGAGCTGCACGATTCTGGCTAAAATGAGAATCACAATTTTTTTGCTTAGAATAAAGACCACGATTTTCTCGATGTAACATCATCTTTCACATTATACAAAAAATTGGGCTAACTTTACTGTTTTTTTTTTTATAATTCATTGAAGAGTATCCCCCCCCCAAAAAAAAATGCATTTGAAAGACTGCTGCGCAAATACGGTGTGACCTAAAATATTGCAACAACCGCTTTTTTATTTTCTAGGGTCTTTGCTAAAAAATTATATATAATTTTTTGGGGTTTCTAAGTAATTTCTAACAGAAAATACTGATTTTATCTTGTAAACAAGTGGCAGAAAAAGGTTTGGTCTTAAGTGGTTAAATTGACCTAATTTACACACAGAAGTTCATTCCTTTGATCTAAAACAGTGGTTCTCAACCTGGGGGTCGAATGACGATTTGCCAGGGGTCACCAAATCCTGGGCTGTTCCTGAAGCCTGCACCACTCTCCCAGCTATTTTGCGGCCTGCCCAGCATGGCTGTCCCTGGAGCCCGCAGCCGCCCGCTCAGCCTTTTCGCAGCCACCCATTCAGTTCATGGCATGGCTGGGGGCAGAGACTAGAGGTCAGTTGACTGGTGAGGAATGTGAAGTGGGAGGGGCTGGAGGAGACCCCATCTTCTGATTTCGGCATAGGTGTCACTGCTGCGAGACACCACAAAGTCAGAGACGCAGTGAAGCCAGAGACACAGTGAGTAACACTACCTGTGATTATAGTAGTCATTAAAAGTCCCCACTAGAGTTCTCAGATCAGCAGATGACCTAAGTTGCCTGATCAGAACTCCCCCCAGCACTGCCACTCATTCCACCCCCCGCCAGCACTGCCACTCATCCCATCCCCCCCCCCCCCCCTCCACTAAAGGAGTAAGAGAAGGAATAAAAATAAAAGAGAATACATGGAAGGGAGAGGAAAAGAGGGGGAGGAACAGAAAGAAAGAAAAGAAACAGAGAGAAAGAATAAGCGAAAGAACAAGGAAGATGGCAAGAGAGAGGAATGGGGGAATAAAAACAAGAAATTAGGATAGAGAGAAATAAAAGAGAAAGGAAGGATAACAAAAGAGAAGGAGTGATACGTCCTAAAATATACCATAAGGGGTTTTAATACTGTATGAGTAAAAGGGACTCAGGTAAATGTCCGTGGGTTTGAGGCGCAAATTACTTGTCTTGGAGACCGACAACCCATGCTACGAAAATAATTTTACTGTTATGGGTCCCCACAGCTTGGGAAATTTTATCAAGGGTCACTGCACTAGAAAGGTAGAGAACCACTGATCTAAAAGAACAGAGAGATACATTGTATCTTTTCTCTATCTCCCAGCACTGAGGAATGTTGAAAAACATTGTTGGATTTTTTTTTTTTTTTTTTGACTGCTCTGAGCGGCACTTGTCACAAACTCGAGGAAATGTCAGGTTAAGATTGCAAGAGGGGTTGAATTGAGATTACAATCTTTTAATAATTAATCATGCAGCTTTAGTATAGCATATATCATGCAAACATAGGTGCTCCTACCGTTTAAAATCAGAAGAGGTGACAGGACAAACTGCTGCCAGTGAGACAAACTCACAATGGTAGCATCCTCTTATCTCCCCAATTTTCTCTTCCTCATGAGCAGCATGTGACCTTCAGCACTGTAAAGCTTTTGCAGTCTTCCTCTCCGGCTTAGCCTACATACAATCAAGGCTGCAAGTGTACATATTTTAATTGCAGAAAGTGACATATAGGGTTGATTTTTTTTTTTTTTAAACTGGAGTGTGCAAAATCTGGCACAGCTGTGCATGATGGCCAATTAGCTTCTAACTTCAGCTTGCTTTGGCAAAAAAACCTGGAAGCCATTTGGTTTCTCTGCAGAGCTTCACCAGATTTTGCACTCTTCAGTTATAGTAAATCAACTCCATAGTGCTTGAGACCAAGAAGAGGACAAGAGTTTCTAATAGGGAAGTAACTGCTCTGGGCTTCAACAAAGTGGCAACCTCCAACAAGAACAAACAGGCGCAATTTATAGCACACACTCATTTTGGTAGCATAATCATTAATGTGGAATTTATGTTCTTTTGTTAAAGAACCTTAAAGCAGAACTCCGGGATTTAAAAAAAAAAACCCCCATTAATACCCCCCCCCCCCCCCCCCAGCTCTGATTAAAAAAAAATGCAGCCTGTAATCTGCCAGGGGGGGATCTCTTAGAAGAGTGATTGCATCATATCCTCTTCTCTCTCTCTAAACTGTAATCAGATTACATTTCCCATTAATCCTTGGGATTGGAGAGAATTTGGGAGGCATACTAGGCTTGTACATGTAAATGTGAACCCGCCCACTTCAACATAAATCACACCCCTCATTCTGCAGCCAGCAAGCCATACATAACACATGGTACGATAGGTTACAGCCTTATAAATGCAAACTAGTACGTGTCAAGGACCACCAGTGCCGAATGTCAGGGACCACCATATCTTTCCCACCAGAGCAGGAATTATCAGCAATTACTTGTAAGACACAGCAGGGATTTCCCGCTGAGTCAGGTATTGTATATGAGAACACCGATTGCTGATGTCCCGCCGGTATTGTGATCGACAGCGCACTGTTCCTATACAGACGGGACATCAGTGAACTGTGTCTTCATACAATACCTAACACAGTGGGAGATTCCCGCTGTGTCATACAAGTAATTTCTAAAAATCCCTGCTCTACAAGGAGATATCAGTTGGGGACAGAGTGGAGGCAGATTGCTGGCAGGAGCGGAGGAGGACACCTCCTCCATGGGCAGCACAGACCGGGGGCAAGACCCCCTCCGCCCAGTACATGTCTGCTTCCTCCCAGCTAGAGGCATGTGTCAGACCGCTGGCTGAGGTTACGGGAGGACTAGCAGCCAGCGGTCTTACAAGCAGGAAGTCACCAGGCAATAACGGTTGTTCAGCAGCCTATTGCAGGAGGAACTACAGAGCTCAGAACATGGCTGACATACTTGGTAAAGATAGATCAGCAAAAAGGACATGGGTAAAAAAAATTTGCCCATTCCGTTTTAAAGCGTTTTTTTTTTTTTTGGGTTAACACACATCCTGGTCTCTTAAAGCAGATTACATAGCACAGTGCTTGTGCTGTGTAATCTGCCCCCCCTCTAAACTGTAAAAAGAAAAAAAAACCTCCCTGAATCTGCCACTTCCTGTATCCCCTCTCTGCACTGACCACGAAAATCCGGGCTACTCAGCCCTGACCATCATGGTCAGAGTACGTCCCTCCATCATACGCATCTGTCTCCTCTCTCCCCCTCCTACCTGCCTGTCATCTCCTTCGGTCTCCGCCCACCCCCACTGCTATTCTTAAAAAAATAAACCTTAAAATGGTCATTGTCAGCCCCTCTATTAGAGGCTGGCATAGCACACTATGTAGGTGGATTTAAAAAAACGAGGGTTCTAAATACCAAATTTGAGCTGTCTTCAGGCCAGTCATGGGACTTGCGGCCGCTTTACAGCTACGAGACTGGGATTCTGCAGGAGACGAGCGGACACTTGATCTCCCCAGCTGATGTCAGAGGGAGATCACAGCTCCTGCTGCAGAAGACATCAATTGGAACTGTAGAGCGGCTGTGAGTCATGTGACTGGCCTGAAGACAGCTGAAATTTGGTATTTAGAATGCTCGATTTTTTAAAAACCACTGACATAGTGTGCTATGCCAGCCTCTAAAAGAGGGGCTGGCATAGTCTTATATATAAGGTTTAACAAACACTAATTGTTAACAAACTTATCCAGGAAGTAGAAACAAGATACAAATGTGGTTGGTTTCTCTTGTTCTTGGCATACCATTGAACTGTGACTGAAACATTAAAAAGGGGTTGTAGAGGTTTGTGTTTTCTTTACCTTAATGCATCCTATGCATTAAGTTGAAAAAAGACCTGTCAGTGACCAGCCCCCCCATTTTAATTACCCGACCCCTCGAACTTGTTCCACAGGAATGCGCTGTCTCTCTGCAGGGGTTCTCGGCTGTTGATTGGATAGATTGATAGCAGTCCAGCCATTGGCTCCCACTGCTGCCAATCAAATCCAATGATGCAAGCATCGGGGGGCAGGGCCGAGTCCTGCATTTGGCCTCTATGGAGGTAACCCCCTCGGGGAAGCACTTCTCTGAGGGGGTGATCAGATGTGGGGAGGAGCCGCCGAGGGACCCCAGAAGACCAGGATCAGGGCCACTCTTTGCAAAACGAGCTGCACAGTGGAAGTATATGTTTGTTATTTTTAAAAAAAAAAAAAAAAAAACATTTTTACCTTTACAATCACTTTAACAGTGTATTTCCTTTCTATTCTCATCTTCCTCACGCATCTTATAATTTCTTGCTGGATGAGGCTCCAAACCAAGTGTCGCACATAAAAGATAGACCCTTCTATGTGGTTTTATAGGCGATTTACAATATTCAAACAAGATACATTTGTTCAGTTTTAAACGTAAAAGTATGTGTCCATGCTCACACAGGCTTTTAGCCGCGTTTAGTGGCAGAAAAAAAAAAAAAAAAAAAGAAAAAAACAGTGCTTCCAGGAGCAGCAGTTAGGGCAGAAAAAAAAAAACACATTTGAAAACTGCTAAACACTAGTGCTGGAGCATTAATTCATTTCAATGGCCAGAATAAATGATTTATTCTGTCCAATGAAATGAATTGACGCCTGTAAAAGCTTTAGACACTTTTACAAGCATCAGGCATTTTTTTTCCTGCAAAAACGCTGCTGGCTAATAGGAGTAAAACATCCTGTGTGCATGAGGCCTAAGGAAAGTTTTTTTTAGGCTATACAGGTTGATGAAAAGGCATTTCTTTTCTGTGATTTAATGCCACAATAAAGGCTTCTAAAGGTTTACCTGGAATCACAGCATTTTAGAAAATGATGGTATTTGGCCTCTCCAGTACACCTCATACCTTCAGCAGGGCTATGACAGTAGTAAGCCATTTCAGAGAAAAAGGAAGTGCCATGCTTTGCATTCAAAGATCAGAGAGATGATTGTACAAAAAAAAAAAAAAAAAAAGTACCTCACATGAAAATGGTTGACTTTTTCAATATATTTGAACAGATGCAATCCTCAATGAAAAGTTCCTCACCTCCAATAGTGAAAAAACATGAGAATGTAGAAAAGAAGGGTGTACAGTAGAGTGAAAAAGACAATAGGAGTGAGTGTACCCAATTGGAAGCCAGACCATTATTCTCCTTAATTAACTGTGTAAACAAAGTATAAAGTCAGAGGAATGACTGATTACTAATAGAGTTGGAGAAATTAGACCATATACACCAGGTTTCCATATATTTCGAACCCTGTTCCCTGTCAGGCATTTGTGAATTCCTTCATCCTCACAATACGAATTCACATTTTTAAAAACATATAGATGTGGCATTTTAATAATTAGGAAAGTGCTAGATTGTTTACATTTCAGGATAAAGGTGTACCATATTAATCATTTATGCAAAGAAGCCGATTAACGTTTGAAATACTGATCATTGAATCATCAAATTGAATTTGGCATCCACAACCTTCCTTTTGAGGGCCTTAGAACGCTCTTTTGAAGTTCTAATCATTGGCATATAATCTGAAACACCCGATTCTAATTTATGGATTACAAGTGATGGTAAACGTAGGGGGCGTTTGATATTGAGTATTCATTCTCATATTTAATTTTATACATCACTTGTACAAGTAGAAAGATAACCTTTATCTGTAGGCACTGTCCAAATGAAGATCCTTTATCTGTAGGCACTGTCCAAATGAAGATCCAGCGTTTGTCTAATAAAACATGTTAAAAAATTCATTGAGTTCTATGGGGTGTACTTACACTTTCACAAAAACAAGGCTTTTATAATTGGTAGTTCATTCAACGCAGTTGATATGGGGTTCACGCTATTCATAAAATAACCTCTTCTTGTGGTTCCAACAAAAAGTTTCAAAAGGAATACAAAAGTTCAGAATGCGCACAAAGGGTACGTTTTCAACAATTAGGTAGACCAATAGGGAGACTGATAAACCTGTCTCCAGGAATCCCACTTTAGGCCTGGTTCACACCTATGCAGGTTGCAGTTTTCATATTTCAAATGCATTTTGCAATTTTCAATACATGTTTTTGATCCATTGAAGTCTATAGAATGAAAAACCAGAAAAAAAGTCCCTGGCCCTTTCAATAAAATGCATAGATGTGAACATGACACATAGGAAACCATGTTAAATGGACTGTAGTGTGTTTCTGCAAAACTGAAAATGTACTAAATAAAATGCTAAAGTGTGAACCAGGCCTTATTGCAGGGAACAACTCTTCTGAATGCAGTCAGAAATTTGAGCCACTGACTGAACAAGTATGCAGATCAGTAGTTCTAACACAACACGCCTACTTTAACACCTTCCCACGCGGCCTATAGGGAATTGATGGTCAGACCTTTTGACATTCAGACTGGACGTCATGTGACATCCCTCTGATCGCACAGTGCGACGATGAGCTGTGTCCCCATTAGGTGCAAATCCGGGAAAAAAGTCCTCGACCCTTTCCAAAAACGCATAGACGTGAACTAGTACCATAGGAAACCATGTTAAGTGGACTGTAGTATGTTTCTGCAAACCACAAAACAAACTAAAAACAGATGACACCAGAAGTCTCAGAAAACGTAGCCGCGCTCTTGAGCGCCTGTGGCATAAGACTAAGACCCAGGAAGACTTCACACATTATAAATCTGCCCTCCTAAAATACTACTCCTGCCTTCACACTGCCAAACAGACCTACTTTATCACACTCATCAACACCTTCTCATCCAGTCCACGTCAACTCTTCTCTACCTTCAACACTCTACTCTGTCCTCCACTGCCTCCACCCACCAACTCACTCACTGCCCAGGAGATTGCCAATCACTTCAAAACTAAGATTGATACAATTCACGAGGAGATCGCCAATGCGCAAAAACCTCCCCCATGCAACACCCCATGTCCACAGACACAATCATTACTTCCCTCATTCAACCCTGCTACTACTACTGAGGTTGCTAAACTTTTTTCTAGCACTCATCTAACCACTTGCCCCCTGGATCCTGTTCCCTCGCAAATGCTACGCTCACCCTCTGACTCAATTCTACGCTCTCTAACTCACATTTTCAACCTCTCCCTCTCTTGTGGCATCTTCCCAAACTCTCTAAAACATGCGCTAGTCACCCCCATACTAAAAAAGCCCTCACTGGATCCCACCAGTCTCAACAACTTACGTCCCATCTCCTTACTCTCCTTCTCCTCCAAACTTCTTGAAAGACTGGTCTACAACCGACTAAGCGACCATCTGACCATAAATAAACTTCTTGATCCCCTTCAGTCCGGTTTTCGCCCTCAACACTCCACGGAAACTGCTCTCCTTAAACTCTCAAATGACCTACTAATGGCTAAAGCCAATGGACACTACTCTATACTACTTCTCCTGGATCTCTCTGCTGCCTTTGACACAGTGGACCATCCTCTCCTCCTCAAAAAACTCCACTCCTTTGGTCTCCGTGACTGTACTCTTCGCTGGTTCTCATCCTACCTATCCCACCGCTCCTTCAGTGTCACTTACAACTCTACTTCCTCCTCTCCTCTTCCTTTTTCCGTTGGGGTCCCCCAAGGTTCTGTTCTCGGACCTCTCCTTTTCTCAATCTACACCACCTCCTTGGGTCAGTTGATTGCCTCCCACGGCTTTAAATATCATCTCTACGCTGATGACACCCAAATCTATCTCTCCACCCCCCAGCTCTCTCTATCTGTCTCCTCACGCATTACCAACTTACTAGCAGACATATCAGCCTGGATGTCACATCACTTTCTCAAACTCAACCTATCCAAAACCGAGCTCATGATATTTTCCTCCCTCAGGTGCCACTTCCCCTGATCTACCTGTCAAGATCAACGGCTCAACTATCAACCCATCTCCCCACGCCAAGGTCCTAGGTGTAATCCTGGACTCTGAACTAACCTTCCGGCCCCACATCCTATCACTATCCAAAGCTTGCCGCCTCAATCTTCGCAACATCTCCAAGATACGCCCCTTCCTAACCAATGACACCACAAAGCTTCTAATCCACTCCCTGGTCATCTCCCGCCTCGACTACTGCAACTCCCTCCTCATTGGTTTACCTCTAAATAGGCTATCCCCACTTCAGTCCATCATGAACGCTGCGGCCAGGCTCATCCACCACACAAACCGATCAGCGTCTGCTACACCCCTCTGCCAATCCCTCCATTGGCTGCCACTCAGTCACCGAATCAAATTCAAGATACTAACTATAACTTACAAAGCCATCCACAACCTGGCCCCCAGCTACATCTCTAACCTAGTCACAAAATACCAACCTAATCGTTCTCTTCGCTCCTCCCAAGACCTCCTGCTCTCTAACTCCCTTGTCACCTCATCCCATGCTCGCCTCCAGGACTTCTCCAGAGCCTCCCCCATCCTCTGGAATGCTCTACCCCAATCCGTCCGATTTTCTCCTACTTTATCCACTTTCAGACGATCCCTGAAAACTCATCTCTTCAGAGAAGCCTATCTGGCCCCCACCTAACAACTGTACACTTATCTTCTCCATCAGCACATCACCCACAGTTATTACCTCTTGTATCTCTTGACCTTCCCTCTTAGATTGTAAGCTCTAAGGAGCAGGGCCCTCTGATTCCTACTGTATCAAATTGTATTGTATTTGTACTGTCTACCCTCAAGTTGTAAAGCGCTACGTAAACTGTTGGCGCTATATAAATACTGTATAATAATAATAATAATAGGTGTGAACGTAGGGTCAGTCTTTCTTGGTAATGGTGTTACCTGAACTACTTAGTTGGTCTCCAGAAAATATTTACCTTTCATTAGGGGGAAAACCTCTAGAACACTTTTTTTATGGACAGAAAACGGTCAGAACATTGGGCACCCACTAAGGTCCTACATGTTAGCACATGGCAAAAGGTTGGTTAAAATTCTACCATTATGCACACTAATCTATGTAGATAAAGGTTGTCCCACCAAATTCACCCCTCCCCCTTCTTTAAACTTAGGTCAAGCCAATATATACCCATACTAGTTTCCTTTGCCCATCAGTGCCAACAATGACACTAATGAAGATGTAAGGTTTTTTTTATTGGTTTATTCTTCATAATATTTACTAAAAAATACATTGAAAATGTTCCCATCTGGTCCTTTTCTCCGAGGAAAGGCTGTGCAGCACCAGGCAGGTCCACACTGTAAATTTTGATAGATGGGAAGGAGGGAAAGTATGTATCAGATTGACCAACCTTAAAGTGTGAATGTACAATGTATATGTAAAAGCGCTGCGTAAATTGACGGCGCTATATAAGTAACTGAAATAAATAAAATAAATAAATAAGTGGTAGAAGAATCTATTAAAAAGTACAAATTATTCTAAAAAGGTATTTTTTTTAGAATACATTTTTAAAGCTATATTTTCTAAAAAAATTGTCATCAAATATACCCTATAAAATACAGATTGATCACCAGCCAAAGTTCTGTTCTTGACCTGGCCCCATTCAGCTTCCCAGCTCAACATGGACCTTCCCCCAACTTTGTCACCAATAACTATTGCAAAACAATTCTAATTATTTGTCACCTTTGTCTTGATGTTGCCATATGTTAAACAGCACCTCTTCTCCTCTTGCTAGACTCACATGACGTGAACGTAATCGGTGGCTGGCTTTTTCTTCCAGGTTGTTGCCTCCAGCTCACCAGTGATGTCAGGGCCAGATCTCAAAAGAAAAAGAATGGGTTCTTCCCCCCGACCATTCGTTCTTTATTTTTCCTACAGTGAACTTGCAAATATCAGCATGCAAAACTGCATGCACCAGGGATTTTTAGCGTTAGCGGACAAAGGTCCACTTTTAACTTAAGCTAAGTTATAACCCACACAGACTACCATATTTTCAATGGACCACTGAGCATTGAAGCACGACCATCATGTAGCACTGTAAAGCAGGAAGCAGAACATACTGTATATGAGTGTACATGGGTGTGTATTTTATATATAGTTAAATAAAACACAAAACAAGGTTTTTTAAAAATAAAAGTATTTACATCTAGCTTATCTCTTTTACACATTTTCCAAGTAAACAAATTAAAAAAACACTATACCTTTAGGCCTCATTCCCGCTCAGGTCTGTCAGCCAGCTCAGCAGGAGATCTCTCCGTTGAGCTGGTGGATGACAGGTCTGTCTCTGCTCGCTGATCGGGGAGGGGCCTGTCAGAGCGCCGCTAATTCCTATGGAGGAATCGGACGAAAACAGACAACACGTCCGTTTTCATCAGATCCGATAGGACGGATGCGAACGTATCGCCATACGTCTGATTTTAGCGGATCGGATGTCAGCATACATGGTAACCACTGACATCCGTCACTCCATAGACCTGCATGGAGCGTCCGTTCAGGTCCGCCTAAAAAACTGACAGGCAGACCTGAACGGTCCGTTTGTGTGAAAGGGGCCTTAAAAGGAAACCTGTATTAAAAGTAAAAAGGACTAGATCCCTTGTTGAGCCAATAGTTTCATTAGGAATCTCTAGACAAGGTATAAAGATCAGGAGTTTAACATCACACTGTTTTTTCTAAACTGCATTTTTTTTTTCTGGTAAATTTCTGAAAGTATTGAAACCAGTATTTCTGAAAAGCAGTATACAATAAAAAAAGGTATCCTACATTCTACCTACATTTTCTCAGTACATGTAGGCTTAAAGATTTGATTGTAGTGGGTTATGATGAAAGGCTCGAGCAGTAAGCTCAGCAGAAGACATTAGAAGCTGAAAAACCAAAACATTTGGGCATGGGGTTTTTTCTTCCCGATTTAGGAAAAGACTGTTACACATTGCCTTATGCAAAAAAACAATAAAAACAAACAAACCCCAATGTTATAAGCAATAAGTCTGTGCCACAAAAAAACCCCAAAAAAACGATGCCTAAAAATGTGCAACTGCTGTCACTAAAGTATCACAGATACTCTTCTAAATAAATGTGACAGCGCCATCAAATCCCTCTGTGTTCAATACGAATATGACACGAATAAATAAACCTTATATACTCCATTCATATTTGGCATATATAAATACATTTATAAATTATATCACATGGTGCGTTTGATTATAATGCCATAAACACATTAAAGTGTCCAGTGCATACAAAAAGTGCATATGGAAACTATGCACGCCAATACAGATTGACATCTTAAGGGAGTGATGAAATGTGTAGGACAGGGCTTATTGTATGTGAAGTTATCCCATACAGCTGGTGCACGCATGCAGTCTTCGTATTGAAGCTGGAGCCGGAGCGGCATAAAGCGGAATGCGGTTTGCTTCTTAGTCACATCAAATGAGTCATGCCTGAAAGTGGAATATGTTTTTTTTTAAAAATAAATAAAAGATTTTTACGTGATGGAGCTGTTTTTAGCTTTTTAGTTCTTTGCTTTCCACTGGTTGACTGAGGGTAATGAGAATCTGGGATAAGACCAAAGGTCCTGTGGCTGGTGGAAGAAAGTAGTGTGGTTCTAAGTTAGATAAAAGCTGTCTGATCACTACCTCTTGTGAGTTATTAGATTGGAAGGTGGTAGACACACAGGGGTGTAAACACTTTGGATCAAGATGGGATTTTATAGATGAAGATGTATGCACTTTATTGACGCACTGGACACTTTAATGTGGAGTTTGATAAATGGTATCACAAGGTGTTTTACGATTATATTTATGTATGCCACAAACTAATTTATTCAAATCAAATTTGTATTGAACACAGAGGGATTGAGAGTGCTGTTGTATTAATATATATATATATATATATATATATATATATATATATATATATATATATATATATATATATATATATATATATATATATATATATATATATATATATAAAAAAAAAACCCTCAGCTAGACAGACACTCTTCCTAAATCGCTGGCATTACTTTTTCCAGACAAGGCAAAATTTATATACAATGTATGAATTAGTTTGACCTAAAACCTACTTTTCAATTTAGGAGATGAACTTGTGCTGGAAAGAACTACCAAAATTACATAATTTCTCATGCATGGGGCTTTTCACCACAGTAAAAGACTGGGCTAGAGCCTTACGTCAAATATTTTTAACGGTGTTCATATCAGTTGCAACTATATTCTAGAAGTCTGGCTTCGAATACCTTGCAGAGGACACAGCAGGCCCATTTCAAGATAGGTCTTGGTTATTTTTTGTTCTGATCTTGTACATTAGAAGTTGAAAGTATGGCATAATTTGTGCCTAATTCAATTGTTAATGGAGCACTTGATGATGTCTGGCCTACAGTTAAAAATCGCCGGCGTTTTGTTGGTGGTTGAAATGTACATTCTGCAAATACAGTTGGAAGGGCACCCTTTTTTAAATATGTCTGGGACCCTCTCAATTCAGAACAATCATGAGTGAAGTGAAGAGAACAGACTCTAAAAGTTCCTCTGGGGCCTTTGACAATTCTTGCGGTCAGGTGTTCCAAGTCCCCAAAGTCTTGCTTCATTTGCTGAAGCCACTGCTTTACAAGTTCCTTTTCCGTAGGAAATACATGAAGTATCATATCATCAGTCTTGTTCCTGGATGTGGTTGAACATCCTCTGACCATACATACTGGCATCCTGGGGGAAGGAGCATATAAAATTATAGCATCTGTAAACATAGCAGAGAAGTTATGTAAGGTTTTTATTTTATGTTTTTTACTGATAAGTACTCACTTGAGATATTTGTTGTGGTGTTATCAGGGACTTGGATCAGTCTTCAAAATGCTTAATCCAACAACACAAACTATGGGGGGAAAAAAAGTGTTACTGGCCAAGTTTTTTTCCGTCTTAACTGCAAGCTAGTTTTTACATTTACATAGTTAAGCTACTCTGAAAAGGTTGTGTAATTATACATTTTTAAACAGTTTTTCAATAAATCAGACATTGCACCATATATGGATTACTCAATATCGTATGGTACTCCTGTTAGTGCTTCATATGCCTAAGGCCTTGTACACATCTGCCATTTTGGGAGCTTACAATCCAGCCATCCCAAATCTCACATCCACACGACATGTTCTGGTGTCATTCATTTTTAATGGCATCTAAATGCAGTGCAGTTTTGCCGCAACTGTCATGTGATAAATCACGTGGAAAACCGCAGTGAAGCTCATCATCCAAAAAGGAGCTTCTTTTGTGCGACGAGCTTTGTGCACTGCAGTTTGACACACAACTTATCATGCAGCAAAAACAGCATAGCGTTTATGTTCCACTGAAAACGACTGTGGCTCCCCAGCTGCAGGAGAACCCAGAGATTTTTCTGCTAGGCATATTTTATGCATACATACTGTATGTCCACATGGATGAGTCCTTATTAAAATCTGATTCCAGATTTAGAAACGACACTGTCAAAGCCACATTGTGGTTGGCTCCTAACTCTTTGGAGAGGACTGCTAGCTTTTTGGAAAACCTTTCCAGGCCAGTGTATTTAAACTGTTTTTAATGAATAGAAAATGTTGATTTGGGTTTTTTTTACAAAGAGTTACAAACATTCTATCGATGCAAATTTAGATAAAATTATTTGTAACCAGTATAACTAAGGGTAAAACAATTTACTAGCCACAGTGTATGCAAAAATGATTGCCTGTTGCTACTACCCCAGACACTGGTACCCCACATTCAGAGATATTGCTCTGCAATAGGTTGTTAGACGCAGTATGCCTACAGTTCTGAAACCTGTCCCCTGGTCTCACTGACAGTGCATGTTTTGTGCATCTCCACACAAAAGCACAGGGAAATCTGGCGACTTAAGTTAAATCAGTGATTATCCTGCATATGTTCCTAAGAGAAAATTGCAAAACAAGCACAGATGGCCAGGTCGGAGAAGGGGTCAGAGAACCTATTCATCGTTACAGCCCAAGAAAGTCGGAGTGAGAGGACTTTGACACTATAATTAACCACAGAGGGGGGAGTGCCTGATGTCAGCTGCCTCATGATGGGTGTTCTGCCTGAGACTTTACTTAATACAGTTTCCTCTTTATAAATATTCAGAAAACTCTTTGGCTGAAATTGTGTTCAGTGGAACAGCAATGAAAAAACATGCTCGTTGTGCATACCTTTTGATGGTATATGGCTATTTGGTGGCTTTTTGGAAACCCTCAAAGCAAGTCACTTAGAATAAAAAAGGTACTGATTTGTCTCAGCAAAAGATATCCAAGGCCTCATGCATACGGGCATAAGAATTTATGCTCAAAATCATTGAGCATAAAAGCATTCTACTGGCCAGAATATTTATTTTGGACATGTACATTTACCCTTGTATGTGCATAACTTGTGCTCATAAGCCCCTCTCTGAATGCAGCTGATGTGCATGGCCACAGACTAACACACAAGTGCATTTAGAAGCATAAAAATATAGAAATAAAAGCAAGGTGTTGCGTTGTCCCCTAGAAGAACCAAGTATATAATATTGTGCAAACTGACTGACACAAAAAGAACACTATTCGTACAAATGAAAGCTCAAAGAAGTGAAAGTCCACTGCACAGATGCAAGCAGATCTTCACATCAAATGTGTTTCTTTACAAAGCAGCTTACCACAATATCAGAACCCAGTGACAAGGAGGTCTGAATGCGCTAAAAAAGGCAGCCAATGAAGGATTTGTCCACTCAGGCAATATTGCATCTCCAAAAGGCAGATTAAGAAAGGCAAGCATTACAGAAGCATTACAGAAGCAGAGAGAAAACTCCATGTGGTATTTATTGCATCAAATAGAAATGTACTCACAAGAAGCAAAAACATAACAGCACTTTGAACAATAAATCGAAATGTGTTTCCCGTCCGAACAGTCTGCACTAGGCATATGTAAAAAAAAAAAAAAATGCATTCATTTATGTCCACTGAACGTTCATTAATAAAATTGTTGGGACTATGAGACGACTACTACAGAGTTTGTATGTCTCCATCCCTGAATCATAGAAAAATAAAAAAAAAGGGTAAAGGAGGGGAAAGGTGAGATTTTATATGAAGCACAACACCAAAACCAGATGAATCAATTGGTAGATAAATTTATTTTTTTTAAAGTTTATTGAACAATTTACAGTTTGAACATATTTCTGCAGGTTATAAGGCAATACTGCAGAATAGGGATGAGCCGAACACCCCCCGGTTCGGTTCGCAGCAGAACATGCGAACAGGCAAAAAATTTGAACACCATTAAAGTCCATGGGACACGAACATGAATAATCAAAAGTGCTAATTTTAAAGGCTTATATGCAAGTTAGACCGGAGGAAGATAGAGGAAGAAGCGAGGAAAGAACAAGATGGAGAAAGAAGAAAACCGAAGGAAGACCAGAAGAAGCGGGGAAAGAAGACATTAAAAAAAGGAATTGTCAAAAATCGGCTATTGTCTAACATTTTTGACACGGGGTAGGATCTGGGAGTCCCCTTGTTAAAGGGGGCTTCCAGATTCCGATAAGCCCACTGCTCGCAGACCCCCACAACCACCAGGCAAGGGTTGTGGGGATGAGGCCCTTGTCCCCATCAACATGGGGACATCCTCCCCATGTTGAGGGCATTTGGCCTGATACGGTTCAAGAGGAGGGCGCTCTCTCATCCCCCCCCCCTCTTTTTGTGCGGCCTGCCAGGTTGCATGTTTGGATAAGGGTCTGGTATGGATTTTTGGGGGGACCACTCGCCATTTTTTAAAAATTTTGGAGCAGGTTTCCCCTTAAAATCCATACCAGAACTGAAGGGTCTGGTATGGATTTTGAAGGGGACCCCCACAATATATAATTTTTTTTTTTTAAATTTTGGTTCGGGGTTCCCCTTAATATTCATACCAGACCCAAAGCGCCTGGTAATGGACTGTGGGGGAATCCCATGCCGTTTTTATCAATTAACTTTTATGTGTATTTATGTGACAATTCATTATAGCCACGAGTAGTTTTAAATGATTTTTTTTTTTTTACTTTAGAAATGTCATTTTGCTCTCGGACTGTTCTAAACACGGGAAACATGCGCCATTTTACAGGCATACTATAGACACCCCCCAGGTACAAAATTTAAAAGGTATATATTCTTTTATTGTATCACTTTAAGCATTACTAAAATCACTGCTCCCGAAAAAGCGTCAGTTTTTAAAAAAAAGTTTGCATTGATACATGTCCCCTGGGGCAGGACCCAGGTCCCCAAACACTTTTTATGACAATACCATGCATATAAGCCTTTAAAATTAGCACTTTTGATTTCTCCCATAGACTTTTAAAGGGTGTTCTGCGGCTTTCGAATTTGCCGCGAACACCCTAAATTGTTCACTATTCGGCGAACGGCCAATGTTCGACCCAAACATAAAGCTCATCCCTACTGGAGAAATGCATAGAACAAAGATATGTGGCTTATGTACATGTAAAAACACAACATGTTAGGAACTTATACAGATTGAACAATGGACTCAGCGACTAACAATTGGGTGGAAAACCTGTCTATGCTATTCATGAGATTCCACGCTGGGAGGGGTTATGGCTTTACAAACCACCAGTGCATGTGTCCGTGGACGCAAGCCACCTATCCCAGATTTTGTTGTATTTATCTGGACAGCCTCTGTTAATGTATATGAACTTCTTGTAGGGAAGTGTGTTATTTACATCTATTTTCCAGTCGTTGAAGGTGGGGGGGGGGGGGGGGGGGGGGGGGTGATGGGTCTCATCCACTGTCTGGCAATAATTTTTTTGTCAGGAAACAGTGTTTCATGCAAGAAAGTTTTAGTGAATTTGTCTCAGAATCAGGGAATATCCCCAGTAGGCATTGTTTGGGGTCTAGGGTCAAAGGGGATCCCATGTCATGGAGAAAATCTACAATCTACTCCCATAGACTCTGAAGGACCGGACACGCCCAAATTAAATGGAAAAATGTGCCCGTTGCCTGGTTACACATTGTACACAAGGTAGAAGACCGTTGCCTAAAGTAGGCGACTCTTAGGGGGGTAAGATATGCTCGGTGCACAATATACAACTGGGTCAACCTGTCAAAGTTTGGGGGAAAGGTTCTTGCATGAATCAAGTGCTTCACTCCACTCATCCTCTAGCTGACCCACCTCTCTTTCCCATCTTGGTTTAAGGCTGTAAAACTAGTGTGGTTGATGATGGGGTTAGGAGCTCTTCTGACCTGATCAAACTTCTGGCAGACATCTCATGGGCGCTTAAAGATCAACCATCCCATCAATGACTGATTTTGTGGTCAGATGAGACAAAAATCAAGCTCTTTGGCATCAATTCACCGTGGTTGGAGGAAGGGGGAATGCTGCCTATGACCCCAAAAACACCTTCCCCACAATCAAACAAGGAGGTGGAAACATTAAGCTTTGGGGATGTTTTTCTGCTAAGGGGACAGGACAACTTCACTGCATCAAAGGAACGATGGACATGCCATTCACCGTCAAATCTTGAGTGAAAACCACCTTCCCTCAATCAGGGCATTGAAAATGGGTCGTGGGTGAGTATGCCAGCATGACAATGACGCAACACACACGGCCAAGGCAACAAAGGAGCGGCTCGAAGAAGCACATTACTGTCCTGGAGTAGCCTAGCCTGTCTCCAGACCTTAATCTCATAGAAAATATCTGGAGGGAGCTGAAGGTTTGAGTTACCAAACGTCAGCCTCGAAATCTTAATGACTTGGAGAGGATCTGCAAAAAGGAGTGGGACAAAGTCCCTCCTGAGATGTGTGCAAACCTGGTGGCCAACTACAAGAAACGTCTGACCTGATTGCCAACAAGGGTTTTGCCACCAAGTACAAAGTCATGTTTTGCCATTGGGTCAAATACTGATTTCACTCATTAAAATGCAAATCAATTTATAACTTTTGAAACACGCTTTTCTGGATTTGTTATTGTCATTCACTGTTAAAATAACCCTACCATTATAGACTGATCATTTGTCAGTAGGCAAACGTACAAAATCAGCAGAGGATCAAATACACCCCCCCCCCCCCCCCTCACTGTATGGTAGCAGAATTTTCTTCCTCCCCATATTTGAGATGGCGCAGGAAAAGTCTAGCTCAAAATAGAGGATTTAAGGGCTTAGTCTAAGGGACAGATTTAGACATGGAGGACCCTAGACATGGAGGACCCTAGATCAGATAAGAGACCTGAAGGATTGTAAGGATGAAACCATATTGCATGGACATCATAAAAAACTCATGTAGACAGCGGATTCTAAACTTGCTATATATAAAGCACGATACATTACTTACACAAACGTTTACTACGAGTCTGAGAGCCTGGCTTTGCAATTACCACATTTTTTCCCTTTACCTTACTCTAAGAGCCCTTTCACACTGGGGCGGTTGGCAGGCGCTATTGCGCTAATAATAGCGCCTGCAAACCGACCCGAAAGTGCCGCTGCTGTGTATCCAGTGTATCCAGTGTGAAAGCCCCGAGGGCTTTCACACTGGAGCGATGCGCTGGCAGGACGGTAAAAAAAGTCCTGCCAGCAGCATCTTCGGAGCGGTGAAGGAGCGGAGTGTATACCGCTCCTTTACCGCTCCTGCCCATTGAAATCAATGGGACGGCGCGGCTATACCGCCGGCAAAGTGCAGAGGCGCTTTGCGGTGGTATTTAACCCTTTCTCGGCCGCTATATGGGTTAAAACCGCCCCGCTAGCGGCCGCATACCGAATACCTAATAATAGCGGCGTTTTACCGCCGACGCCGCCCCCGCCCCAGTGTGAAAGGGCTCTTACAGGTTAGCCACCAAAAAAACAAAAACAAAAAAAACCCACCACAAGCAGTCAAGCTCAATACAAGTACCCTTACAAGCTTACTTCAGAAGTACAGATCTGGAAGTAAAGGAAAAATGCAAGACTTTGCCTGCCCATGGTCTCTAACCTCTGGTGCCTCCCCCATCCTCTAAATATGGGAAACCTGAGTTGTCTGCCTATGAGGTCAATATGGCCTCCAACTCAAGATGCCTACCGGGGTCAGACATTCAAACTCCTCTACTACACAGATGCCTGCCCATAGAGAGTTTCCTCTGGGAGGGATGCGTTCTGATGCCAATCAGAAATGCATACCTGATGTGACAGAAGCAGGTGTGTAGTCAGGGGAGACAGTAACATAAGTAAAACAAAAAATAAAAAAACACAATCAAGCTTTGAGGTCATAGCTCGGTGACCAGGGGTAGGTAGCCAAAGTCCTACCCCACCCACTGGTCAAAACTTGGGGCTGGCACCTTATAGTTCTGGAGATACGGGCTCCTTGCGCAGCCTGTCAGAAGCTACATACAGCGCGGCCAGTTTAAATACAAATTGGCACACACTGTTTCCAGCAGACAGAGAATAAGCTCACAGTGCCTCTCCTCACTTCTTGTCAGAGGCACCGAGCTCAATAAACATCTTGGAGCCTTGGGACCAAATAGTAAAGCACCATTGATCCAAGCTGTCCAAAATAAAAAATAAATGCTGCAATGGAGGCTCTACTCTCACTGCAGTGTCATAGAAGGGGGTAGGTGTCTAAAAGACAAATGCTCCCTTCCATCCCAGCCCTCAACTACAAGGGAAAAACATGGGTTTATGGGTATAAGATTTACCCACAATCCCATGTTTTTCCTCATGCAGTTTAGAGGGAGAATCTGCTGCTGCTACTGAAAAGGTACTTTTTTAATCAAGCTAAATAATATATTATGCTATGTGTTATAATATAACAAGTTATTTTTTATCCATTTACTGTGAAATTACTGGTTTGAAGTTATAACTTCAAACTTCAGTAAATTTGTCTGTTAAGCCACCTGCTTGAGTACAGTTTTTGAAAATATAGTAAAGTAACCTTAAAAATAATAATTATTTGTATATTACTTACGATAATTAACCCCTTGCCACCCAGGCCACGTCTAACACTTCTCTCCTACATGTAAAAATAATTTTTTGCTAAAAAAATTACACAGAACCCTCAAACACTATATTTATTTAGCAGACACCCTAGGGAATTAAATGGTGGTCACTGCAACTTTTTATGTCACACGGTATTTGTGCAGCAATTTTTCGAACGCTTTTTTTTTTTTTTTTGCAAAAAAAAAAAAAAACCCACTAAAGTTAGGCCAATTGTTTCTATAATGTGATAGATGTTACTCTGAGTAAATAAATACCCAACATGTCTCACTTTAAAAAAATTGCGCACACTTGGAAAAATGCCAAACTTTGGTACTTAAAAATATCGATAGGCGATGCTCTCATTTTTTTTTTTACAGGTTACATATTTAGAGTTACAGAGGAGGTCTAGTGCTAGAATTCTTGCTCTCGCTCCAACGTTTGCGGCGATACCTCACATGTGGTTTGAACTAGGGTGGTTCTGAAACCACTTTAGGACTGAGTACAAGTACCAATACTATTTTTCAAGTACTAGCCAATAGCGATACTTTTTTTTTTAAATGTCATGTGACAGTTTGACTGATGGGCACTGACTGATGACTGGCACTGATAGATGGTACTGACAGGTGGCACTCATGGGCACTGACAGGCGGCTGGCACCGATAGGCGTCACTTATAGGCACTGAAATGCAGCAATAAATGACATGAGATTAAAGGAATTTTGCAATGCTACGACGTACATCTTGGTACACCTTGCACTCGGCCGCAGTAAGCAGCAGCGGACATCTTGTTACACCTAGCCCGAACTATATGGGCTGGGTGTAACAAGATGTCCACTGCTGGCTTATTGCAGCTGAGTGCAGGGTGCACAAAGATGGGTGTCGATATGTTCAACCTCTGACGGCGACCGAAAATGATGGCTCCGGTCACTGATCCTGATGGAAAATGCGGCTGTTTGTGTTCTCAAACATAACCTCTTTCTAATCCAAGTGTTAATATGTGACCCAGAAAGGCCTGATAATAAATAAGCCAGCAACTGGAAATGTTTCTCCCTCTGCGAACCTGAAGAGCCACAGTGAGACTACACAAGCTGTCTGGGGAGACTCTCTCTCTAGCACACGTTATATAACCTCCAACAAATGTAACGAGGGAGGTTGTCAGAAGACAGTGTGCAGAAATCACAGCAAAAGTCCAGAAAAGAAAAAAAAGGGGGTTTCGGTCTTACCTGGAGATGTTCCAGTCATCTCTTGAAATTGAACTGATAAGGTTGTCAAATTCTGTAGAGTTCAGGCTTCATGCTACCAGCTCACTGTAACTGAGCCCCATACCAATGTTCACATTTTTTCAGCATGTTGTGCGGGCTTGCATTGCTTCTGTGTTCATTTCCAAGAATTTAGAAACAGAAACATAAGTACAATTATCACTCACACAACAGAAATAAAAATGGTAAAACAAGAGAACACCTTTAAAGAAAAAATACCCTGCAATGCTACCCACACACATTCCATGCTATATAAATGTTTCTCTCTCTGCGAACCTGAACAGCCACAGTAAAGCCATGCCAGGCTGTCTGGGGAGAATCTTTCTAGCACACAATGCAAAAACCCCCAATACAGTGATATAATGGAGGCTAAGTAAAGACAGTGTGCTGAAATTACAGCAAGAATACATAACTGGAGAGGTAAAGGAAAGTTCTAATTTAACAGTTCTTACCAGCAGAGGCCATTGATGAGCCATCCCAGCTGGAAAAAAAAAAAAAAAAAAAAAAAAAATTAAATTACAAAAGTAACATGCCATATCACCTTTATCCATCCCCTGTCATATGTATTGTTTCCATCAATGAAAACCCGGGCAACAAAAAAGGCAGGTTTAGGCTCCGTGTCGCACAGATGGCAAAACCATTGACACAGGCAACAGGATACCAATAAAAGGTAGGGTCCATCTCAACACTTGCAACTAGGGGTGCACTGAATGGAAATTTTGGTGCCGAAACCAAAAAAATGAAAAATGCACTAGGCCGAAAAAGACAGTTTAAAAAAAAAAAAATAATAAAATTATATTTTTATATACAATTGCATTGTATTCAACTTTTTAATTAAAATCAATTTAAATTAAATTAATATGAATTTATTGTTGGCCATTATTGGCACCTTTAGTGCAAGAAAAGCTCAAGAAAAATGCAGGGAGAAAAAAAAAAAAATCAAAATAAATACGTATATTGATTAACTTTTGCGCAAAAGTTATAGCATCTACAAAATAGGGGATAGATTTATGGCATTTTAATTATTTATTTTTTACTAGTAATGGCAGCGATCTGTGATTTTTATTGGGACTGCAACATTGCGGTGGGCAGATCGGACATTTGACACTTTTTTGGGACCATTGACACTTATACAGTGATCAGAGCTAAAAATAGCCACTGATTACTGTACAAGTATCACTGGAAGGGAAGGGGTTAACACTAGGGGCAATCAAGGGTTTAAATGTGTGTCCTAGGGAGTGATTCTGTGGGGGGGATGGGACTGCATCATGGAGGAGACAGATGTTGTTCATAATTAGTATGAACAACAGATATGTCTCCTCACCCCTGACAGAACGGAGAACTGAGTTTACACTGAAAGACCTCCATTCTGTGACTCTCAGGAACAAACGCGAGTGCCCGGCAAACATTGCGGCCGCCAGGGACGCGCACCGGCTCAGTCATAGCACGCCTCCTAGTGTACACGGTTTAGGAGATATTTGCAAAAAAAGACAGGCACCGCTGTCTACGGTGCATGCGCCGTAGACATCGGTGCACAGGCGCACTGAGCATGTCGCTGCTAATGGCGATATGCAGTTAGTGGCGGCTCCCGTGCGCATGCGTGGGAGTGATGTCATCGTGGCTCCGGCCAATCACAGCGGCGGAGCCACGATACCCCGAAAGAAGATGGACACTCCTTAGCAGAGGGGACAGCGGTGACATCGCAAGCTCCTGTGTCAGGTAAGTGACACATAATGGGCTATTATGCAATGCATAGTAGCCCATTATGCTTTACCTTTGCAGGGAAACAAAGAGGAAGTAAAACCATCAGGTTTTTTTCCACTGTGTAGAGATCCTTTGCTGGAAGCAGTGGATGCTCCAGTGACTGCGCAATTAGTACAGCATGATATATGCCTTTCTTCTGTCTGCTCCACAGGATCGGGTGGAAGGGATTCTGATAATTCTCAAATCACCAAAATGGCCTAGGTGGATGTGGTACTCTGACCTGATCAAACTTCCGGCAGACATCTCATGGGCTCTTAAAAGATCAACCATCCCATCAATGACTGATTTTGTGGTAAGATGAGACCAAAAATCAAGCTCTTTGGCATCGACTCAACTCACCATGTTTGGAGGAGGGGGGAATGCCGCCTATGACCCCAAGAACACCATCCCCACCATCAAACATGGGAGGTGGAAACATTATGCTTTGGGGGTGATTTTCTACTAAGGGGAAAGGACAACTTCACTGCATTAAAGGGACGAGGGATGTGCCATGCACCGTCAAGTCTTGGGTGAAAACTTCCTTCCCTCAGCCAGGGCATTGAAATGGGTCGTGGGTGAGTATGCCAGCATGACAATGACTCAAAATACACAGCCAAGGCAACAAAGGAGTGGCTCAAGAACGAGCACATTAAGGTCCTGGAGTAGCCTTGCCAGTCTCCAGACCTTAATCCCATAGAAAATATGTGGAGGGAGCTGAAGGTTCGAGTTACCAAAAGTCAGCCTCAAAACCTTAACGACTTGGAGAGGATCTGCAAAAAGGAGTGGGACATAGTCCCTCCTGAGATGTGTGCAAACCTGGTGGCCAACTGCATGTTTTGCGATGGGGTCAAAGACTTTGCCTGCCCATGGTCTCTAACCTATGGTGCCTCCCCCATCCTCAAAATATGGGAAACCTGAATTGTCTGCCTACGAGGTCAATATTGCCCCCAGCTTAGGATGCCTACCAGGGTTAGACATTCAAATTCCTCTACTACTCAGGTGCCTGCCCATAGAGAGAGAGTGTCCTGGGGGGGGGGGGGGGTGCGTTCTTCCATTTACTGTGAAATTACTGGTTTGAAGTTATAACTTCAAACTTCAGTAATTTGTCCATTAAGCTTGAGTACAGTTTTTGAAAACATAGTAAAGCAACCTTAAAAACAATAATTTGTATATTACTTATGGTAATTAACCGCTTGCCACCCATGCCAATTCTAACACTTTTTTCCTACATGTAAAAATCATAATTTTTTGCGAGAAAATTACTCAAAACCCTCAAACACTATTTTTTTTTTACCAAACCCTAGGGCAGTGATGGCAAACCTTGGCACCCCAGATGTTTTGGAACTACATTTCCCATGATGCTCAGCGACACTGCAGAGTGCATGAGCATCGTGGGAAATGTAGTTCCAAAACATCTGGGGTGCCAAGATTCACCATCACTGCCCTAGGGAATAAAATGGTGGTCATTGCAACTTTATGTCACACGGTATTTGTGCAGCAATTTTTCAAACTTTTCTTTTATAGAACATGTGTGTAGCAAAATCTCCATTGGCGATGCTTTAATTTTTTTTTTTTTTACAGGTTACATGTTTAGAGTTAGGGGAGGTCTAGCGCTAGAATTCTTGCTCTCGCTCCAACGTTTGCGGCGATACCTCACACGTGGTTTGAACTAGGGTTGTCCAGATACCACTTTAAGACCGAGTACATGTACCGATACCTTTTTTCAAGTACTAGCTGATACAGATTCCCGATACTTTTTTTTTTTTTTAAATGTCATGTGACAGTTTGACTGATGGGCACTGACTGATGGTTGGCACTGGATAGGCAGACACTGAAATCCAGCAATAAATGACATGAGAGGAAAGGAAAGGATTTATTTTGGAACGCTGCAACGCCCATCTTGGTACACCTTGCAGTTGGCCACAGTAAGCAGCAGCAGACATCTAGTTACACCCAGCACCAACTATACGGGCTGGGTGTAACAAGATGTCTGCTGCTGGCTTATTGCAGCCGAGTGCAGGGTGTACCAAGATGGGCATCAATATGCTCAACCGCTGACGGCAACCGAATGTGACGACTCCGGTCATCGATCCTGATGGAAAATGCGGTTGCGCCCTGCACACCCCTGCCAGGTTACACTGCTGAGGACTCACTCTATGCTCCACATGCTGACTTCCGGTTGCGTCTGATTCCGCCCCCCTCTCCCAGGTATCAGATTAGGCATCTGGAACATTTGTGCAAGTACAAGTACTCGCGTAAATTCTTAGTATCGGTCTTGATACTGATACTAGCTTGAACGCCGTTTATATATGCTAAAACAATTCCTTATGCTGGTTAAATTAGTAAACTATGAGAACCAATGAAGGTGCTCTATATAATTCAGAAAATGGTTCAGGCTCTACTCTTATTATATAGATTATATATGGCACTTTCATTAGTTCTCATAGTTTACCAATTTAACCAACATAAGGACTTGTTTCAATAAAATCAGGACTGTTGGTAGCTAGAGCACAGTGTAATTTTTATTTCTGCATTCTGTAACAGCCCTGTACTTGACCAGTGAAATCTCAGCATTTACAGGGCTGTTACAGAATGCAGAAATAAAAAATAAAAATCTGCTGTTCAATAGATTTTTCACTAGACGCTTATTTATCTGGTGGATCTGACTGTCTGCATCCTGACTTGCAGGTTTTTTAAGTGTAAGCAAATTGGCTGAAGATTAAATTTTTCATCTCACAGCACTCGGCTATGCTGTAGGAGTTTATTCACTAAATAACTGTCTGGCTCCAATACTAGCCAGTGCCTTACCAGTCACTGACCTCACCGCATGTCCCTGGACAGAAGAGTGTAATTCCCAGACACTGGAAATCAAGTTGGCGCCATCTTGGTCCTCCCTCGGGCTGCCCATATGTTCCCAATATGCCACCATCTCCTGTCCTGCAAGCCAGGAGGACACAGGGTGAAAAACTGTCAGCACCAATATCCTAACCTTGCCTTCACTATCACAGCTAGATGGGACATCAGTTACGCAGGGCTGACAGTTCTAAAACTGCTTTAGAAGGCAAAATTCAGCAGAATAAGAAAGGAACACCCTCATGACAGAAGAGAGGACACTGCATTACCGAGACCTAGCTACATTGGGGGGAGTTTACCACAGTGTTTAATCCTGGATGGCTAGATACACAACTGAGGTTGAGGGGGAGGGGTTTTTAACTGTGTTTTCTGCAACACCAATCATCTCTCAAGTAGCTCTCTTGGAGAGTTATTTGGGATAATAAAGGATGGCTTTTTATAGTAGATGTGTGTAGCAAGCAGAGTCTACAAAAGGTTAACTTTTCATATTACATGGCAAAATACTGCCCTACTGAACAACACTATATGTAGCACAGTTTTGGGATTGAGACATCCCTGCCATAAAGCACAGCCAGATTCTCAACCTCCACTGCATTAAATAAGAACACGCCCTAGACATGAGGACTGGAAAAGTGTAATCCCCCGTCCTTTCCCAGTCCCAGGATACTGCTGTGCAGGGAAATACAGGAGGCTGATCAGAAAAATTCTGAACTTGTATAATTGGATTTCAGCTTTGGGCAGAACCCCCCCCCCCCAAAAAAAAACACACATGGTCAAGTATGCACTACCTAGGTATTTCTTGTTAAAGCTGAAAAGGGAAAGCAGGACACGCTTATCTCATTACAAGAACTTACATGTGTCAAAATGAGCCAATACAAAGAAATCATTTGTGTTCCCAAACATAACCTCTTTCTAATCCAAGTGTTGATATGTGACCCAGAAAGGCCCGATAATAAATAAGCCAGCAACTGGAAATGTTTCTCCCTCTGCGAACCTGAAGAGCCACAGTGAGACTACACAAGCTGTCTGGGGAGACTCTCTCTCTAGCACACGTTATATAACCTCCAACAAATGTAACGAGGGAGGTTGTCAGAAGACAGTGTGCAGAAATCACAGCAAAAGTCCAGAAAAGAAAAAAAAGGGGGTTTCGGTCTTACCTGGAGATGTTCCAGTCATCTCTTGAAATTGAACTGATAAGGTTGTCAAATTCTGTAGAGTTCAGGCTTCATGCTACCAGCTCACTGTAACTGAGCCCCATACCAATGTTCACATTTTTTCAGCATGTTGTGCGGGCTTGCATTGCTTCTGTGTTCATTTCCAAGAATTTAGAAACAGAAACATAAGTACAATTATCACTCACACAACAGAAATAAAAATGGTAAAACAAGAGAACACCTTTAAAGAAAAAATACCCTGCAATGCTACCCACACACATTCCATGCTATATAAATGTTTCTCTCTCTGCGAACCTGAACAGCCACAGTAAAGCCATGCCAGGCTGTCTGGGGAGAATCTTTCTAGCACACAATGCAAAAACCCCCAATACAGTGATATAATGGAGGCTAAGTAAAGACAGTGTGCTGAAATTACAGCAAGAATACATAACTGGAGAGGTAAAGGAAAGTTCTAATTTAACAGTTCTTACCAGCAGAGGCCATTGATGAGCCATCCCAGCTGAAAAAAAAAATAAAATACATATAATTACAAAGTAACATGTGATATCACCCTTATCCATTCCTTGTCATATGTATCAACACAGACCCCCCCCCCCCCCCCCCCCCCGACAGGGAGAGCTGCTGATCGGCTCTCCCTGTCAGCGTTAACCGAGGAAAGCTGTTTACCAGCACTTCCTGGTTCACGCGATGCTCAGCTGTGATTGGTCACAGCTGATCACATGGTAAGAAGCCTCTGTCAGAGGCTTCATACCACGATTGGAGTTGTGGAGTGTCAGACTGACACACAGCACTTCCAATCGGCGCACGCGCCGGCTCTGTTATCCCAATCACGTCATAAGACATCTGGTCAACTTAAACACACTGCTAATAGAATTAGCAAAATTTCCATTCAGTGCACCTCTAGCAGACATGATGCAGGAGATGGTCAGAGCCTGCAGACATGATGCAGGAGATGGACAGAGCCTGCAGACATGATGCAGGAGATGGACAGAGCCTGCAGACATGATGCAGGAGATGGACAGAGCCTGCAGACATGATGCAGGAGATGGACAGAGCCTGCAGACATGATGCAGGAGATGGACAGAGCCTGCAGACATGATGCAGGAGATGGACAGAGCCTGCAGACATGATGCAGGAGATGGACAGAGCCTGCAGACATGATGCAGGAGATGGACAGAGCCTGCAGACATGATGCAGGAGATGGACAGAGCCTGCAGACATGATGCAGGAGATGGACAGAGCCTGCAGACATGATGCAGGAGATGGACAGAGCATGCAGACATGATGCAGGAGATGGACAGAGCCTGCAGACATGATGCAGGAGATGGACAGAGACTGCAGACATGATGCAGGAGATCAATGCAGCCTCCCAGTGTTCGTCAGATGCAGCCTCACCAGTGCCCGTCATGCAGCCTCACCAGTGCCCGTCATGCAGCCTCACCAGTGCCCGTCATGCAGCCTCACCAGTGCCCGTCATGCAGCCTCACCAGTGCATTAGACATGGCCGTTTACCACATGATCGGCCGTGATGAAGTCATGGCCAATCACAGATGGTTCCACCCCAATGTGCACGGCGCATGCGCGCAAGCACGTCGGTGGCGGCGTGTTCCCGGGAACACTGCTCGTCACCGACGCTGGTAAACAGACATTGCCTGGCTGTTTACCCACGTGATCGGATTGGGTAAGGAAGGGGGTCTAAGTGCACTGTATTGAAGTGGTTAAATGTGTGTGCAAAGGCAGGTGTTCCAATATTTTTGGTAATATAGTGTACCTTCATGACATGAGAACCAAGAACCCCCCCTGCCCCTTTTAGGTGGGAAGAGTCAACCCAGGTGGGACAAGCATCCTCTGAAACAGAAAGAAAAAAATCTCAAATGTCTTAACTGCTTGCAAAACCTTCAAGTTATAGATTAAACCCTCATGATTTTTCACCTTAATGCATTCTATGCATTAAAGGTGAAAAACCTCCTGTGGTGCTCCCCGAGCCCCCATTTTACATACCTAACCCCGATCCTTTGCCAGCCAGGAACGAGCACAACAGCTCTAGCTGGTGTCTAGTGTCCATTGGCTCCTGCTGCTATCAATCAAATCCAATGACACGGCGCCGGGGCCGAGTCCTGCATTCTGTGTGAATGGACACAGATGCGGGACTCGGGAGCGCGCCCGCACGGATGTCCACCAAGGAGAGCGCTTCTCCAATGTGGACACTTGATGCGGGGAGGAGCCACCAGCGCTCCTGAGGGACCCCAGGAGAGGAGGTTCCGGCCACTCTGTGCAAAACAAACTGCGCAGTGGAGGAAAGTATGACATGTTTGTTTTTGTTTTTTTTAAAGCGAGGGTTTACAACCCCTTTAAATAACAGAACAATCTGCAGCATATTACCAATACTAAAAATATAATATAACATACCTACTATCCTTATCCTACTCGCTGTAAAATGTGCTCCCATCAGCATCATCCACTGTACCTTATTGGGAAAGACAAATGTCCAAAACAGGGCCAATTCAAAGAGGCACTCAAAATAGTGCCTGAAGCGTACGCCTATGCTGTGCTAGCAGCTCATTAACATAGTAAAGACTGCAAATGGACAGGCATCAATTTGTGATCATCTTCGAGAGGTGGCAGTGCCTAGTGCTGTAGCTTCCCTATAGGAACACCCCCAAATGGGGCTTCATGCTGGGGTGGAGCTACAGCAAAAACAGAAATAAAATTTTAATTTTAAAACGCACAAGAGGCTATGGATCAGAACAAGACTAAGTGTTATATGCACTCGGTCCCCTAGGATAGTGGTTCTCAACCCTGTTCTCAAGTACCCCCAACAGGCCATGTTTGCAGGTTTTTATCTTGCACAGGCGCTTTAAATAAGAGTCAATGGCTTAGTATTTTGGACTAGAGGTCGACCGATAAGGGTTTTTCTCTGGCCGATGCCGATATTTAGAAATCGGGCCGGCCGCTAGCCGACATATGATGCCGATTTTTGCGGCCGATATTTTAAGCCGATTTTTCTTATTTTGGCAGGTGGCACTGGCAGGTTTCACACCGAGCTGATTTTTCAGTTTCAGTTACACTATATGTAACTGAATGCAGAGACCAGTTGTCAGAATTCAGCGTGATGTTGGGGGTGGGTGGGGCCATGCAGCTATCAAACACCAGCCAATGATTGGGCTGCTTAAGTGGGTGGAGCCACATAATGTAGCGGCCCGCCCAGATCCCATCGGCTGGTGTCTGGGTCCCGTCCACCCCCGACATCACGCTGAATTCTGACAGCTTCTCTCTCTGTATTCAGTTGCAAATCAGTTTCACACGCTGAGCACAGAGCCACTCAGTGTGTGAAACTGTCAGTGGAGTGTGGGGAAGGGAGGTCTTTAAGAAATCGTCATCGGCCGATTTTTGTGCAAAAATCGGCCAATGCCGATTTCTTAAAAAAAAACAAATATCGGTCGACCTCTATTTTGGACAGCTATTTTACCTAAGAGAAAGTCCCAAAACATAGCCTGTTGTGGGCACTTGAGGACAGGGTTGACAATCACTGTCCTAGGTTATTCCAGAAGGATTATTAAATTGCAGCAATAATTCTTCTTAAACGCAACACACAACATAACAGTTTGGGCTGGTTCACACTGCTGTGATGCAGGAACCCTGTGAATCCACCGCGGGTTTCCGCATCGCATGTCACCTGTCGGCAGTTCACACTGCCCTATGCAATCTGCTGGGAGTGTCAGTTAAAAGTTAAAGTAGAGTTCCACCAAAAAATGGAACTTCCGCTTTAAGGAAAGGTGACCCCCTGACATGCCACGTTTGGCATGTCATTTTTTTTGGGGGGGGGGCACGGGAGCGGACACCCTCTTTTTAGAGGGTTCCAGCTCCCACTTTCTCCCGGGGCCGGAAGCAAGTTCACCTCTCCTCCCTCTTGGCAATCATCTGGGACACGTCACAGTGCGGCTCTCGCAGCGCGTGCCCGGCTGTACAGCCACAGCCGGGCGCCCACAGTGACAATGCTGGCGCCGCAGAGAGGAGGGGGGAGACGAGCGGGGCTTCCTACCCCCGCATCGCTGGACCCTGGGACACGTGTCCGATTATTAAAAAAAAAAAGTCAGCAGCTGTATTTGTAGCTGCTAACTTTTAATTTTTTTTAACGGAACTCCGCTTTAACCTCCAGACGTCCACGCTATAGCCGAATGACGGCCACAGCGCGGACCTGCATTCCCGGGAGGCAGTCATATGACGGCCTCCCCTGTGCACGCTCCCTGCGCGATGTGATCACCGAGTCACTGAGACTCGGCAGATCACCGATCCGAGTAAGGGGCCGGTCCCGGCCCCTCACCATGTGATCAGCTGTCAGCCAATGACAGCTGATCACATGATGTAAACAAAAAGATCGGCAATCGTTTTTTTTTTACTCACGCTGACAGCGTGAGTAGAAAAAAAAGCCGATCACCGGCTGGGATGGAAGAGGCACATCTGCCTCATCAGTGCCGATTACTAGTGCCAATTTAAAAAAGAGCCCACAGTGCCTCCTAGCAGTGCCCACAGTGCCACCAAACAGTGCCCACAGTGCCACCAAACAGTGCCCACAAGTGCCACCTATCAATGCCCACAAGTGCCACCTATCAATGCCCACAAGTGCCACCTATCAATGCCCACAAGTGCCACCTATCAATGCCCACAAGTGCCACCTATCAATGCCCACCTGTAGTGCCAATCATTGCCACCTGGCAGTGCTGCCCATCACTGCCACCCATCAGTGCCCATCTCTGCCACCCAGTGCCCATCACTGCCACCCATCAGTGCCCATCACTGCCGCCTCATCAGCGTACATGAAGGAGAAAAATTACCAGTTTTAAATTTTTTATAACAAAATATAAAAAAAAAAATTCAAAAAAATTCAGTTTTTTACATTTTTTTAACAAAGTAAAAACTGCAGAGGTGATCAAATACCACCAAAAGAAAGCTCTATTTGTGGTGAAAAAATGATAAAAATTTCATTTGGGTACAGTGTTGTATGACCGCGCAATTGTCATTCAAAGTGCATCAGCGCTGAAAGCTGAAAATTGGTCTGGATAGGAGGGGGGTTTAAGTGCCCTGTAAGCAAGTGGTTAATGACACCCCATAATAAGTTGGCATATCACAGTGCGATCTGCAAATTCGGACAGGAATCAGATCACTTGGGTCCGATTTTGCTGCGGACCCAAAAAAAAGGGTCCTGTGCGAGTTTGGCCTTATTGGATGAAATCGCATCACATACTATTATTATACAGGATTTATATAGCGCTGACAGTTTACGCAGCGCTTTACAACATTAGGGCAGACAGTACAATTACAATACAATTCAATACAGGAGGAATCAGAGGGCCCTGCTCGTTAGAGCTTACAATCTAGGAGGGAGGGTCAAGTTATACAAAAGGGTAATAGCTGTGGGGGATGAGCTAATGGAGAAAATAGTGCAGTTGTAGTTAGATGGAGGCAGGATAGGCTTCTCTGAAGAGGAAAGTTTTCAGGGATCGCCTAAAAGTGGATACATTTGGAGACAGTCTGACAGATTGGGGTAGGGAATTCCAGAGGATGGGCGAGGCTCGGGAGAAGTGCTGGAGGTGGATATGGGAGGAGGTGATGAGGGAGCTAGAGAGCAGGAGGTCTATTTGTATTACTGAAATCGCATGCAATTTGCACTGCATATCACATCCGATCTCTGACATCCCAGCAGTGCGAACCGGCACTCAAAGTTAACCACTTCCCGCCCGGCCCATAGCAGATGACGGCCGGGCGGTGGTTCAGTTATCCTGACTGGGCGTCATATGATGTCCAGCATCGCGGCGATCGGTGGAGTAGTGTGTCAGTCTGACACACCGCTCCACTGATCGTGGTGTTCAATCACGGCTGATCACTGTGTCAATAGGAAGAGCCGTTGATCGGCTTTTCCTCACCCGTGTCTGACAGACATGAGTAGAGGAGAGCCGATCGGCGGCTCTCCTGACAGGGGGGTCTGCGCTGATTGTTTATCAGCGCAGTCCCCCCTCGGATGCCCGCACTAGATCACCAGGGATCGCCACTAGGACCACCAGGGAAGGGGGCAACATGTGGATGGCCAGGTATGTACCCAATGGCCATCCACATGTGCCCAATCTGTGCCAATCAGTGCCCACAAATGGGCACCGATTGGCACCATTATATTGCAGTGATGCCCAGCAATGCCACCCTTAGGGGCATCAGTGCCACCAATCAGTGCCACCCATCAGTGTCTATCGGTGCCACCTGTCAGTGCCCATCCATGCCCATCAGTGCCACCCATAAGTACCCATCAGTGCCACCTATGAGTGCCCATCGGTGCCGCATACCAGTGCCACCTATCAGTATCCATCAGTGCCGCCGTATCCATCAGTGCCCGTCATTGAAGAAGAAAACTTACTTATTTACAAAAATTTTTAACAGAAACAAAGAAAAACTTGTTTCCATCCCTTTACTAGTCTAAGAAAAAAGCAACAAAAGTGGGACTTTAAATGAAGTGCGTGAAATGTCCAAAAAACAAAACCAATGGACTACTAGGAAAATTTTATTAAATTCATGGAAATAGAACATGCATATAGTAATACAGGGCTCGACAAACCCCGGGTGCCAGATCGCATTTGCGACTAGAATTAGCGCCCTGGCGCCTGGGGCGGCACAGCTGGGGTATCCTGTGTCCGTTCGACACCCCCCCTCTCCCGCCGCGATCGCGTTGGGCCGCGCCGGTAATTGAGGCCCCGGCTTTGCGGCCTACTGCAGTCCTATGGTTCCTGGTTCCTTCTGCAATCGGGCGCCCTCTGGTGGTGGCCGTTGGTATGACAAGACATCCACCAATGCTAATGGAACTTTCCCTACCTGTTTTCACTGCCCGCTCATCTCCTTCCCTTTACTTAGAACCCCCAAACATTATATATATTTTTTATTCTAACACCCTAGAGAATAAAATGGCGGTCATTGCAATACTTTCTGTCACACCGTATTTGCGCAGCGGACTTACAAGCGCACTTTTTTGGGAAAAAATACTTTTTTTAATTAAAAAATAAGAAAACAGTAAAGTTAGCCCAATTTTTTTTATATTGTGAAAGATAATGTTACGCCGAGTAAATTGATTCCCAACATGTCACGCTTCAAAATTTCATCCGCTCGTGGAATGGCGACAAACTTTTACCCTTTAAAATCTCCATAGGCGACGTTTAAAAAATTCTACAGGTTACCTGTTTTGAGTTAGAGGAGGTCTAAGGCTAGAATTATTGCTCTCGCTCTAACGATCGTGGTGATACCTCACGTGTGGTTTGAACACCGCTTTCATATGCGGGTGCTACTCACATATGCGTTCGCTTCTGCAAGCGAGCTCGGCGGGACGGGGCGCATTTAAAATTACTACTATTTTTTCTTATATATTTTACTTTTTATTTTTTATTTTTACACTGTTTAAAAAAAAAAAAAAAAAAAAAAAATTGTGTCACTTTTATTTCTATTACAAGGGATGTGGCACATTTAATTTTTTTTTTTTCTTATTTATTTTAACTTTTATTTTTTCACTGTTCTTTTAAAAAAAAAAAAAAAAAGTCACTTTTATTCCTATTACAAGGAATGTAAAAATCCCTTGTAATAGAAAAAAAGCATGACAGGTCCTCTTAAATATGACATCTGGGGTCAAAAAGACCTCAGATCTCATATTTACACTACAATGCATTAAAAATAAAAAAAAATTGTCATTTGAAAAAAAAAAAATATATAAAATGTCCCTTCAAGAGCTATGGGTGGAAGTGACGATTTGACGTCGCTTCCGCCCTGCAATGACTTGGAGATGGGCGGGGGGGCCCATCTTCCTCTCACTCGTCTCCATGTCAGGCCAGGGACAGATCCGGATCACCTCCGCCGTTACAGACAGCCACGGTAAGCGGTGAAGGGCACCGGAGAGCGGCGGTAGGGGGGGCCCTCTCCTGCCGCCGATAAAAGTGATCTCGCTGCGAATCTGCTGCAGAGACCACTTTTATCTGAAAGAGAACCGCTGGCTCTTGAAGATACCGGGGTTATGGTAGCTAGCTGCTACCATAACAACGGTATTTCTCTTCAAAGACAGGACGTATATAGTCGTCCTGCGGGAAGGAAGTGGTTAATTAAAATGAATTTATTATTTGTCATCTCCCTACTTGGCCCCTTTCACACGGGCTGTCTGATCAGGTTCGCCTGTCAGTTTTTCAGGCGGACCTGATTGGATCCTTAGCGGGAATATGGTGGTCTTATGTCCCTGCATGGCAGGAAATAAAAGCAGTCACATTAGTTCTAGTCGTCTCTGTGTAAATTTAAGATTGGTTCATTTTTATATTAAAAATAAAGCTTTGTCGGTCGTTTAAAAAAAAAAAAAAAAAAACCTGGCTCCTAACTTTTTTAGCTGGCTCCTAGATTCCAAGCAAATTTGTCAACCCCTGTAGTAATAATATATCAATCACAAATGGAGAGAAATATCAGCAATAATAGCAGCAAATATACATGATACAATGAATACAATAATTCTCCATGGTACACCAGTAAGATGTTAATACACAACCATATAATAAAAAGTATTGCCTGCAAAAATATGGTCACACATCTTTCTTCTACTTCACCCCTGTATTCTCTTATTCACACTTAGCTGTTCACCTCTACGGTATGGTTGCTATTTGATTTCCTATCTGTACTTTCTACTCCAGGTTTGCCTCGGGGGTCCTGGTCTGCCTTGGATGGCGCCCTGTGGGGTTACCCCCTTTGGTCTGTCCACCTCAGCTCCCGGGACAGAGTGCATGCTTACACCATGTCACGAACCACAATGTGTAAGCATGCACTCTGTGTGGGGTCTTTTCAATTACCCCACCTCCTTTTCATGTTTATAATCACTAGATCATTTTTATATCTTTTATTTTAGATCAAGATACGCGCTTGCTCCTGACGAGGGCATAAGAAGCCACGAAACACGTAGAGCTACCATTGTCGCGTTTCTCACCAGCGTCATACCATTTCCCAAGTCTTTGAGTTTTTTGGAGGCTTATTTTGCAGGCAATACTTTTTATTATATGGTTGTGTATTAACATCTTACTGGTGTACCATGGAGAATTGTTGTATTCATTGAATCATGTATATTTGCTGCTATTATTGCTGATATTTCTCTCCATTTGTGATTGATATATTACTATATGCATGTTCTATTTCCATAAATTTAATAAAATTTTCCTAGTAGTCCATCGGTTTTGTTTTTTGGACATTTCACGCACTTCATTTAAAGTCCCACTTTTGTTGCTTTTTTCTTAGACTAGTAAAAGGGATGGAAACGCATGACCTCATCCGGTCATGGTTTCATTTAAAGTCCCACGGGATGGTCAGTCCCAAACCTTTCTCTAATAAACTTGTTTGTTTTTTTTTTAAATTGTCTGTCTTTTTTTATTTGTTGCACAAAAAATAAAAACCGCAGAGGTGATCAAATACCACCAAAAGAAAGCTTTGTGGGAAAAAAAATTATAAAAAAATTGTTTGAGTACAGTGTAGCATGACTGTGCAATTGTCATTCAAATTGCGACAGCGCTGAAAATTGGCTTGGACGGGAAGGTGTCTAAGTGCCTGGTATTGAAGTGGTTAATGACACCCCGAAATCAGTTTGCATATTGCAGTGTGATCTGCAAACTCAGACAGGAATTGGATCGCATGGGTGTGGACACCCACGTGATCCGATTCTGCTGCGGACCCCAAAAAAAAGGGACTTGTGAGAGTTTGGTCTGAATGTGATGCAAATTCAGCCCTACAATCTGCATAGCTGAAATTGCATCGTATGAACATAGCATGTGATTTACACTGCAGTGCAAATCACATGCGATCTCGCACCACACAGCAGTGTGAACTAGCCCGTGCTATTGCAGGGTGCTCTGGCACAACTAATAACCAGGTACAGTATATTTAGCAGCAATCATTGCAGGTAATCGCTGACTGCCACAGATAGCTGCACCCACCACCAACCTACCATTAACATGTACAAGGCTCAGTGGCACAGCCAGTCACTCTCAGGTGGCAGAAACAGATTCCTGTCACCATCAGATCACCTACATGGATGTGGCCTAACAGACAATGCTGCAGTCAGAATGACATTTAGTGTTGTCACCCTGGAAGACAAAGTGTATTCTACTGTCCAGGATGACCACGTTTAAGGGAGACAGTTCGATATATAGAATAAATCCCTATCTCCTTTACTTTATATGACTTTTATACTTGGTCTGTGCTCGAGTACACACACTCCTACATATGACAGGTTCTCTTTAAATCCCATTACAGGGCAGACCACGTGCGATGGAGGCAGCCTCCTTAGTAATGGCATGACAATGAATGACACCTGTGAAGCCTAGCTATACAGAAGATTAACCGAGCGCTCAGTGCACACAGCCCGCACATACACACACCTCTCCGGGTATACTATGTACATACTTCACCTCATGGACGCCGCGTGTCATGGCTCCCTTCACTCCACCACATGGACACACAGCACTGCAAGGCGGGGCTACGAGAGGAAGTGACGTCACCGAGGGGCGGGGCCATGCATTGTGGGAGAGGAGGAGGAGGGGGTACAGTAGATTATGGATTGTTGTTAGATGTGTAAAGCAAACCTTATGAGGTTCAGTGCAGACCTGTGTGGAGGAACTGCTAGTTTCCACACACTATTTGATAAAATAAGACATTAAAATATGAACTCCAGTAAAAGAATATTGTTAGCTAAATATAGGAGCTCTGTGTATTGTGCCCTGAATATCAGTGTGCCCGCCATGTATTTCTTCCAGATCTGTGCAGTGATACAGACCGGTCTCAGCTCCTTCCTCTCTTTGTATTCTGTGACTGGTCTTGTCTCCTCCCCCTCCTGTAGATTCCTGCAGGGAGTCTGCTCTGCCCCTCCCACAGCTCTGCTTTCTGCACAGAGATGATTTATCTGCTACTTTTATAAGGTAATATCTGGGTTTGCAAAGGCTTTTGATACACACACATATATACATACAGTATCTCACAAAAGTGAGTACACCCCTCACATTTTTGTAAATATTTTATTATATATTTTCATGTGACAACACTGAAGAAATGACACTTTGCTACAATGTAAAGTAGTGAGTACACAGCTTGTATAACAGTGTAAATTTACTATCCCCTCAAAATAACAACACACAGCCATTAATGTCTAATCCGCTGGCAAAAAAAGTGAGTACACCCCTAAGTGAAAATGTCCAAATTGGGCCCAAAGTGTCAATATTTTGTGTGGCCACCATTATTTTCCAGCACTGCCTTAAACCTCTTGGGCATGGAGTTCACCAGAGCTTCACAGGTTGCCACTGGAGTCCTCTTCCACTCCTCCATGATGACATCACGGAGCTGGTGGATGTTAGAGACCCTGAGCTCCTCCACCTTCCATTTGAAGATGTCCCACAGATGCTCAATAGGGTTTAGGTCTGGAGACATGCTTGGCCAGTCCATCACATTTACCCTCAGCTTCTTTAGCAAGGCAGTGGTCATCTTGGAGGTGTGTTTGGGGTTATTATCATGTTGGAATACTGCCCTGCAGCTCAGTCTCTGAAGGGAGGGGATCATGCTCTGCTTCAGTATGTCACAGTACATGCTGGCATTCATGGTTCCCTCAATGAACTGTAGCTCCCCAGTGCCAGCAGCACTCATGCAGCCCCAGACCATGACACTCCCACCACCATGCTTGACTGTAGGCAAGACACACTTGTCTTTGTACTCCTCACCTGGTTGCCGCCACACACGCTTGACACAATCTGAACCAAATAAGTTTATCTTGGTCTCATCAGACCACAGGACATTGTGCCAGTACTCCATGTCCTTAGTCTGCTTGTCTTCAGCAAACTGTTTGCGGGATTTCTTGTGAATCATCTTTAGAAGGGGCTTTCTTCTGGGATGACAGCCATGCAGACCAATTTGATGCAGTGTGCGGCGTATGGTCTGAGCACTGACAGGCTGACCCCCCACCAATTCAACCTCTGCAGCAATGCTGGCAGCACTCATACGTCTATTTCCCAAAGACAACCTCTGGAAATAACGCTGAGCACGTGCACTCAACTTCTTTGGTCGACCATGGCGAGGCCTGTTCTGAGTGGAACCTGTCTTGTTAAACTGCTGTATGGTCTTGGCCACTGTGCTGCAGCTCAGTTTCAGGGTCTTGGCAATCTTCTTATAACCTAGACCAGGGGTTTCCAAACAATGCCCCCCTCAGTTGTTCAGGAAATACAATTCATATCATGTCTAGTCTTGTCTGTGAATGTCAGAGTTTTACAATGCCTAATGGGACGTGTAGTTCCACAACAGCTGGAGGGCCATAGTTTGGAGATCCCTGACCTAGGCCATCTTTATGTAAAGCAACAATTTTCAGATCATCAGAAAGTCCTTTGCCATGAGGTGCCATGTTGAACTTCCAGTGACCAGTATGAGAGCAATAACACCAAATTTAACACACCTGCTCCCTATTCACACCTGAGACCTTGTAACACTAACGAGTCACATGACAACGGGGAGGGAAAATAGCTAATTGGGCCCAATTTGGAAGTTTTCATTTAGGGGTGTACTCACTTTTGTTGCCAGTGGTTTAGACATTAATGTTTGTGTGTTGAGTTATTTTGAGGGGACAGCAAATTTACACTGTTATACAAGCTGTACACTCACTACTCAGTTTGAAGCAGTGGAGCTTGGTGTAAGTGGAACTGAATTAAGTGGGAGTTAAACACAAGAGTTAGAGTATACAAGTCTTGGTGTTTGGTTGCTGTCTGCTGTCTGCTGTCTGTTGCTGTCTGCTGTCTGTTGCTGTTTGCTGGGGTGCTTTTTGGGGGCTTTTCCATTGACTTTTGCTGTCACTTTTTAAATAGCTCTTTTTTTTTTTTTTTTTGGTTTCATCAGTCTATCAATTAAGGGGTGTGGTTAATTGCTCACAGGTGACTATTTAACTGGTTGCAGGGCTCAGTGTGAGCGTGCTCAGTTTGAAGCAGTGGAGCTTGGTGTAAGTGGAACTGAATTAAGTGGGAGTTAAACACAAGAGTTAGAGTATACAAGTCTTGGTGTTTGGTTGCTGTCTGCTGTCTGCTGTCTGTTGCTGTTTGCTGGGGTGCTTTTTGGGGGCTTTTCCATTGACTTTTGCTGTCACTTTTTAAATAGCTCTTTTTTTTTTTTTTTTGGTTTCATCAGTCTATCAATTAAGGGGTGTGGTTAATTGCTCACAGGTGACTATTTAACTGGTTGCAGGGCTCAGTGTGAGCGTGCTCAGTTTGAAGCAGTGGAGCTTGGTGTAAGTGGAACTGAATTAAGTGGGAGTTAAACACAAGAGTTAGAGTATACAAGTCTTGGTGTTTGGTTGCTGTCTGCTGTCTGCTGTCTGTTGCTGTCTGCTGTCTGTTGCTGTCTGCTGTCTGTTGCTGTTTGCTGGGGTGCTTTTTGGGGGCTTTTCCATTGACTTTTGCTGTCACTTTTTAAATAGCTCTTTTTTTTTTTTTTTTTTGGTTTCATCAGTCTATCAATTAAGGGGTGTGGTTAATTGCCTCACAGGTGACTATTTAACTGGTTGCAGGGCTCAGTGTGAGCGTGCTCAGTTTGAAGCAGTGGAGCTTGGTGTAAGTGGAACTGAATTAAGTGGGAGTTAAACACAAGAGTTAGAGTATACAAGTCTTGGTGTTTGGTTGCTGTCTGCTGTCTGCTGTCTGTTGCTGTCTGCTGTCTGTTGCTGTCTGCTGTCTGTTGCTGTTTGCTGGGGTGCTTTTTGGGGGCTTTTCCATTGACTTTTGCTGTCACTTTTTAAATAGCTCTTTTTTTTTTTGGTTCCATCAGTCTATCAATTAAGGGGTGTGGTTAATTGCTCACAGGTGACTATTTAACTGGTTGCAGGGCTCAGTGTGAGCGTGCTCAGTTTGAAGCAGTGGAGCTTGGTGTAAGTGGAACTGAATTAAGTGGGAGTTAAACACAAGAGTTTAAAACAGGAGGTTATAACAGGGGTCATAGTACCTGTGTAGTGTGAGTATCTGAGTGTTGTCTGAGTAGTGTGTGTGGATCGTTAGTACTGTGTATTGTGTACCTGTGTATTGTCTTGTTGTGTACCTGTGTATTGTCTTGAGTATTAGTGCCAGGAAGCTAGCTGTTAGGTAATTTGGACAGGGTAAAATTCCCCAATCCTCACTAAATTTAATAGGTACGATGCCCGGCGGGTGTGGAGAGGCGGCTCTTTGTACATCTTGCCGCATGTATGCGTTCCTTGATCATCCGATCGAGGGCGAATACTGCTGTGCAAAATGTAAGCACATTGTTTCCCTGGAAGCCCAGGTTCTGAATCTAGGGAAGCAACTGTCAGCACTGAGAAGTCCCTCCATACTAAAGGTGAGCCAGGAACGTACATGGCAGGTGCCGGCAGGGGCCAGCACAGAGGCGGGTGGAGACAAAGAGGTGCAGGCACTAGCAAAGAGTAGATGGGTGACAGTCAGGAGGGGTAGAGGGGGAAGTGCCAGAGAGGCTGTTCCAGGACTGGAGCATCCCAATAAGTACGCTCCATTGAGTGACATTGGTGAAACCAGTCAGGGACCAGCACTGCTGGAGATGAGGGACTCTCCTAGCTGCCAGGGGAAGAACTCCTCCAGTGAGAGTGGGGGGGGCAGCAAAGGGAAAGGAAAGACAGATTCTGGTGGTAGGGGACTCAATTCTTAGAAGGACAGAGAGGGCAATCTGTAACCAAGACCTGAAGCGCCGAACAGTATGTTGTCTACCGGGCGCTCGGGTTCGGCACATCACGGATCTTGTGGACAGATTACTGGGAGGGGCTGGGGAAGACCCGGCTGTCATGGTGCACGTTGGCACCAATGACAAAGTCAGAGGCAGATGGAGTGTCCTAAAGAACGATTTTAGGGACTTAGGAGCTAAATTGAGGAAAAGGACCTCCAAGGTAGTGTTCTCAGGAATACTACCGGTACATCGAGCCACACCAGAAAGGCAGAGGGAGATTAGGGAAGTAAACAAGTGGCTGAAGAGCTGGTGTAGTAAGGAGGGGTTTGGGTTCCTGGAGGACTGGGCCGACTTCTCAGTCGGTAACCGGTACTATAGAAGGGACGGACTGCACCTAAATGAGGAGGGTGCAGATCTGCTGGGAATGAAGATGGCCAAAAAGTTAGAGGGGTTTTTAAACTAGGCGATGGGGGGGAGGGTCCAGAGACAGTGATAGCCAGCGCGGAAGATATTCCAGAGGGTAGTATTGGGGGCATTAGTGGTAGGTTAACCAAAGCACAAAAACGCAAGGTGAGTATAGTAGCAAGTCCTAGTTGCAATCTTGAAACGCCCAATACGAGGACAATATGCGACCAGTCTAAACTATGTGGCATGTTCACCAATGCCAGGAGCATGGCGGACAAGATGGGTGAACTAGAGATACGGTTGTACAAGGAGGATTTGGATTTTGTGGGAATTTCAGAGACCTGGTTCAACAGCTCTCATGATTGGCTGGCAAACATTCAAGGGTATACCCTATACCGCAAGGATAGAGAAGTTAAAAAAGGGGGAGGGGTATGCCTATATATCAAGAATAATGTACAAGTGAGTGTGAGAGATGACATCACTGAGGGGGCTAGGGAGGAGGTGGAATCTTTATGGGTAGAGCTCCAAAGGGATGAAGCTAAGGGGAAAATAATACTGGGAGTATGCTATAGGCCCCCAAACCTGAGGGAGGAAGTGGAGACGGATCTCCTATCACAAATTGGATTAGCAGCAAGGATGGGAAGTGTTATCATAATGGGGGATTTTAATTATCCAGACATAGACTGGGCGGAGGGAACCGCGCATTCATTTAAGGCTCGCCAGTTCCTTAGTGTTTTGCAGGACAATTTTATGGGTCAGATGGTAGACGCACCAACTAGAAATAAAACATTACTAGATCTACTGATTACCAATAATACAGACCTGATAACAGATGTGGTAATACGGGGCAATTTAGGTAACAGCGATCACAGGTCAATTAGTTTCAGTATAAATCACACAAATAGGAAACATGAAGGGAACACAAAGACACTGAATTTCAAAAGAGCCAACTTCCCTAAACTACAAACCTTGCTAAAAGGCATAAATTGGGATAAAATATTAGGAACAAAGAATACGGAGGAGAGATGGGTTTGCTTTAAGAGCATATTAAATAAGGGCATTAGCCAATGTATCCCATTGGGTAATAAATTTAAAAGAGCGAACAAACATCCTGGATGGCTTAACTCCGATGTAAAAATGCATATAAAAGCAAAGGAGAAGGCCTTCAAAAAATACAAGGTTGAGGGATCATCCTCAGCATTCAGTATTTATAAAGAATGCAATAAGAAATGTAAGGGTGCAATTAGGATGGCTAAGATAGAACATGAAAGACACATAGCGGAGGAGAGCAAAAGAAATCCCAAGAAATTCTTTAAGTATGTAAACAGTAAAAAAGGGAGGACAGACCATATTGGCCCCATAAAGAATGAGGAAGGACATCTGGTTACAAAGGATGGGGAGATGGCAAAGGTATTGAATTTATTCTTCTCCTCAGTCTTCACAAGTGAATCGGGGGGCTTCAGTAACCAAAACTGCAGTGTTTATCCTCATGACACATCACAGGAAGCACCTCCATGGTTAACAGAGGACGGAATTAAAATTAGACTTGAGAAACTTAACATTAATAAATCACCGGGACCAGATGGCTTGCATCCGAGGGTACTTAGGGAACTCAGTCAGGTGATTGCCAGACCGTTGTTCCTAATATTTACAGACAGTCTATTGACTGGAATGGTACCAGCTGATTGGAGAAAAGCCAATGTAGCACCAATATTTAAAAAGGGCCCAAAAAACATCCCTGGGAACTACAGACCAGTTAGCCTAACATCAATAGTATGTAAACTCTTGGAGGGGATGATAAGGGACTATATACAAGATTTTAGTAATAAGAATGATTTCATTAGCAGTAATCAGCATGGATTCATGAAGAATCGTTCTTGCCAAACCAATCTATTAACCTTCTATGAGGAGGTGAGTTGCCATCTAGATAAAGGAAGGCCCGTAGACGTGGTGTATCTGGATTTTGCAAAAGCATTTGACACAGTTCCCCATAAACGTTTACTATACAAAATAAGGTGCGTTGGCATGGACCATAGGGTGAGTACATGGATTGAAAACTGGCTACAAGGGCGTGTTCAGAGGGTGGTGATAAATGGGGAGTACTCAGAATGGTCAGGGGTGGGTAGTGGGGTTCCTCAGGGTTCTGTGCTGGGACCAATCCTATTTAATTTGTTCATAAACGACCTGGAGGATGGGATAAAGAGTTCAATCTCTGTATTTGCAGACGATACTAAGCTAAGCAGGGCAATAACTTCTCTGCAGGATGTGGAAATCTTGCAAAAAGACCTGAACAAATTAATGGGGTGGGCGACTACATGGCAAATGAGGTTCAATGTAGAAAAATGTAAAATATTGCATTTGGGTGGCAAAAATATGAATGCAATCTATACACTGGGGGGAGAACCTCTGGGGGAATCTAGGATGGAAAAGGACCTGGGGGTCCTAGTGGATGATAGGCTCAGCAATGGCATGCAATGCCAAGCTGCTGCTAATAAAGCAAACAGAATATTGGCATGCATTAAAAGGGGGATCAACTGCAGAGATAAAACGATAATTCTCCCGCTCTACAAGACTCTGGTCCAGCCGCACCTGGAGTATGCTGTCCAGTTCTGGGCACCAGTCCTCAGGAGGGACGTACTGGAAATGGAGCGAGTACAAAGAAGGGCAACAAAGCTAATAAAGGGTCTGGAGGATCTTAGTTATGAGGAAAGGTTGCAAGCACTGAACTTATTCTCTCTGGAGAAGAGACGCTTGAGAGGGGATATGATTTCAATTTACAAATACTGTACTGGTGACCCCACAATAGGGATAAAACTTTTTCGCAGAAGAGAGTTTAATAAGACTCGTGGCCACTCATTACAATTAGAAGAAAAGAGGTTTAACCTTAAACTACGTAGAGGGTTCTTTACTGTAAGAACGGTAAGGATGTGGAATTCCCTTCCACAGGCGGTGGTCTCAGCGGGGAGCATTGATAGCTTCAAGAAACTATTAGATAATCACCTGAATGACCGCAATATACAGGGATATGTAATGTAATACTGACACATTATCACACACATAGGTTGGACTTGATGGACTTGTGTCTTTTTTCAACCTCACCTACTATGTAACTATGTAACATTGTAGCATAGTGTCATTTCTTCAGTGTTGTCACATGAAAAGATAGAATAAAATATTTACAAAAATGTGAGGGGTGTACTCACTTTTGCAAGATACTATATATACATTTTGGCTATCAAGAAATATATTTAAATCGGAGCTCCACTCAAAAGGAGAAGCTCTGTTTATCTGCCTCCTTTAGATGTCTGCATGTAATACCGGTCAGCAGGGGTCTCCCTGTTTTCTGATCATGTGACTGCCATGATTGGCTGTCACAGTGGTCACATGATCAGAAAGCACCCAATTGCATGTAGAAATTGGGAGCTTTCCTTTAGCCACCAGTAACTGTGTCAGGAGCGCGCTCTCAGGACAGCTCTGTTTACATTCTGGTACACATATATGTGACCTCTCAGCGTTAAGGACCATCCACCTAGGGGCCGCATATATCGTTACCGCCAGCACGGCGGGGTTAACATTTATGGACCAGTGATGTACCATTACCTCATCACCCTGATACTGTTTTTTAGAGGTGGCTGTCTAACTTGCCGCTGGATTGGTTTTACAAGCAGCAGGAGGGGACTTCCCCACCCCCGGCACCTTCCACAGCATTGTCAGCCTCTTCCATCCCACCGGGAGACCCAGACAACAAGCCGGCACATCTGCTGTCTGGTCAGACAGCTGAAGAAAGCCGTGATCAGCTTTGATTGGCTCTCTGCTTCAGTAACCTGGAAGCGATGACTTGACATCACTTCTGCTTTACCCAGATGTTAACGGCACCATTTTTAAGAAATCAAAAGCATTCAAAAACACAGATCTTGGTGTTGTGAATGCTTTTAAGGATAGAGGAGGGACTTGGGGTCTTATAGTACCTGTGACATGCCTATTGCTGTCACAAGCATGTTTACAGCCTGGATCCTACCAATGGGTTCTCCCAGGAGACTCCAGAATCTGGGATCTGGTAAAACCAGGAATGGTGAACAAGTACAATACCCAGAACTTCGACCGTATGGTCACCTAAATAACCTCAAAGGTGGGACTGGTAATGGGATAGAGCCAGGTACTCCCTCCCCCTGCCCATGGATAATGTTTCTACTTAAATCCAATGACTGTAAAATGTAATTTCTTTAGAATACAATTTTTTCCTTTTTTTATAGCTTCATTGCGGCGGAAATATTCTGCGGATTGGTGTTCCTCCACAAGTGTGGCATTGTTTATAGGGACATCAAGGGAAGCAACATCCTACTGGACAACAAAGGTCATGTCCGCATTGCAGACTATAGAGTGGCAGTAATGGATCTGTATGGTGATACGAAGGTGACGGGTGTAGCCGTAACAATTGGATACATGGCCCCAGAAGTAAGTCACGCTCTGTTTACCCATCACTAGGTCTCATCTATTCAGTATATCACAATCCATTAACTATCCCTCTGATACTTTTAATATGAACATTTTAGACTCCATGTAGAACACTGCAATGTAAATCACCTGATTGGTAATCATTAACTACTTCAATACCAGGCACTTACACCCCCTTCCTGCCAGAGCCAATTTTCAGCTTTCAGCGCTGTCACTTTTAGATGACAATTGCGCGGTCATGCTACACTGTACCCAAACTAAATTTTTTTTATTTTGTTCCCACAAATAGAGCTTTCTTTTGGTGGTATTTGATCACCTCTGCGATTTTTCTTTTTTGCTAAATAAATAAAAAAAGACTGAAAATTTTAAAAATAAAAAAAGTTTTCTTTGTTTCTGTTATAAAATGATGTAAATAAGTACGTTTCCTCCTTCACTGATGGGCACTGATAGGCGGCACTGGTGGGTGACACTGATATGCAGCACTTATGGGAATTGATAGGCGGCACTGATGGGCACTCATAGGTGACACTGATGGGTACTTATGGGTGGCACTGATAGACGGTACTGCTGGGCGATGAGCACAGAAAGGTGGCACTGATAGGCATCACTGGTGGCACTGGCAGGCATTTTTAATTGCCACTGATTGGCAGCTGCCTGGACACCGATTGGCAGCTGCCTGGTGGTCTAGGGTGGCATACCTGGTGGTCCAGTATGGTGGCCATCCCTGGTGGTCCTGACGGCATCTTGGTGGTCCTGGGCGGGCATCGTGGTGGGCTGCACTAATAAACAATCAGCGCAGACCCCCCTGTCAGGAGAGCAGCCGATTGGCTCTCCTCTACTCACGTCTGTCACGGGTGTGCGGCGGCTGTTATCCTGCTGGATGTCATATGACGCCTAGTCAGGATAACTGAACCACCGCCCGGCCGTCATTCTGCTATAGGCCGGGCGGGAAGTGGTTAAGCTCTTAAAAATCTTTGTTACTTTAATTAATTTCTTAATGTATGTCCATGGGGGCAGCCATTGCGTATGCGGGCTCTGCCTCCTGGTTAGCTGTTGGGCACAGTGATTGTTCTTTGCTATTCCTCTTGCTTAAAGTGAGTCTAGCTACAATCTCTATATTAATGGACATAAGAAATAGAGAACATATAAAAATGTAAACAGCTACATCAAGGTTAATGTTACAATGATTTCTACTGGAGAGCAGATATCACTATCTGCTCTGTTACACTCTGCAGAATTACGTCCATTCATAAAATGCATGCCACTGTGTAGAGCCTGTGGTATCCTATAAAGTTATGTATACTTAGCATAACAAAGAGAACGGATTTGATTAGGGTGAGTCACATGACTAGGCTCTCCTACAAGCTTTTTTTTTTTAATGTTTATACCCATTCCCTGTAATAGCACTCAAAGTCCCAATTCCACCACTGTGCTTTATAAATGTAATTTTTTATTAAAGTAGCGCTCTTGCCACAGTAAGGACTTACTGCTGCTTTGTAAATGCCTCCATTAGAATACATGTTCAATATATATTATTATTTCCCCTATAAAAGTAATGTAAGTTTGTAGGAACTAAGTAACTGATTTCTCTTCTCCGATTGGCAGGTTATAAATGGAGAGTTCTACCAGTTTGAACGAGACTGGTTTTCAATGAGGGTTGTGATATACATGATGGCTACATGCACTGTAACCATACCACGCAGGTATACAGGAGGGCTGTGAGTTTCGAAAATCCTGTTTACCCCCCCGGGCATGGACCCATACCTGGAGGACTTCATAGAAGGCGTAAGTAGAAGACATTTTCTAACTCTGAAGAGGCACAGGGAAGGTTTCTAGGCCTACTGCTGCTGCTTTAGGGGTATAGTGTAAGGGTATTGCCAAGTCTGGTTGTCAGCTGGCCTGCTGGGTAGTTTGGCTTCTTCATCCCATAGTGAAGATTCAATGGTAATACTTCATCCTGAAGCTGCGGGCTCAGAAGATGCCACATGGGGTCAATGACTTATGTGCACATTGTATGATGTTATTAAAGCAGAAGTCATACCCATTTACTATTGTTTTGAACATAGTGGAGAGGATTAGATCACCTGCCATCATTTTAATCTTATCTGTATCCCTGTTGCGGACATTTTGTTTCAGATCTTGTCCTGGGGACACGGAAATCTCACCAAGGGGGACACAGTAAGCAACCACAACAGAGAGGTTCTAACCCTTTCCAATGACAATAACCACTTGCCGACCGCCTCACGCAGATATACTGCGGCAGAATGGCACAGGCAGCCAGAGTAACGTATGGGCACAACACTCCCCTCCATGGACGGGGGGCGCGATAGCGCCCCCCCCCCCCGGTGCCCGAGGCGGTCGGCATCATTGCAGGAGTGATCCGTCCTGAGGAGGAGGCCACCGATTCATGGCCTCTCCCTCACAAAATTGCTCCTGACAAGTGGGAAGCTTCCTCTACTTCTGAAATATAAACAGAAGCAGAGGAAGTGATGTCATCTCTCCTCGTGGAGCCTTTTCATTCCGGCTCCCAAGGAGAGAAGACATCAATGTGAGTTTGCACCAACAGCACACTAATACCAGTACACATAGGCACACAAATCACCCCCCCCCCTGCACCCCCTGTCACAGTGACACCAATAGCAGTTTTGATTTTTTTCAGTGATCACTGCATTGGTGTCATTTTGTAACTGTTATAAGTGTTAGGCCCCTTTAGGTCTTGGGTACCCCCATAACCCCCACTAATAAAGGTTTAACCCCTTGATCACCCCCCAGTTAACCCTTTCACCCCCTATTGCCAGTGTCATTAAATCGATCATTTTTCTGATCGTGTCACGGGTGACGCTAGTTAGCCTGTTAGTTATTTAGGTTCATCGTCAGCTTTTTATAGCGCCAGGTACCCCCATATACTACCTAATAACCCCCTGATTGCCCCCTAGTTAACCCTTTCACCAGTGATCACCGTATAAGTGTTACGGGTGATGCTGGTTAGTTAGTTTGATTTTTTAAACCCGCCGTTTATTACCCAATAAAGGTTTAACTCCCTGATCGCCTGGCGGGTGATATCAGTTAGGTTTTAGGGTCAGTCGGGGTCTGCGTCGCCCCAGGCAGCGTCAGATTAGTGCCAGTACCGCCAACACCAACGCACGCAGCATACACCTCCCTTAGTGGTATAGTGTCTGAACGGATCAATATCTGATCAGATCTATACTAGCGTCCCCAGCAGTTTAGGGTTCCCAAAAACAGTGTTAGCAGGATCAGCCCAGACACCTGCTAGCACCTGCGTTTTGCCCCTACGCCCAGCACAGCTCAGCCCAGCCCACCCAAGTGCAGTATCGTTCGATCACTGTCACTTACAAAACACTAAACACATAACTGCAGCGTTCGCAGAGTCAGGCCTGATCCCTGCAATCACTAACAGTTTTTTTGGTAGTGTTTGATACCGTTGCTGACAGCCTTGGAGCTTTTTTACCTGCGAGTCTCACTACTGTACCAGTAATTTAGAGCCCAAAATGGCAAATCGAAGGTACAGTAGTGAAGAGGCCTACACGTTTCTGGAGCATGACAGGTAGTGAAGAGGAAGTCACTCATCTGTCAGATTCAGGCTCAGAATACGATCCTGTAGACCACAGCTGCTCCATGACAGATAGCCCCGATGACGGAGTTGTGGTCCCTGCCAAGGTCAGGCGTACCAGACCCTGATCTTCTTCTGCTGTTGAGGTGCAAGAACCGCAGGGCTCACGTATGGAGCAGAGAAGTACTAGTGCCGCTCATCCTTCTGGTGAACTGGCAAGTACCAGCGGCCTAGTACACCCTGGTCGTACATCCAGCACTGCAGTATCACGTGGTGACATGGCGAGTTCCATAAGTGCAGTTCAAGCTGGTGAGGTGGCAAGCACAAGTAGTGTCCCGCTGCCACCAAGAAGTCAAAGACAGGCCTGTTGTGCCCATAATGTTCTTCCTGCAGAATTTGCCAATCCTAATTGGGAGCCCACCACTTCTGCAGCACCCGTACTTCCCCCATTCACTGGCCAACCCGGAATTCAGGGTTGAAACAGTGGATTTTACGTCACTTGATATTTAATCACTGTTTTTCACGGAAGATCTCTATAGATCTATTGTGGACCAAAGTAATTTGTATGCTGGTCAATTCATCGCTGCTAATCCCCAGTCCTCCCTTGCCAGAGATTGGAAACCAATTACGGTTTGCGAATTTAAGACCTTTCTGGGCCTATCCTTCGACATGGGCATAGTTAAAATGAGTATGTTGCGGTCATATTGGTCCACAGACCCAATTTACCATATGCCCATGTTCTCTGCCTCCATGGCCAGGGCACGATACAAGCAGATCTTGTGGTTCATGCGTTTCAACAACAATAAACTCTGTCGTCCTCGTGGAGACCCTGGATATGATCGGCTCTACAAAATTCAGCCCCTCCTAAACCACTTCAACCAACGTTTTGCAGCCTTGTTTACTCCCCATCAAGTTGTCTGCGTTGATGAGTCCCTGATTAAGTTTTCTGGCCGCTTGTCTTTCAAACAGTATCTTCCCAGCAAGGGTGCCAAATACGGGGTCAAGATGTACAAGCTCCGTGACAGGGCCACAGGCTATACATATAGTTTTATGGTTTACGAGGGAAGAGATAGTCCCGTAGAGCCGCCAAACTGCCAGGATTACATAGGGAGCGCTGGCAAGATTGCGTTGGACTTGGTGTCACCCTTATTCGGAAAGGGGTACCATTTGTATGTGGACAATTATTACATGAGCGTGCCACTTTTTAGTCACTTGTTTGCTCATCAGATTGGCGCATGTGGCACCGTGCGATCTAATCGCCGGGGCTTACCCCAGAGGCTTGTAGATTACCGTCTTAGGCTGGGGGAGAGAGCCTGCTTGAAGTGTAATAACTTGCTCGCTGTGATGTGGAGGGATAATAAGAATGTTTTCGTTCTGTCCTCCCTTCATGCAGACACGATGGTCCAAATTCCTACGGCGACTGGTGTTGTGGAGAAACCCCTCTGTGTCCACGAATATAATCAAAATATGGGAGGGGTGGACCTCAATGACCAGTTGTTGGCGCCGTACCTAGTTGCCTGTAAGGCCAGACACTGGTATAAAAAAAAAAAAGGTGTCTGTACACTTATTTCAATTGGCTTTGCTGAACACTCATGTGCTATACAGAGCTTCAGGACAGACTGGATGCTTCCTTAAATTCCAGGAAGAGATCGTCAGAGCCCTTCTGTTTCCATACGGTGCTCCACCTCACCTTTCCAATCCAAATGCAGAATGCCGGCTGCATGAGAGGCATTTTGCGTATGTCCTCCCGAGTACCCCTACCCAACGAGCCCCCAAAGAAGATGTTGTGTCTGTAGCAAGCGCGGATATAGGCGTGACACCCGCTATTATTGTCCCTCCTGTCCTGACAATCCTGGTCTTTGCATTGGTGAATGTTTTGAACGCTACCATACACTAGTGGAAATTTAGCGTAGGGTACAGCACTGCACAGACTAGGACACACTTTCACAGGGTCTCCCAAGATGCCATCGCATTTTGAGAGACCCGAACCATTACAGTTACAAATATAAGTGTAAAAAAAAAAAAAAAAACCTGGCAAAAAATATATAGAATAAAAAAAACAAAAATAGTTTTCGTTTTATTGTTCTCCCTCTCTCTATTGTTCTGTTTTTTTTTTACCGTATTCTATTCTGCAATGTTTTATTGTTATTATGTTTTATCATGTTTGCTTTTCAGGTATGTAATTTTTTTATACTTTACTGTTTACTGTGTTTATTGTTAACCATTTTTTTATTTCAATTAATTTTTATTAAAATTTTTAAATATACATACACAAAAAACAAGAAACAAAGAGAGCCAAAGGCATAAATCTATGGCATAGTCGAATTTACATTGCCATGCATAATAATAAACTTTTAATGTATTATAATAACTTATCTTAACACCTTATACCTTAACCCTTATATCCCCACCCCCCTACATCATTCACTCAAACAATCACACGGGAGAAAAAATAAAAAGGGAATCGTCCCCTTCCCCTATATTCTATTAAGTTTCTAGATCAACCCAAGCAGCACAGAGGAGGCCCTAAACTCTTAATATTTGTTTTTTAAACCCTTTTTCCATGACCATTCTTTCCTCCAGGACGCGCAACTCCGCCATTTCACATAACCATTCTTCCACCAAAGGCATACCTGTGCTTTTCCATTTTCTTGCTATAATAGTTCGTGCTGCTGTCAAGAAATATTTCAATAGTCCTTTTTTTATATTTTTCACCGATCCCGGGATCATAGATAGTACTGCAACTTGTATTTCTGGGTATAATTTAATTCCGGTCATGGCTCTATAAATCTCAAATACTCTATGCCAAAGAGGTTGGACTCTTGAGTAATAACCATTTTTTTCTTTTCAGGTACGCCATTCAGCTGCAGCACGAATTTATTTATCTTGACAGCAACAGCGTTTGCTCCCACAATACATAAAGCCGTGACTCCAGCGCTGTAAGAGGTGATTTCAACACCACAGTTAAAAAAGAGCATATATGCCGAAGCATGGGGGCAGCAGGGGTGGAGGAGAGATTTGCTCCTAACTTTTGGGGCGGATGCCCCCATGCTTCAGCATACATTTTTTAGGCCATTCAGCTGCAGCACTGATTTACCCATCTTGACAGCAACGGCGTTTGCTCCCATGATACATAAAGTCGTGACTCCAGTGCTGTAGGAGGTGATTTCACCAACACAGTTAAAAACAAAATGGTGCATGTATTCCCATCATTAGAAGTGGGTGGATGAAGGGAGGTATTCTAATGGTGGGCATACCCACCGATCAATCTTTTTCGTTCAGCCCACAGGCTGCATGAAAAAAAAAAAAAAAGATTACAATATATGCCCAACAAGGACCAGCAACGTACTGGTATGTTGCTGGACTTTGAGTGGTTATACCAGAATGATGCCTGCGGGTTTAGGTATCATCTTGGTATCATTCTTTTCAGCCAGCGGTCGGATTTCATGTAAAAGCAATCCTAGTGGCTAATTAGCCTCTAGACTGCTTTTACAAGCAGTGGGAGGGAATGTCCCCACCACCACCGTCTTCCATAGTTTCCTCCGGCTCTCCTGTCCCAACAGGGAACCTGGGAATGCAGCTGCTGGTTCCGCCAGCTGACCATAGAGCTGATCAGAGACCAGAATGGCTCCAATCATCTCTATGGCCTAAGAAACCGGAAGCTACGAGCATTTCATGACTTAGATTTCACCAGATGTAAACAGCGCCATTGGGAAAGCATTTTATCACACCCATCTTGGTGTGGTAAAATGCTTTGAGGGCAGAGGAGAGATCTAGAGTCTAATAGACCCCAATTTTTTTGAAAAAGAGTACCTGTCACTACCTATTGCTATCAGAGCGGATATTTACATTCTCTGAGATAATAAAATAAAATATAAAAGCAAAATAAATAATAAAAAAAAAAAAAAAAAGCACCCCTGTCCCCCCTGCTCTTGCACGAAGACGAACACAAGCGTCGCTCTGGCGTCATATGTAAACAGCAATTGCACCATGCATGTGAGGTATTACCACAAAGTTCATATCGAGGGCAGTAATTTTAGCAGTAGACCTCCTCTGTAAATCTAAAGTGGTAACCTGTAAAGGCTTTTAAATGCTTTTTAAAATGTATACAGTATGTCGTCGCTGCATGTTTGTGCACAATTTTAAAGCATGTCGTGTTTGGTATCCATGTACTCGGCCTAAGATCATCTTTATTTTCATCAAACATTTGGGCAATATGGTGTGTTTTAGTGCATTAACCACTTGCCGACCGCCTAACGACGATATACGTCGGCAGAATGGCACGGGCAGGCAGAATCACGTACCCATACGTGATCTGCCTCCCGCGGGCGGGGGGTCCGATAGGACCCCCCCGGTGCCAGCGGCGGTCGGCATTTGTCTGGGAGCGTTGAGAGGCGAGGGGGAGGCCATCCGATCGTGCCCCCCCCCTCCCAGCCATTGGGAATCCTCCCCTGCCTGTGTGTAGTACACACAGGCAGAGGATGTGATGTCATCTCTCCTCGGCTCGGCAGTTTCCGTTCCGGCGCCGAGGAGAGAAGACATGTGAGTGCACAACACACACACACACAGTAGAACATGCCAGGCACACATTACACCCCCGATCACCCCCCAATCACCCCTCCCCCCCTATGTCACACTGACACCAAGTAGTATTTTTTTTTTCTGATTACTGCATGGTGTCAGTTTGTGACAGTTAGAAGTGGTAGGGCAGTGAGTGTTAGCCCCCTGTAGGTCTAGGATACCCCCCCTAATAAAGTTTTAACCCCTTGATCACCCCCCCGTCACCAGTGTCACTAAGCGATCATTTTTCTGATCGCTGTATTAGTGTTGCTGGTGACGCTAGTTAGGGAGGTAAATATTTAGGTTCGCCGTCAGCGTTTTATAGCGTCAGGGACCCCCATATACTATCTAATAAATGTTTTAACGTCTTGATTGCCCCCTAGTTAACCCTTTCACCACCGATCACCGTATAACCGTTACGGTTGACGCTGGTTAGTTTGTTTATTTTTTATAGTGTCAGGGCACCCGCCGTTTATTACCGAATAAAGGTTTAGCCCCCTGATCGCCCGGCGGTGATATGCGTCGCCCCAGGCAGCGTCAGATTAGCGCCAGTACCGCTAACACCCACGCACGCAGCATACGCCTCCCTTAGTGGTATAGTATCTGAACAGATCAATATCTGATCAGATCTATACTAGCGTCCCCAGCAGTTTAGGGTTCCCAAAAATGCAGTGTTAGCGGGATCAGCCCAGATACCTGCTAGCACCTGCGTTTTGCCCCTCCGCCCGGCCCAGCCCAGCCCACCCAAGTGCAGTATCGATCGATCACTGTCACTTACAAAACACTAAACGCATAACTGCAGCGTTCGCAGAGTCAGGCCTGATCCCTGTGATCGCTAACAGTTTTTTTTGGTAGCGTTTTGGTGAACTGGCAAGCACCAGCGGCCTAGTACACCCCGGTCATAGTCAAACCAGCACTGCATTAACACTTGGTGACGTGGCGAGTCCCATAAGTGCAGTTCAAGCTGGTGAGGTGGCAAGCACAAGTAGTGTCCCGCTGCCACCAAAAAGACAAACACAGGCCCGTCGTGCCCATAATGCCCTTCCTGATGCATTCGCCAATCCTAATTGGGAACCCACCGCTTCTGCAGTGCCCGTACTTCCCCCATTCACATCCCCAACCAAATGCAGTCAGCTGCATGAGAGGCATTTTCTTTATGTCCTCCCGAGTACCCCTACCCAGCGAACCCCCCCAAAAAAGATGTCGTGTCTGCAGCAAGCGCGGATATAGGCGTGACACCCGCTATTATTGTCCCTCCTGTCCTGACAATCCTGGTCTTTGCATTGGTGAATGTTTTGAACGCTACCATACACTAGTTGAGTATTAGCCTAGGGTACAGCATTGCACAGACTAGGCACACTTTCACAGGGTCTCCCAAGATGCCATCGCATTTTGAGAGACCCGAACCTGGAACCGGTTACCGTTATAAAAGTTAGTTACAAAAAAAAAAAAAAAAAAACATACAAAAATATAAAATAAAAAAAAATAGTTGTCGTTTTATTGTTCTCTCTCTCTCTATTCTCTTTCTATTGTTCTGCTCTTTTTTACTGTATTCTATTCTGCAATGTTTTATTGTTATTATGTTTTATCATGTTTGCTTTTCAGGTATGCAATTTTTTATACTTTACCGTTTACTGTGCTTTATTGTTAACCATTTTTTTGTCTTCAGGTACGCCATTCACGACTTTGAATGGTTATACCAGAATGATGCCTGCAGGTTTAGGTATCATCTTGGTATCATTCTTTTCAGCCAGCAGTCGACTTTCATGTAAAAGCAATTCTAGCGGCTAATTAGCCTCTAGACTGCTTTTACAAGCAGTGGGAGGGAATGCCCCCCCACCGTCTTCCGTGTTTTTCTCTGGCTCTCCTGTCTCAACAGGGAACCTGAGAATGCAGCCGGTGATTCAGCCAGCTGACCATAGAGCTGATCAGAGACCAGAGTGGCTCCAAACATCTCTATGGCCTAAGAAACCGGAAGCTACGAGCATTTTAGGACTTAGATTTTGCCGGATGTAAACAGCGCCATTGGGAAATTGGGAAAGCATTTTATCACACCGAATTGGAATAGACCCCAATTTAAAAAAAAAAAAAAAAAAAGGGAGTACCTGTCACTACCTATTGCTATGATAGGGGATATTTACATTCCCTGAGATAACAATAAAAATTATTTAAAAAAAAAAAAAAAATGAAAGGAACAGTTTACAAATAAGATAAAAAAGCAAAAAATAATAAAGAAAATAAAAAAAAAATAATAAAAAAAAAAAAAAAGCACCCCTGTCCCCCCTGCTCTCACGCTAAGGCGAACGCAAGTGTCGGTCTGGCGTCAAATGTAAACAGCAATTGCACCATGCATGTGAGGTATCACCGCGAAGGTCAGATCGAGGGCAGTAATTTTAGCAGTAGATCTCCTCTGTAAATCTAAAGTGGTAACCTGTAAAGGCTTTTAAAAATTTATTTAGTTTGTCGCCACTGCACGTTTTTTTTAAATTATTTTATTTATTCCATCATAAGACAAGTTCAAATACATATACAGTAGATCAGGCAAATATTACATCCATTATCACATTAAAATCATATAGTAAATTAATTGCTACCCGGACACTACTCATCAGCAAAATATTCTTAACCAAGAATCCCCTGTCCAACCATCCTGTAGTCTCAAACTTGTCTTAATCCATTTATACAAAAGAAAATATTTTATACCAAAACAACAAAAAAAAAAAAAAAAAAAGGGGGGTCGGGGGGAGTCAACCTCCTCCATGGAAATGTACCTCAATTGTGCTCATGTATCAAAAGGAGGATTAAGTTAAGAACCTTAAAATAAGTGCTCCCTCTAACTACCCAGATTAATGTCAAGGAGGGTGCTTCCCTCCCCTGAAACCATAAACACATTCCAAAGTGACCAAGTCTTAAAGTAACGCTCCTGCTGGTGTCGCGCAGAAAGGACCAGGTCTTCTAGTTTGTTAATCTCTTTTACTTTACGCAACCACATTCCTATTGTCGGGGGCGTCAATGTTTTCCAGGTCAGGGGTATGCATGCTTTAGCAGCGTCTAAAAGATGACGAATAATCGATTTCTTGTAAGTCTTCTCTGATATATGAGACACATGGAGAAGAAAAAAAGCAGGGTCTACTGGTGTTTCACTATCCATAAACATTTGAACGATACGTCTAATTTCTGTCCAAAACTTCTCTAGTTTAGGACACTTCCAGAAAATATGTAACATCGTACCCCTGTCTCTCTGACATCTCCAACACAAGTCAGAGGAGTCAGGGAAGATTCTCTTCAATTTCACTGGCGTTCTGTACCACCGAGCAAAAATTTTAAAACTAGTCTCTTGAACTTTCGCACAGATCGATGATTCATGCGTAAATTTAAGAATACGTTGTAGCTGTGTTAAGCTAAAAGGTTTTCCCAGCTCCTGTTCCCATTCCTGGACACACTTTAGAAGATTACTTCCTCTAAGTGTAATTAGTAGTTCATAATTTGATAAAGTGTGAGATATTGCTCCAGTCTCTGCGCACATTTTTTCAAAAGTGGTAAGGGGCCTGGTAAACCGTCCCGGGGCCGGAAGAGTGCTAAGAAAGTGGGTGATCTGGAGAGCATTCCAGAATCTCAATCTGAACATACCCGCCTGTTCCATCAACTCCGAGACTGTTTGCCACGCCCCAGCTTTTTTTTTTTTTTTTTTTAATTCCTTTATTTTGACACTGAGCAAATGCAGACAGTTACATAATCTGTTGTAAAACAATGTAAGATACAGGCAAGTGTGATACAGGTAAATGATTGCAAACAGTTATGTCAAAAAAGAAACCAACAAGATCGACAGTTCTGGTTATTAAAACAAGCACCACAGTTAAAGTATGTGGGGGTGGTTCCCCGAATTATCAATACTGTCAGTGGATGAGACCTGAGCGGCGCTCTAGGTTCTGAGTTGTTTGGCTTATATCTAACTTCCTTGTCTACTAGTCATTGTCACTCAGTGAGATACAATGTTTTCTCTATAGTTGGTAAAATGGGGGCTAAAAGACTGTAAAACCCATACCTGGGACATATTGAACAGGTAATGATCTACAAGATTTTCTTTATATCTGGGCCGTGGAAGAACCCAAGTATGAGGATGCATAATATAGAGACTAGTGTCCCCCGGGGTAGGAGAGAAATATAACGGGGTAGGAGGGGGTGGGGAAATACAGAAGGAAGGGGGGGGAACAGGAGGGGAAGTAAAGGGGTAGGAGTGATTTAGTACAGAGGAAATGAATAAAGAAAGAATGTAGAGGTGCAGTATAACAGGGTAAAGGGTGGTGCCCTCTGCCTGAGAGATGGTGCCAACCCGTGGAGTTAGCTAGATTGTGTCATTTCCTGAAGATAGGCTTCCGTGTAAATAAAGTGCTGCCAGGGTCTCCAGGTCTCTCGAAAGGTCTCCTCTCTATTGTGCAGGGTGGCAGTAAGATCCTCCATATCCCTTAATTCGTTTACTTTAGCAAACCACATGGATAGCGCCGGTGGTCACTCCGATCTCCAGCAAAGAGGGATGCAAGCCTTTGCGGCATTCAGAAGTTGACGCCCCAGCTTTTATATAGCAAGACACCTGTACATGGCCCATATTCCATAAATGCCACATCTTCCATCCCCGGAGGAAAACAGGGGTTTCCCAGTATCGGATATAGGGGGGATTCCTCGGGTGTTATGCTCATACTAGGTAACAGGGCTGAACAGAGCCTAATAGTAGTACCTATTAAAGGATGTTTGGTGAGCACTCCAGGTAGATGGGCAGAGCACCATAAAGCTCTGTCCAATGGGACAGGCGACTGAGCATATTCCAACTGTACCCAAAGTTTAAGATCTTTATGCCTGTTCCAATCAATTATTCTGCTCAGGTGTATAGCTTGATGATATTTTCGTATATCTGGGACCGCTAGTCCCCCACATCTTTTTGGAAGTGTTAATTGGTTGCGTTGCAACCGAGGTTGTTTATGTGCCCAAATAAAGTCAAAGATTAACCTCTGGGTTTGTTTAAAATATGTAGATGGTATACGTATCGGCAATGCCTGTAGGAGGAAAAGAAATTTGGGGAGGATGCTCATTTTAATAATGTTACAGCGTCCAAGCCACGAGTGAAAGCTCGTTTTCCAATTATCCAGTAAACTTTTAACCTTTTTAAGCAATGGGGGGAAATTTGACTCAAAGATCTTACCTATATTGGGTGGGATCAGCGTGCCCAAATATGTTAGCGCTTTATCTGACCATTTAAACTTAAAATTTTGCTTAAGTTTTTCGATTGATATTTGAGGACAATTAACCCCCATTGCTTCCGACTTAGAAAAATTAATACAGAGATTGGAGATTAGACTATATTTCTCAAATTCTTTCATTAAATTTGGAATTGTGATCAAAGGGTTCGTGAGAGAGAATAACATATCGTCTGCATACGCTGAAATTTTACATTGGGCCTCCCCTATTTGTATTCCTGTAATATCTTGGTTCAGACGTATTGTGCAAAGAAATGGTTCCAATGAGAGGGCGAACAGGAGTGGTGACAGGGGACAACCCTGGCGTGTCCCATTAAAGATTGAAAAAGTTTCTGATAGAACCCCGTTAGCTCGAACTCGAGCCGCCGGGCAAGAATAAATGGAGGTGATCCACTGCAACATTTTATTCCCGAAACCTCCATAATCGCAAAACTGCCAGCATATACCTCCAGCTCACCCTATCAAAAGGCCTTTTCTGCATCTGTATTTAAAAACACACATTGTGTCTGTGTTTTATTCACTACCTGTAAAAGATTCAGGACCTTCGTAGTATTGTCTCTTGCCTCACGTGTGGGAACGAATCCCACTTGATCCAGATGTATCAGGTTTGGAACATACTGTTGGATCCTATTTGCTAAAATTTTGGTAAATATTTTGAGATCTAAATTAAGCAAAGAAATCGGTCTATAGCTTCCACAAGAAGCTGGGTCTTTCCCCTCCTTCGGTATCACCGAAATATGAGCCAGTAAGGTGTCTTATGTTAGTATTGCTGATGAACCAAGAGCGTTAAATAATTTAATCATATAGTGGGCTAGAGAGGGGAGCAGAATCTTATAATATTGTGCCGTCAAGCCGTCGGGGCCTGGTGCTTTTCCTGTTTTAGTGGTCTTTACAGCTTCTTGAAGTTCTTCCATGGTTATGGGACTTTCAAGGTTAATTCTATCCTCATCGGACAGTTGGGACATTAATGACCGCGAGAGATACCGATCTATCTGGGCTTGAGGGGGGGGGGTTGCGTCTGTAAATTATATAAGGAACTATAGAATTTTTGAAATTCTTGCGCTATATCATATGGTTTCGTAACCTTAAGCTTATTAGATGTAACCAAGTGTGGGATATAGTTCCTTAATTTCTGCTCACGTAAAGACCTAGCTAAAAATTTTCCACACTTGTCCCCAGACTCGTATGAGACCTTCCTACAAATTTGTAGTGCTGCCTTCGCTTTATATTGAAGAAGGTCCGAGATTTGTGCCCGTTTAGCTAAAAGATCTGTCTCTAATGATGCGGATTGAGCTTGTTTATGCCGCTGTTCTAAGGAGGTCAACTCCTCCAATAGTAATTTAAGCTGTTCTGCCCGTTTCCGTTTAATCCTAGCTCCTAGTTTAATCAGCACCCCTCTAATAACCGCCTTATGTGCTGCCCAGACAATTCCGGGATCACAATCTGGGGTATCATTGGCGCTAAAATAAAATTCTAACTCTTTGATTACGTCTTCCCGAACATCTTTGTCCTGTAGGAGACTCTCATTCAGTCTCCATTGAGTCGATCTATTCGTCCGGGATTTGTCTAGGTCATATGTCAGAAATATAGGTGCATGGTCTGACCAAGTAATAGAGCCGATTGTAGCGGTTCGTTCTGAATGAAGTTGGGCATGTGGAACAAAGAAAATATCTATACGGGACTAGGATTTATGCGGAAGGGAGTAAAAAGTATAATCTTTTTCTGTAGGATGGAGTATACGCCATATATCAATCAATTGGTTCCTATGCAGGATTTGAGCAATACTATTCTGTGTACTAAAAGAGGTAGATGACAGTCCAGTGGAAGTATCTTCCATTGGGTTTAATGTCATATTCCAGTCTCCTCCTAGGATCAACTGACCTTCTGAGAATTCAGTTAACCGTTTTATCCAAAAAGGTCCCTTGATGTACGTTGGGGGCATACACTGTCGCCAATGTAACCCCCACATCGCCCACCTTGCCCTTAACAAGCAGGAAGCGCCCTCCAGGATCTCTAACTGCGTCTACGAAAAACCATGGTACTCTACTCGAAAGGATAATAGACACTCCCCTTGACTTCGCCATTTGATTTGTAGAATGATAAACTATTGGATATGGCCGGCTTTTTAAAATAGGTACTTTATCATCTCTAAAATGTGTCTCCTGTATAAATGCAACCTCTATCTTGAGACGCTGCAAATCATGCAGGAGCATCCTCCTTTTTTCTGGTGTGTTTAGGCCCTTAACATTGAGCGAGAGCACATTGAGGGTTTCCATTGTGAGGAGGAAGGAAAAAAAGGAGAGAGAAAAAAAAAAAAAAAAAAAAAAAAAGGAGGGAGGGGGGGAAAGGGGGAAGGGAAAAAAGTAATAAGGAATAAACACTTAAATACCTAACAAAAAAAAAAAAACAAAAAAAAGGCAGTATACTGCTAAAACGCTCACCGGTCCAACCCGGTATTGAGCGTTAACCTATATGGGGTTGTGGACAAAAATGGTCGAAGGTGGGGCTCCGGGTCCCCCCATACCCCCCCCCCCCCCCCCCGACCATTTAAAAAAAAAATATGTATTTAAAAAAAAAAAAGAAAAAAAGGGAGCCGACCTTCTAGGCCATATCAGTTAACAAATAACAATCTTTATATTATTACACGGTATCTCCTTACACGAGGGTATTATCTTATACTTCGCCGTTTATGATTAAAAGCATATAATAATGTCCCATCAGAGTCTGAAGGTTTCCCCCTTTTAAGGTCCCCTCTCTTCTTAATAAACCTTATACATCAAAAATATAAATTATATGTATACTTCCATAGGGCCCACTTCTATACTTCCGAGTAAGTGAGATACTAATCTTCTCTACCAAGCCCCCCTCCCCATCTCCTTCTACAGACAGGGATCTCCTACTTAGAATAGGGGATAGGTTATATGCCTAGGTCGCACCTAATGTAAGAGGCACAAAGCAGGGTACGAAGTATCCATACCCATCTATTTATCTATATATGACTAAATCGCACCTACATACACTTACACATATATGTATCCATAAAAACACCCAATATTCCTTTAAGTCACTAAGCCCAGTTTAACCATCTATATATTTGGGCAATAGAAAAAAAAAATAAAAAAAATAGATAAGGGTACCTGTTGCTATTGTGTTGGTCCACCAATAAGTGCAAAAAAAAAAATAAATAAAAAAATAAAAAAAAAAAAAAGGGAGGGGGAAAGTGCCTATTGCTTCCGTGAATTAAAACACTAATAAGTGAAAAAAAAATAAAAAAAAAGGAGGAGGGAAGGGAAATGAGAAGGGGAGTATTCTTCCAATTGTGATAACTAAATATCAATTTATCAAGTGCTCTAGGGCAACAGGCCTAGCAAAAAAAAAAAAAATTATGAAAGGGGGGGACCCCAGTATTATACCAGCATGGATCTATACACCCATGTTTCCGCTGATTCTTCTATTTCCAGACCAAAAAATAAATAAATTTAAAAAAAAAAAAAAAAAAAAAAGGGGGGGGGGGGGGTGAGAAGGAAAATATCCTTCCGATTGTGAGTCCTCATGCACACGGACGTTTTTACAGCCGCGTTTTTTACAGCTTAAAAACGCCTGTCTATGTTAGTCTATGGATTCATGCCCACCTAGACGTTTTTGAGCTGCAAATAGCCTAGGCGTTTTTAAGCTGTAAAAAAAAAAAAAACCCAGGACCAGTGCGTTCCGAGGAGCGGCGCTAGAGCTGTAAAAACGCGAAACGCGGAAAAACGCGCAAAAACGCGACCGCGGCGTTTTGTCGCGTTTTTTAACTCCGGCGTTTTTTGGTTAAAAAGAGATGATTGGACACTGTAATCTCTGTAAAAACAGGAATTTCCTGTCTGGACATTAGATTACCCAAGAGTCCTTTGCACAGCCGTGTGACTGTGGTGATATTGGCTTCAAGATGGCTAGTGCAGTCTCTCAAGTAGAATTAATAAATGCGGTACAGGCCCATCCAGAATTGTGGGATGTGGCACATCCACCTAACCCTAACCCCTAACTCCTAACCCTAACCCCTAACCCCTAACCCCCTCATGAGGATTGCCTCATCGATCTTTTGCATGACAGGATCCATATTTCTCTGAAACACTCTGAAACACTCTGAAACACTCTCTCCTACCAAAATGGCACCGACACATGCTCATTAACATATTTTCTTTGGTTTCTGTGGCATTGTGGGAAATGTGGGAGTGTATATAGCTGAGAGATGTGTTTTTCATTGAAAAACGCTACTTAGCGCTAACGCGGAAAAACGCTAATGCAAAACGCGGTAAAAATCGCGTTTTTAATGCCGGTTTTTCCAGGCGTCGAACCTAGCTTTACAGCTCGTTTTTTAAAACGTCCATGTGCATGAGGACTGATAGTTAAGTATCTATTTATCAAGTGCTCTAGGGCAGCAGGTAAGGCTTCAAAAAAAAAAAAAAAAGACCACAGAAGGGGGATATCCCAGTATCACACCAGAATGAACCTATACATCCATGTTTCTGCTGATTCTTCTACTTCCAGACCTAATTTAGCCATCTTTGCATTTGGACAAAACAAAAAAAAAAAAAAAAAAGGGGGGGGGGGGAAGGAGGGGGCCTTACAAAATATATCATATATATATTAGGAAACCACCGCTAGACCCCAAATAATATTGTTATCAATAGACACCTGAACAAAACAGAAAATCACAGATTCAAGAAGAAAAACCAGTGTCATAAATACTTTAGAAGGAGGAAGGATACACCAGCTGCCTCAATTAAAACACAAATAAGTGTTTTTTGAAAAAAAAGAAAAAATTATCATCAAGTACAAATTCCAAAGTCTACGACTCAAAAAAGAAAAAACCCGTGCAATCCAAGTGTTGAGAAAGAAAAAAACAAAAAAACAAACCTATAACCTTCTAAATTGACACCTCGCCACAGCAATCTCGTGTTCTGAACAAACCCTTAACCAATAATTGACTTTGTGTTAAAAAAAAAAAAAAAAAGGGAGGGAGGGAAATACCCTTTCAACTGTGAGTAATTAATTGTCTATTAAGTGCTATGAGGCAGCGGGTGCAAAACTTCCTATATAGTTACCTACAGAAATAAAAAACCATGTAAAAGGGGAAAGGGGTCAAAAGGCTTATACATCATACTGAATGCAAATAATTATCTTCTTAATGCATCCTAAATAAAGGGCTAACCATTTCTTGATTCAAAAAATAACTACATTAATGTCCTTTCCTAGGATATCTATAGCGTCCATTCAGAAATTCCAGGGGGAAAAAAAAAAAAAGAGAGAGAAAACAAAAAAAAGGGGTCCCTGGTGATCTTTGTCGCCTTTTTCCTTTAATTGGACAAAAGGTCTGAATCCTGGTTCTTAGCTCTATGTTCTGCTGAAATTTGGGGGTCCGCATCAAAGTTGCTCTATCACTTAAAAATTATTTCCATGACCTTGCTTGCTCTGGGGGCTCGATCTACCCCCCATATATGGAATATAATAGAGCCAGTCGGGGGTCTGAATAGGTGGCACATCCATGAAAGCAAATAATCCCGGGAGATCTGTCGGTGCCCGAAGTATATACGAAGATGATGCCTTACGGAATGTCACCGTCAGTGGATATCCCCATCTATATGTGTACCCCTGTTTTTTAGCCAGTTCTAAAATAGGCCGCAGACATGCTCTTCTCTGGAGGGTAGCACGAGATAAATCCGCCAGAATTTTAACAGGGTTCCCCACAAAGTCAATATTCCCTACTTCCCACGCAGCTCTAAGTATTTGCTCCTTCTGTGAATATCTATATAATCGACATATAACATCCCTGGGTCTTTCTGGATCTCTTGGTTTAGGGCCCGGGGCTCTGTGGACCCTATCTAACTCAACCTCCAACTGAGGGGATTTTAAAGCCGTCTGACATATAGTGTTCACTATTTTTTGGAGATCTTCTACCTCCATCACTTCAGGGATACCCCGGAGCCGTAAATTGTTGCGACGGCTTCTATCTTCCAAAACCTCCATATGGAGCTGTAGTTCCACCGCTGTATCAGCCTGAAAAGTCTGTGTTTTTTCAATAGCTTTTACTCGCTGTTCAAGTGAAGACACAGTTCCCTCTCCTATGTTCACCCTCTCCACAAGTGTCTCAAAGTCTGCTCTTACTGCTTGAATGTCCCGGTGGTGTGATTCGTCTACCCGGCGAATCAGGTCTTCAATATCCCGGCGTGTGGGGAGCTCTCTCAGTAGCGCTCGGATGTCTCCTTCCATGTTGCCTGTATCCACAGCTTGTAGAGGATCGCCGGGTTCCGCCTGTGCAGGTTGTGAGGACACCGGAACTTCCAGCTTAGAGTCCGGCATATGAGGTAGAGCAGGTAGGCTTGGCTTGGTACTGACAGCCCAGCTAGAGCTGTGTAAAGTAGCCACTGTAACGTCTGGAGACACTCGTAAAGACGGGACAAAGTATTGCTGGATGTCTCCCTGTATCGTGTGGGGAGCAGGGGACTGGGCTCTCCTTGTTGTAGATAGTGTTTCTCGGGCTGTCTTCATACTGCGGTAACGCCTATTGGTCGGCTATTGTTTGGTCGGGGAGAGCATGGTGTTCCCGGAGCTCCACTCTAGCGTGTCTTCACACCGCCATGTTCAGGCCACGCACCCTTTCTAGCACTTTCTCGTTTGTGCGCAATTTTAAAGCATGTCATGTTTGGTATCCATGTACTCGGCCTAAGATCATCTTTATTTCATCAAACATTTGGGCAATATAGTGTGTTTTAGTGCATTAAAATTTTAAAAAGTGGGTTTTTCCCCGAAAAAATGCGTTTGAAAAATCGCTGCGCAAATACTGTGTGAAAAAAAAAATTAAACACCCACCATTTTAATCTGTAGGGCATTTGCTTTAAAATAATATGTAATGTGTGGGGGTTCAAAGTAATTTTCTTGCAAAAAAAAATAATTTTTTCATGTAATCAAAAAGTGTCAGAAAGGGCTTTGTCTTCAAGTGGTTAGAAGAGTGGGTGATGTGTGACATAAGCTTCTAAATGTTGTGCATAAAATGCCAGGACAGTTCAAACCCCCCCCCCCCAAATGACCCCATTTTGGAAAGTAGACACCCCAAGCTATTTGCTGAGAGGCATGTCGAGTCCATGGAATATTTTATATTGCGACACAAGTTGCGGGAAAGAGACAAATTTTTTTATTTTTTTGCACAAAATTGTCACTTAATGATATATTGCTCAAACATGCCATGGGAATATGTGAAATTACACCCCAAAATACATTCTGTTGCTTCTGAGTACGGGGATACCACATGAGTGGGACTTTTTGGGAGCCTAGCCGCTCATGGGACCCCGAAAACCAAGCACCGCCTTCAGGCTTTCTAAGGCCTTAAATTTTTGATTTCACTCTTCACTGCCTATCACAGTTTCGGAGGCCATGGAATGCCCAGGTGGCAAAAAAAAACCCCAAATGACCCCATTTTGGAAAGTAGACATCCCAAGCTATTTGCTGAGAGGTATAGTGAGTATTTTGCAGACCTCACTTTTTGTCACAAAGTTTTGAAAAAAAAAATATTTTTTTTTCTTGTCTTTCTTTATTTTCAAAAACAAATGTGAGCTGCAAAATACTCACCATGCCTCTCAGCAAATAGCTTGGGGTGTCTACTTTCCAAAATGGGGTCATTTGGGGGGGGGGGGGTTGTGCCACCTGGGCATTCCATGGCCTCCAAAACTGTGATAGGCAGTGAAGAGTGAAATCAAAAATTTACACCCTTAGAAATCCTGAAGGCGGTGATTGGTTTTCGGGGCCCCGTATGCGGCTAGGCTCCCAAAAAGTCCCACACATGTGGTATCCCCGTACTCAGGAGAAGTAGCTAAATGTATTTTGGGGTGCAATTCCACATATGCCCATGGCCTGTGTGAGTAATATATCATTTAGTGACAACTTTGTGCAAAAAAAATAAAATAAAAAATTTGTCACTTTCCCGCAACTTGTGTCAAAATATAAAACATTCCATGGACTCAACATGCCTCAAAGCAAATAGCTTGGGGTGTCTACTTTCCAAAATGGGGTCATTTGGGGGGTTTTATGCCATCTGGGCATTTTATGGCCTTCAAAACTGATAGGTAGTGAGGAGTAAAATCAAAAATGTACGCCCTTAGAAATCCTGAAGGCAGTGATTGGTTTTCAGGGCCCCGTACGCGACTAAGCTCCCAAAAAGTCCCACACATGTGGTATCCCCATACTCAGGAGAAGCAGCTAAATGCATTTTGGGATCCAATTCCACATATGCCTATGGCCTGTGTGAGCAATATATCATTTAGTGACAACTTTTTGTAATTTTTTTTTTTTATGTCATTATTCAATCACTTGGGACAAAAAAAATGAATATTCAATGGGCTCAACATGCCTCTCAGCAATTTCCTTGGGGTGTCTACTTTCCAAAATGGGGTCATTTGTGGGGGTTTTGTACTGCCCTGCCATTTTAGCACCTCAAGAAACTACATAGGCAGTCATAAATTAAGGCTGTGTAAATTCCAGAAAAATGTACCCTAGTTTGTAGGCGCTATAACTTTTGCGCAAACCAATAAATATACACTTATTGACATTTTTTTTACCAAAGACATATGGCCGAATACATTTTGGCCTAAATGTATGACTAAAATTGAGTTTATTGGATTTTTTTTAGAACAAAAATTAGAAAATATAATTTTTTTTCAAAATTTTCGTTTTTTTTCCATGTATAGCGCAAAAAATAAAAAAAAACGGCAGAGGTGAGCAAATAGCATCAAAAGAAAGCTCTATTTGTGGGAAGAAAAGGACGCAAATTTCTTTTGGGTACAGCATTGCATGACCGCGCAATTAGCAGTTAAAGCGACGCAGTTGCAAATTGTAAAAAGTGCTCTGGTCAGGAAGGGGGTAAATCCTTCCGGGGCTGAAGTGGGTAAAATTTAAAAAAAAAAAAAGTGTGTGTTTTTTGCAAAAAAAATGCGTTTGAAAAATCGCTGCACAAATACTGTGTGTAAAAAAAAATAAAAACGAAACACCCACCATTTTAATCTGTAGGACCTTTGCTTTGAAAAAATTATATAATGTTTGGGGGTTAAAAGTAATTTTCTTGCAAAAAAAAAATAAATATTTTTTTCATGTAAACAAAAAGTGTCAGAAAGAGCTTTGTCTTCAAGTGGTTGGAAGAGTGGGTGATGTGTGACATAAGCTTATAAATGTTGTGCATAAATGCCAGGACAGTTCAAACCCCCCCAAATGACCACATTTTGGAAAGTAGACACCCCAAGCTATTTGCTGAGACGCATGTCGAGTCCATGGAATATTTTATATTTTGACACAAGCTGCGGGAAAAAATATATATATTTTTTTTTTTTTGCACAAAGTTGTCACTAAATGATATATTGCTCAAACATGCCATGGGCATATGTAAAATTACACCCCAAAAAACATTCTGTTGCTTCTCCTGAGTACGGGGATACCACATGTGTGAGACTTTTTGGGAGCCTAGCCGCGTACAGGACCCCGAAAACCAAGCGCCGCCTTCAGGCTTTGTAAGAGTGTAAATTTTTGATTTCACTCCTCACAGCCTATCACAGTTTCAGAGGCCATGGAATGCCCAGATGGCACAAAACCCCCTAAATGACCCCATTTTGGAAAGTAGACACCCCAAGCTATTTGTTGAGATGTATGGCGAGTATTTTGCATATCTCACTTTTTGTCACAAAGTTTTGAAATCTTCATTTTCAAACAAATGAGAGCTGCAAAATACTCACCATGCCTCTCAGCAAATAGCTTGGGGTGTCTACTTTCCAAAATGGGGCCATTTTGGGGGGGGGGGGGGGGTCCCATCTTGGCATTTTATGGCCTTCAAAACTGTGATAGGTAGTGAGGAGTGAAATCAAAAATGTACGCCCTTAGAAATCCTGAAGGCAGTGCTTGGTTATCGGGGCCCTGTACGTGGCTAGGCTCCCAAAAACTCCCACACATGTGGTATCCCCATACTCAGGAGAAGCAGCTAAATGTATTCCACATATAACCATGGCACGTGTGAGCAATATATCATTTAGTGACAACTTTTTGTAAAAAATTTTTTTGTCATTATTCAATCACTTGGGAAAAAAAAAAAATATTCAATGGGCTCAACATGCCTCTCAGCAATTTCCTTGGGGTGTCTACTTTCCAAAATAGGGTCATTTAGGGGGGTGTACTGCCCTGCCATTTTAGCACCTCAAGAAATGAGGCAGTCATAAAACTAAAAGCTGCGTAAATTCCAGAAAATGTACCCTAATTTGTAGACGCTATAACTTTTGCGCAAACCAATAAATATACGCTTGTTGACATTTTTTTTACCAAAGACATGTGGCTGAATACATTTTGGCCTAAATGTATGACTAAAATTGAGTTTATTGGATTTTTCTTCTAACAAAAAGTAGAAATATAATTTTTCTTCAAAATTTATGTTCTTTTTCCGTTTATATCGCAAAAAATAAAAAAATCGCAGAGGCAATGAAATACCATCAAAAGAAAGCTCTATTCGTGGGAAAAAAAAGGACGCAAACTTAGTTTGGGTACAGCATTGCATGACTGTGCAATTACCAGTAAAAGCAGCGCAGTGCCAAATTGTAAAAAGTTCTCTGGTCTTTAGGCAGCCAAATGGTCTCTGGGGCTTAAGTGGTTAATCAAACTGCTTTTATCGACCTGTGCTGATAAATTATGTTAATGAGAAGGAAAAAGCTTTAAAAAAAAAAAAATAAAAAAATCTAATCTCCTCCCTTTTTTGTCCCTGTAATACTACTCTATGTGTCACTACCAAACCAACTAAAGAGCTCAGGGAGTTAGAAGTGATCTAATGGCGGCACAGCATAATGTGTACTCATTTGTTGTGCTGGAATATAATATGAATTATATCCATGTCTAATCACTCAGCTGATCTACACTTCAGCAGACAGATGTCCAGCACCTATATTTGGCTATATGTGCGTCTTCACATGTTATGATCCTCCAATGGGTGAAAGGACCGCCCAGGAGGAGACGCACTGTAGTCAGAGTTTTTTTTTTTTTTTCTAAAAAGTTAAAAACAAAAACTCTGAATAACTCTTAATTTCTTTTTTTATAGCTGCTATGCAAATGTCCGAACAAGAGGAATGGAATCGGGAGAGACATAAGATGCCATCCATTCATGAGGCCCATAGATTGGAAGTTGCTGGAAAAAGGGAAAGGATGGCCCCCATTTCTCAGTAGGCCAAGTACACAAATCTTTATAGGACGAGGATTCAAAAAGAAGAAGATTGTTACACACTGTAAGGAGCATTTCTGTGTTCTTACAGCTAATGTAGGAGGCACAGACCTATACCAGCCTGCAGGAAAACCTCACAGACTAATCAGTCAATATTTCATTTTCCATGGGAGAAGGAAATAAGAATGAAACCTTCTATGTATCAGACACAATGATTATTTACTAAAACTGGAGTGTGGAATATCTGATGCAGCTGTGAATGTTAGCCAATCAGCTTCTAACTTTCAGCTTGTTCAATAAAGCTTTGACAAAAAAAATAAATAAATTGGTTACCATACAGAGCTGCACCAGGTTTTGCACTCTCCAGTTTTAGTTAATAAATCTCAATGTTGCACAGCTGGGAGTGATAGTTGAAGTGAGAAGGTGCAATGGTTCATAATACAATGTCTGGGATGTCTAGAACATGTGACTTCAGCCATCATGATGTGATGGAAGGCATGGGACCAGACATATAGTTTGCGTCTAGATTTGTATCCTATCTGCTCTTCCACTGCATGGAAAGAGGAAGAAGGTTCTAGGTTGTATTAAATAAGTTTGTCAATGTTAAAGCCCAACTCAAAAAAAAAAAAAAAAAGAAGAAAACCGTGCAGTAGGCAACCACCACCCCTACCCCAACTCTAGGGGCGGAGAAAGAGGGACCTAGCCCTGACCTCTCTGCATCTTCATGTACAATACAGGCCTATCAGTCTTATATTGTATGTGAGCAGGCAAGCATGTGACCTTGGCTGGGAAAGCTTTAGAGAGGGTCTGTAAGGGACCGGTTGCATAGATGAAGGCTGTCCAAAGTAGGGATGAGCCGAACACCCCCCCCGGTTCGGTTCGCACCAGAACCTGCGAACGGACCGAAAATTCGCACGAACATTAGAACCCCATTGACGTTACATAGTTACATAGTAGGTGAGGTTGCAAAAAGACACACGTCCATCAAGTCCAACCTATGTGTGTGATTATGTGTCAGTATTACATTACATATCCCTGTATGTTGCGGTCATTCAGGTGATTATCTAATAGTTTCTTGAAGCTATCTACATCTATGGGACTCGAACGTTCGAAATCAAAAGTGCTCATTTTAAAGGCTAATTTGCATGGTATTGTCCTAAAAAGGGTTTGGGGACCCGGGTCCTGCCCCAGGGGACATGTATCAATGCAAAAAAAAAAAAAAACGGCAATTTTTTCGGGAGCAGTGATTTTAATGATGCTTAAAGAAAAAAAAATAAGTGAAAAGTGAAATATTCCTTTAAATATCGTACCTGGGGGGTGTCTATAGTATGCCTGTAAAGTGGCGCATGTTTCCCGTGCTTAGAACAGTCCCTGCACAAAATGTCATTTTTAAAAGGAAAAAAAGTCATTTAAAACTGTTTGCGGCTTTAATGTAATGTCGGGTCCTAGCAATATGGATGAAAATCAGTGAGACAAACGGCATGGGTACCCCCCAGTCCATTACCAGGCCCTTTGGGTCTTGTATGGATATTAAGGGGAACCCCGCACCCAAATAAAAAAAGGAAACAGCAGTTTACAGGCTCTGTACTCTGAATAGCAGTATACAGGCGGTGCAAACAAGACAGGGACTGTAGGTTTGTTGTTAAGTAGAATCTGTTTGTAATTTTGAACTGGTACATTAACGTGTTTAGCTCCAGCCAAAAAAATCTATTTTAAGCTTTTTGGAAAACATAGGGAAGGGTTATCACCCCTGTGACATTTGTTTTGCTGTCTGTGCTCCTCTTCAGAAGATTTCACCTCGCTTTTTGTCCCAATGACAAATGTTTTTTGAAAATTTTGTGGTTTTTGGTGAAACAAGGATTGGTGATAAAGCATCAGTGGAAAGGAGAAATGTTTTTCCCATATTAACTCTTACAGGAGAGAATTTCCCTTCCTAGGGGTAGATTTCATCTCACTTCCTGTTGTCTCCTTCCGTTTGCAAGTAGGAGTCGTTTGTAAGTTGGATGTTTGAAAGTAGGGGCCTGCCCTATATGCTCAGTAGAAATTTGGGCCTTAGGTGTTGTGGCCACAACACTGTAAGCCGTCACAGGGCCCTGCTGTGAAATATTAGATCAAGAATTTTAATTACATGCCCCTGTTGGACAGGGGCTGAAAAATTGGGCCTTAGGCACTGGTGCTGGTGCCACAACACTGCAACCCCTCACAGATACTCTAGTTGGAACGCAGAAACGAGCCCTGCTGCAAAGTATTGCATCAAAAATTGTAATTACACGCCCCTATTTAACAGGGGCAGAAAAATTGGGCCTTAGGCACTGGTGGCGGCGCCCAGAACCAAAAATGTTCTTACAAGCTATCAGCGTGATCATTGAGGAGGAAGAGGATAATTACTTAGGATAGTCACTCAGCATCAGCATAGGCAGTCTTTGAAGGGATCTGAGATTTTAAAAAAAATAAAAATGATTCGGTTACATCAGCATCAGGTGCTTGGTAGCTGGTGGTGATCCAAGACTGATTAATTTTTATGAAGGTCAGTCGATCGGCTGAGTCGGTGGACAGACGCACCCTGTGATCGGTTACAAAGCCTCCAGCAGCACTGAATGTGCGTTCCGAAAGAACGTTGGATGCAGGACAGGCCAGTAGCTCAATTGCATACTGTGCAAGCTCTGGCCAGTGATCCATCCTCAAGACCCAGTAACCCAGAGGATTTTCGGTGGGAAAGGTGTCCAAGTCAGATCTTGCCCCTAGGTATTCCTGCACCATGTAAAACAGACGCTGGCGATGGTTGCTGGAACCGATCATACCTTGGGGCTGCGGACTAAAAAATTGAACGCATCGGTCAGACGGCCACCTTCTCCACCGCTCCTTCTTTGACTGACCGAAGCCTCAGCAACACGTTGTCCAGAAACAGGAGTTTGTAACCTCCCAGTCTCTGGGAACGCGTTGCACAGACCTTTCTGCAAGGCCTCCTGAAGAGGTTTTATCCTCTGCTCCCTCTGCGACGGCAAGATAAGGTCCGCAACCTTACCCTTGTAACGTGGATCAAGGAGGGTTGCCAGCCAGTATTTTTCCTTCTCCTTGATACCACGAATACGAGGATCCTTACGCAGGCTTTGCAGGATCAGGGAGGCCATGCAGCGTAGGTTTGCTGAGGCATTCGGTCCGGAGTCCTCTGGGTCACTAAGGACGACATGGTCCGCAGCCACCTCCTCCCAGCCACGTACAAGTCCATGTGTTTCTTTGGATTGATCCCTTAAAGACTGCTGCTGATGCTGAGTGCCAGGCTCCACCTCCATACTGACACAATCCTCCTCCTCCTCTTCCTGTGTGATCATCGGGCACGCAGGAACACTGTCTGGATAAAAAGGGGGCCTTGAGAGCTAAAGAAGTCCTCCTCTTCCTGCCTCAAGTGCCCTGTCCATTATTCCACGCAGCGTGTGCTCCAACAGGTGGACAGTGTCACTGATGCATGCACTGTCACTGCTCACCATCCTCGTGGCCTCCTCAAATGGTGACAGGACAGTGCATGCATCCCTGATCATGGCCCACTGGTGTGGGGGAAAAAACCCCAAGCTCCCCTGACCCTGTCCTGGTGCCATAGTCGCACAGGTACTCATTGTGCAGCCGCTGCAGCATGGCCAACGTTGAGTTCCACCTGGTGGGCATGTCACAGATTAGGCGGTTCTTGGGCAGGTTAAACTGCTTTTGAAGGTCTGCCAGCCGAGCACTGGCATTATATGACCGGCGGAAATGCACACAGACTTTCCTGGCCTGCCTCAGGACATCCTGTAAGCCCGGGTACCTGCCCAAGAACCACTGCACCACCAAGTTAAGGACGTAAGCCAAACAGGGCACATGGGTCATTTGTCCCTGTCGGAGGGCAGAGAGGAGGTTGGTGCCATTGTCGAAAACCACCATTCCTGCCTTAAGTTGGCGTGGCGTCAACCACCTCTGAACCTGCCCCTGCAGAGCTGACAGAACCTCTGCCCCAGTGTGGCTCCTGTCCCCCAAGCACACCAGCTCAAGCACCGCATGGCACCTTTTGGCCTGCATACTTGCGTAGCCCCTTGAACGGCCACGGAGCACCGCTGGTTCCGAGGACCAAGCACAGGAAGAGGCCATGGAGGAAGAAGAAGAGGGGGTGGAGGAGAGAGGTGAGTCACAATCAGTAGTAGCATTTTGGAGGCGTGGTGGCGGAACAACCTCCAACACTACTGCACCTTGTCCTGCATCCTTCCCAGCTGCCAGCAGAGTCACCCAATGCGCGGTGAAACTTAGGTAACGTCCCTGTCCATGCCTGCTGGACCATGAGTCAGCGGTAATATGTACCTTAATGCTGACCGCCCTGTCCAGCGAGGCATTGACATTGCCTTCCACATGCCGGTAGAGAGCCGGAATCGCCTTCCGTGAGAAAAAGTGGCGTTTGGGTAACTGCCACTGAGGAACCGCACATTCCACAAACTCACGGAAGGGGGCAGAGTCTACCAACTGAAAAGGCAGCAGTTGAAGTGCTAGAAATTTTGCCAAGCTAGCATTCAACCGCTGGGCATGTGGATGGCTGGGAGCAAACTTCTTTCGGCGGTGCAGCAGCTGGGGCAGGGAAATTTGCCTGGTACAATCTGACGTCGGTGTACCGAAAGCACATTGCCCACAAGTACTTGGCTGTGACACACCTAATTCTACACCTTCATTCCTCTCAGTGCAGGTCTCAGAGAGGACTGAAGGTATAGTGGGGTTGGAGATCTCAGCTGATGAGGAGCAAGGAGAGGTCCTCTTTGTTCTTTGGTGTGGGTCTTTTAGATACGCATGTGGTGCCCAAGCGGGAGATGTTTTGGCCACGCGAGATATGCTTGAGACATATGTTGCAAATAGTAGCGGTGCAATCTGATGCACTCGTTTCAAAAAAGGCCCACACCAAAGAACTTTTGGAATAACGCACAAAGACAGCAGCGCCCTGCACATGCGGCACTTTGGGGTGTGATGCAGTCAGTGTGCTGCCCTTAGGCTGGCCCCTGGAGGGCATCCTGCCTCGTTGGTGATGTGCCTCCTCCTCCTCCTCTCTCCTATCAGGCACCCACATTGAGTCAGTGACCTCATAATCCCCTCCCTCCTTATCACTGGAGCAAACCTGGCAGTATGCTGCAGCAGGGGGAGCATGACTGCCAGATTGCTGTCCTCCTTGGGCACCCACTCTGTCAGTGCTCACGTTACTGCCTTCATCTAGCTCAGTATCATCATCAGAGCCTTCTAAACGCTGGGCATCCTCCTGGAGCATGTACCCAACACTGTGGTCAAACAGTTCGAGGGACTCCTCAGGAGGACATGGTGGGGCTAGGGAAGGAGTCTGATGCCATTGAGCCGAGGGAAGAGGAGCGCGTTGGCAGCTGCTTTGCCAGACAAAGTACCCTGAGCATGGGTGAGAGAGGATGAGGACAGCTTGGTCATCCACTCGACCAAGTCTTCCGCATGTTGCTGCTCAACATGGCCAGCTGCCGAAAAAAAGGCCAAGCGTGTCCCACGGCCACGTGCTGATGAGGATGCACCGTCTCCACGACCAGCACTGTTGCCTCTAGACACAGAGCCTGCTTGCCCTCTTTTATTGGCTTGTGACTGTCTGCCTCTCCTTGTTGGCCTTCCAGACATACTAAATGGCCTGTAGCTGCACTAAGCTGGGATAGAGATATTATATATATATATATATATATATATATACATACATATATATATACATACATATATATATATAATCACACATACATATACTGATACTGCAGCTAGCAAAATCAACTCCCTGCCTGTAGTATGAGAACACCACCAACCTTCTACAGGTAGCTTTAGCTGAACACTGTGCAGAGGTCGCACTACACTAACTTGTAGTTTTAGCTGAACACTGAGGAGGACGCACTACACTAACTTGTAGCTTTAGCTGAACACTGTGCAGAAGTCACACTAAACTAACTTGTAGCTTTAGCTGAACACTGTGAGGAGGATGCGCTACACTAACTGTAAATAGTCTAGCTGCCTGACTGTGGTACTAACAGGATCAAAAGAACACCAGCAATTTTCTTCAGGTAGCTGTAAATACTGTAACAAGGAACGGATCTAGCTAAACTGAATACAGTGTATGTATATATATATATATATATATATATATATATATATATATATATATATACACACACACACACACACACTGCAAGTGCAGCTAACTCACTGGCTGTACTGCCTAATCTATCTAACTTAAATCAAATGACACTGTCTCTCTGTCTATCTCTTTCAACGCCGGAACACACACACTACATTACAAAAAAATTACCACCTCACAAATACTGCAAGGGTAGATTTTACTTGATTCTGGAATTGGGCTTTAAGCAATATCCTGATATTTACTAAGGTCAGTGATCTATGAATACAGAATCTCATATTTGTTTTTCTTTTTGCAGCCCTTGGACATGGAAATGCACTCTCGACTTCCTCCATCAGCGATAGATGTAAAGGCATTGGACATTCCAGGAAAGAAAATATACATGCCTGGATTCCTAAACATCGACAGGTTATGAGCACGCCTGTCAACCTTCCAAAGACATTGATGTCATATTCAGAGGACCCAGGTGATGAAGATTCCTTGGATTTTGACAATAATTCCTGACTTTACATAGTAAACCGGATTTGACCTACAGTCGTATGCAAAAGTTTAGGAACCCCTGACAATTTCCATGATTGTCATTTATAAATATTTGGGTGTTTGGATCAGCAATTTCATTTTGATCTATCAAATAACTGAAGGACACAGTAATATTTCAGTAGTGAAATGAGGCTTATTGGATTAACAGAAAATGCGCAATATGCATCAAAACAAAATTAGACAGGTGCATAAATTTGGGCACCCCAACAGAAAAATCACAATATTTAGTAGAGCCTCCTTTAGCAGAAATAACAGCCTCTAGACGCTTCCTGTAGCCTGTAATGAGTGTCTGGATTCTGGATGAATGTATTTTGGACCCATCCTCTTTACAAAACATCTCCAGTTCAGTTAGGTTTGATGGTTGCAGAGCATGGACAGCCCACTTCAAATCACCCCGCAGATGTTCTATGATATTCAGGTCTGGGGACTAGGATGGCCATTCCAGAACATTGTACTTGTTCCTCTGCATAAATGCCTGAGTAGATTTTGAGCAGTGTTTTGGGTCGTTGTCTTGTTTAAATATCCAGCCCCAGCGTAACTTCAACTTTGTGACTGATTCCTCAACATTATCCTCAAGAATCTGCCGATAATGAGTGGAATACATGCGACTCTCAACTGTAACCAGATTCCCAGTACCGGCACTGGCCACACAGCCCCACAGCATGATGGAACCTCCACCAAATTTTACTGTGGGTAGCAAGTGTTTTTCTTGGAATGCTGTGTTCTTTTGCTGCCATGCATAACGCCCCTTGTTATGACCAAATAACTCAATCTGTGTTTCATCAATCCACAGCACCTTATTCCAAAATTAAGCTGGCTTGTCCAAATGTGCGTTTGCATACCTCAAGCGACTCCGTTTGTGGCGTGTGTGCAGAAAAGGCTTCTTTCGCATCACTCTCCCATACAGCTTCTCCTTGTGCAAAGTGCGCTCAATTGTTGAAGGATGCACAGTGACACCATCTGCAGCAAGTTGATGTTGTAGGTCTTGGGAGGTGGTCCTTGGGCTGTTTTTGACCGTTCTCACCATCCTTCGCCTTTCCAATATTTTATGTGGCCTGCCACTTCTGGCCTTAACAAGAACTGTGCCTGTGGTCTTCCATTTCTTCACTATGTTCCTCACAGTGGACACTGACAGCTTATATCTCTGCGATAACTTTTTGTAGCCTTCCCCTAAACCATAAAGTAGAACAATCTTTGTTTTCAGGTCATTTGAGAGTTGTTTCGAGGCCCCCATGTTGCCACTCTTCAGAGGAGAGTCAAAGAGAACAAAAACTTGCAATTGGCCACCTTAAATACCTATTCTCATGATTGGATGCACCTGTCTATGAAGTTCAAGGCTTAATGAGCTCACCAAACCAATTCTGTGCTCCAATTAATCAGTGCTAAGTAGTTACAGGTATTCAAATCAACAAAATGACAAGGGTGCCCAAATTTGCACCTGTCTAATTTAATTTTGATGCATATTGCGCATTTTCTGTTAATCCAATAAACCTCATTTCACTACTGAAATATTACTGTGTCCTTCAGTTATTTGATAGATCAAAATGAAATTACTGATCCAAACACCCAAATATTTATAAATGACAATCATGGAAATTGTCAGGGGTTCCTAAACTTTTGCATACGACTGTATATACCAATATATAGGAAGTTCCAAATGATGAAGATTCCCCATATTTGGACAATACTTCTTGATGTGACATAATACCCGGATTGGACCTATATATTCATGATAAATTTGGAGAGGACAGTTCATCTGTAAAGACATTGATATCATCTTCAGAAAATCCAGGTGAACAAAGAGTCCTCATATTTGGACATTACTTCTTGGAATTCATAAAACAAGGCAGTGTGACAGGCTGCAGAGGCAGAGCAGATGGAAGAAAAGCAGTTGACAGACTCCCTCGTGAGTTGTGTTGTTGTCCCGGGGGGAGTGGACACGGTCTGGGGAGAGGGAGCAGCCAGTATGTGTGTGGTGTGTAGTGGACAGTGTGGTGTGTAGTGGACAGTGTAGTGGACAGTGTAGTGGTCAGTGTAGGGTGCCAGCCAGCAAGCCAGCCACAGCAGGTTGGTAGCCAGCAAGCCCACCCACAGCAGGGTGCCAGCCAGCAAGCCCACCCACAGCAGGGTGCCAGCCAGCAAGCCCACCCACAGCAGGGTGCTGTCAGCCTATGTTACGCTATGGGGACGGAGCAGCCCGGCAGCCGTGAAATACAGCCACAGGTCCTAGTTTGTGTGCATTCAGGGCCACTCACCCACTCCTGCACACCTGTCAAATTAGGACTGTGTTTGTCCAGCCTCTGCACCCCCTTAAAGGCGTGGATGGACCTGATGATAAAGATTCCTCATATTTGGACAATACTTCTTGATGTGACATCATACCTGGATTGGACCTATATACTGATATATTCATGCGAAATTTGAAGCGGAAAATTCATCTGTAAAGACATTGATATCATCTTCAGAAGAACAAATATTCAAAAATGAAAAACAAAAACAACTGCACTGTACAGAGGAGCCTTGACGAGGCAGTGCAGTTTCCACATACATTTGCAAATGTGTGCAATGTGACCTCCTGCACGGGAATGCACGGACCGCCTGTACCCACGGCCCTCACATGGGGTATGGATTCTTGTGTGAACGAGGCCTTAGGACCTCACTTTACAGAGGAGGCTTGGCAAAGAAGTGTGGCTTCTCCATTTGCAAATATGTGCAACTAAGACCTCTAACGATTTACATTAAAAACAGATTGTGCCATTTTGTTTTATTTGCAGGCTAGCTGGTAAGTGTGCTGGGAAATCTTTTGTTTTTGTGCTTTGCAAAGCCCTTTCACGTGCATCTTACTTCAAAAGCTAGTTATAAACTGCTGTAGCTGTCCTGTTTTGTATACTGTTTTTAGATACAACTTTAATAAAAACGACATTTATAAAACAAAAAACTGGGGTAGTTGCCTCGTTTTGTATACTGTTTTTAAATAAAGCCTTAATAAAAACTACAAATTATTAAAAAAAACTGGGGTAGTTGTCCTGTTTTGTATACTGTTTTTACACAAAACTTTAATAAAAACTGCAATTATAAAAAAAAAAAAAAAAAAAAAAAAAAAAAAAAAGAAGGGGGGGGGGTAGTTTTTGGGTGAAACTTTAATACAAACTACAACTATATAAAAAAACTGGGGTAGTTGTCATTCTTGAAAAGACCGTCTTAATGCATTGTATTGATATTATACATATACAATTTTTCTGTTGTCAATAAACATCAAATGGATGGCAAGAAAAAAAAATTCACAGGAGCACTATGGGTTATCTAAAGAGACAGGTAGCGCAGCAGACAAGGCCTAAATTTGGGAAGATTTGTGTGACTGAATCCTCGGAGGGGAGCCGTAGAAAAATGGAGGAGAAACGGCTGTAAATGTAGGCCTGCTAAAAGGGGATGTTTCAATGCACTGCATAGCAGGCCTCTGTTGTAGAAGCCCTTTCCTTAGAGGATGGACACCAAGCAAAAAGAAGGAGGTCATTACTCTTCACTCCATGGGCCATTCCACTCTGAACAGGAGCCGAGAGCTCAGTAGGAGCTGGTAGTACCAAGAGGAGTATGAAGGTAAAAAGGAGGATACTAAGGTAAAAAAATAAAGAACGAAAGCCAACAGAAACTGCCATGAAAATCAGAATAGATGGGGATGATCTGTGACCCTCAATTAAGTGCTCGTAAAGTGCTAACTGCACAATAAAAAAAAGATGGGAGACCGAAACCAAGAGGAGTAGGCCAAGAAATAGACTGACTAATCAAGGAAATAAATACGTGAATATCTCAATTTCCTCTGAAATATGCAAACAAGGAGAAGGATCATTCCTGCACATTCAACAAAACCCAGTGGCGGAACTATAGGGGGGGGGGGGGTCGCTGCAGTCGCAGTTGTGACTGGGCCCTGCCGTTCTGCCGATGTGGCCCCCCCAAGACCCGGCATCTGCCCCTGCTCCTCTGGCTGTCCATTTAGCATGCAGTGAGGGGAGGTGGGAAGCGACGATCGGCAGCTCTGTTGCACATGGGAGGCGGGATCTCCCTGGGGCTTGTAGTTCTCTTCCTGAGTCAATACAGTGGAGCGGGGGATGAGCCTCTGACCCGAGCATCTAGCAGTTTCACTCTTCAGTGTACAAGTGAGTCGGCTCTTATTGTACACTGTTAACTGATATATGCTCGGTCAGAGGCTCCTCCCCTCCTCTACTGTATACACTGGGGAAGAGAACTACTAGCCTCAGGGAGATCCCACCGCCTGTGGACACTATAGAGCTGACGATCGTCACCTTCCACCTCCCCAGCCCAGGCACCAGCCAGGGACACGGGGAACCCCTGGAGGGGGGGGGGGCTTTCTGGGGATACTAATGTAAGAGGGGCTCTCTGTGGATACTAATTAAAGTAAGGGGGGCTCTCTGGGGACACCAATGTAAGGAAGGGGTCCTCTGGAGACACTGATGTAAGGAAGGGGTCCTCTGGAGACACTGATGTAAGGGGGGGCTCTCTGGGGACCCTGATGTAAGGAGGGACCCTGATGTAAGAGGGGGCTCCCTGGGGACCCTGATGTAATGAGGGGGGCTCTGGGGACCCTGATGTAAGAGGAGGCTCCCTGGGGACCCTGATGTAATGAGGGGGGCTCTGGGGACCCTGACACACACGTATATTATATACATGTGTATGACTTTCTTTACTTCGCTGCTATGGGCTCTAGCCCGAGATCTTTTGTAGACCCAGCAATGCCCCTGGTGGGGGTCCTTCATGGTTTCTTGCACCGGGGATCTGAAGATTCTAGTTATTCTTTATGCTCCTGGACTACATATCCCAGGGATCTTCGCTGCCATCAGGGAGATTGCTGGGAGTAGCTATAAAAGAAGCAAGAGCCCACACAGAGCTCTCTTCCTCCTGGGCCTGACGTGAAGCAGCCCTCTCCGTGCATGGAAAGAGGAGTTGCGGCCTACCACTCCGTGTATCACATTCCTACTGTGAGAGGGCCCTAAATCTGCTGCTGTTCATCTGACATCCATCCAGCACCACCCTGGTCGCCTGCTAACCAGTAAAATGAGCTTAACATCAGGAGATCGATACGGTGGATCCGCTGCACGAGTTTCGCTACATGAGATACTGTCCGGAAGAGATCTAATCAGCCTGGAGTAATCGCCCAACCTTTACAAATCCTTTATCACGGTTCCATTAGGACACTTTGCACAGACATCCTTACCTTAGGAAACCTTTAGGTTCCTTGTAAAAAGGAAAACTATCGCTTCTTACCACACCGTACTGGATTAATTAGTTAATGAGCTCCTACATGCCGGTGAAGACTATCAGATCTGCAACAGGGGCATTACTGTCATTACTGCTATACGGGCCCTTATACCATCAGCTTTAAGTCTGACCTCACTTTAGGGTAACAGTTATAGGACTCCCTTATTAGAAGTGTGTCAGAGTATTCAGTTAGCTGTGTTTATCCTTACAGGTGCTAGCTGTACTTGATCGATCCAGTGTCCATAATATACTGTTTACTTGATAATATATTACTTTGTGTTATTTGGAGGAACTCCTTTGCCGAGTTGGCACTGTCACCCAAAAACTCAGCAGATCTATTGCCTCCTATTTGTGACAATATCCTGTACAGTCTGTTATAGTAAACATTATCAGAGCGTAAATACCCAGAGTTGTCTGATTTATTACTTTAAGGTGGTGCAAGGATATCAGAACCCAGAGCGTCAGGTATGTTCACTAGGTCATGGCAGTGCAGATGAGCAGGTAATTCCAAGCAGTCCCTTAGGGAGTCGTGCTACACAGCTATGAGGAATTAGGCACAGGAGTGCCTAGGCACACTTACATACCAGGAAGGGCTACCTTTCAGGAGGAATTGGAGAAAAGAGTACATTTTAGGGTTGTATTTAGGCACAATTAGCATTTCTATTAGTTTCCTATAACAGCAAATCCTCAGTTTTTCAGTTCAGGTCGTCTCTAAAATCTCTTTGCATTACTTCACCTTCACCCTTGTGATACACACCACTCACTAGGGAGACAAACTCCATAGCAATAGCAGCTTTAGCGTACCTGTTATGTCATCTGTACGGTGCTGTTTGTTTCACTGCAATTGAACTTCAATTCTCTCAATTATTCAAAGAGGGAGAAACGAAGAAACACCATCCTCTTGTTCCCACAAAATAAATGTCTCTAAAAGTGTAATACTGTAAAATTCATATTTTTGGTGTCAGTGGAAGCAATGGTGCCCCATTAATGGTGTCAGTGTTGGAATTATGCCCCATTGTTGTTGTCAGTGGCAGGACTATTGCCTCAAGGGCCGGATAAAGGCAAGCAAAGGGCTACAGTTTGGAGACCACTGTTTGAGGGATAGTGATGATTTGCTTTTGTTTAAAAGAAGGGTTATGTAATTAATATAACACTAGGTGGCAGCAAAACACAAACAACAGACGTGATTTAGTAAAGGAGAACATTTTACCTGTATTCTGCAGTATTAGGCTGGGTTCACACTTGATTCGGATGTGGCTCACAGCAGGGGGTCTGGTACATCCCTGTTCTGTTTCAGGGACGAATCGGGCCCAGATTTTTGCCTGAATTCAGAGCCAAACAAACACAGGACCCTTGTGCAATCCGCTCCACAGCCGCCCCAGAGATGTGTGAACCAGCTCCATTGAGAGTTGGTCACAGAAACCCAGCCAGGGACCTTGCATGTGCCATGAAGTTTTAGTTTTTCCTGTATTTTCAGTGTGATGTAGAAACTGCTGGTTAAGAATAATCATATAGAAGGTTAAATAGTTTAGGATGGAGAAGTGATAAATAGTTTTATTTCAAATAAAATGCCTCCCATGAAAGTAAAGGATATAAAGAATACATTGGGATGTTGGACATTTCCAGAAATGGGCGGCCACACTCTTAGAGGGAAAATGGAATGGTCATTTTATTTATCAAGCATTTATATCTGATTTTCAAACATTTATTTCTGATTAAGCAGATATATTGAATGTATATTTTCTCCAAAGTTGTATTGTGTAACAACTGTATTGCTTGTGTTAAAATGCTAAATTACACCTCCAGGTGGGAAGATTGCTACTTTAGCCTTTGAAGACCTGGTCCAAAGAGCCAAAGTCTATGTGAACAACTATTCCGCATCTCAATAAATTGAACCTGATGTACAGGATGTGGACTGTCTGCAGACATCTCACAGACCTCGCTCTGCTCATGCAGTGAACACACCACAAGGGCAAAGCTTCCATATAGGCAGAAAAAGCTTTCAATGCCTATTTGCCTGGCTGTTACTGCAGGGAACAGCCTTCCTCCTAGCTCTCAGCTGAGAAGGGGGTGGGAAGCTGCTTGGACAGTTACTTCTGTAAATGAACTGAAATGTGTGTGTCACTGGCGCAAAACTTGTCTTATCAATTAATATAAAAGTGATATTTGTGATATTTGCACCCACGTGACCGGGAACGAGCGTGGTTGGTGAGGACGCGAACGGACACAAGGGGGGAACGCAAGCGGCACACGGAGGTTGCACAGCACACACCAGGCGAACCGGGCTGCAGCGCCCACCCGTCCCTAACTGCTGGAAAAGCTCCGTGCCGGCTCAATGGCACTTGGATATGTGAGTGCAAAGTTTTTTTATGTTTTATAAAATAAAAGTTTTAAACGTTATTGTGCGATGATCGTTTTCCATCCATTTCTATGAGGAACACTAAGGTCCTAGTAACACTATTGGAGAAGTTCCCTTTGAGTGGAGTGGTTATCCCTATGAATGAACCAAAGGTGCATTTTTAAAGGAATATCTGGTGAGTGGCCAATCTCACAGGTGGTGGTGAAGCACTAAGTCACTTTAAATTGATCAAACACAAGAGCACGCCGATCACGGCAACTTAACGGAAGATTTACAAGCATATATGAAGGGACTTTATTACCAAGTGATATATGTCACCGGACTTTTATATGATTTATATAATTTGCTTATGGTTGTTGCTTAATGTGATGAATTTTTATAGGTGGATGGTGAATAAGATTATGTCTAAAAGATAGGATACACTTAGATAAGTTAGAGAGTACAAATGTAAGCAGCGCATCCACACACATAGCACTTTTTAGTTACTTCTGTAAGTTTGTCATCACAAAGCCTGTGATCTTTCTTCCCTGTAGGTGAGGAGGAGATCCAAATTGTAAAGCTCGTCCCTGCTATCTGACAGCCTGCACAGCTTACAGATTAACAGAGCAAGCTGCTCCAGCTGTCTTGCTCTTTAATGCCCTGTCTGGTGCAGACACAACATAGAAGATGGAACATATCACACATAATTAGGTATGAGCCCGCGGTTCGAGGCAAACGCAAGTTCGACTTGAACTTTGGGTGTTTGTTTGTTCTAAAATTAACCAAACATATGAGGCCTTAGCAGGAAATTTGAGCACGGCGGAACACCCCATAATGCACTGCGAGATAGAGACATATTTGGCCAAAAGCAGGGTGCCTTTAGCCAATCATGGGTCAGGGGGACTAAGTCCACGCCCCACACTATATAAGGCTGCTTACATAGCGGCCATGTGTAGTGTTGTTGGCGTGGAAAGAGAGATAGCTTGAGTTAGATTAACCGCTTGACATCCGGAGGCCGTCATATGACGGCCTCGACTTTCAGGGCTTATATCTGAATGATGTCTGAGGCTACAGACATCATTCAGATACCGGCTGTTCCGCCGCTTGATCGTTCTTACGGGCGGCGGGAGGGGGGGGGGACGTCCCTCCGATGCTTCTACCGACTCACCTCAGCGATCGGTGAGTCGGATAGCGGATCCGCCGGCGCCGGATGTTCACCATAGAGATTTCCGGTGGACCAGATGGTCGCCGGAGTCTCTATGATCGTTCGGAGGCCGGGCGCGATGTTATGACGTCACGCCCGGCCTCTGCATTCAAAAAAACGGCGCCGCTTCGGCTGTGAAGCGGCGATCGTTTTATTTTTATTTTTTATTTTAGGCTTCCCAGCCTAGAGGTGAGATGTGGGGTCTTATTGACCCCATATCTCACTGTAAAGAGGACTGATCGTGTCATATTCCTATTACAAGGGATGTTTACATTCCTTGTAATAGGAATAAAAGTGATCAAAAAAAAATATTTTTTTTAAAGTGTCAAAATAAAAAATCTTAAGTAAAATTAACAATAAAAAAAAAAAAATTTTTTTAAAGCGCCCCTGTCCCCGTGAGCTCGCACACAGAAGCGAACGCATACGCAAGTCCCGCCCACATATGAAAACGCTGTTCAAACCACACATGTGAGGTATCGCCGCGAACGTTAGAGCGAGAGCAATAATTTTGGCCCTAGACCTCCTCTGTAACTCAAAACATGTAACCAGTAAAAAATTTTAAAGCGTCGCCTATGGGGATTTTTAAGTACCAAAGTTTGGCACCATTCCACGAGCGTGTGCAATTTTGAAGCGTGACATGTTAGGTATCTATTTACTCGGCGTAACTTCATCTTTCACACAATGCAAAAAAATTTGGCTAACTTTGCTGTTTTGTTTTTTTTTAAAGCATGAAACTGTTTTTTTTACAAAAAAAACGCGTTTGAAAAATTGCTGCGCAAATACCGCGCAAGATAAAAATGACCGCCATTGTATTCTCTAGGGTCTCTGCTAAAAAAACATATATAATGTTTGGGGGTTCTATGTAATTTTATAGCAAAAAAATGATGATTTTTGACATGTAGGAGCGAAGTGTCAGAAATGGCCCGGATGCGAAGTGGTTAAGCAGGCAGGTTATTCAGTTAGTGGCAGTGTATTTTTATAATTATATATATATATATATATATATATATATATATATATATATATATATATATATATATATATATACACATACACACATATACATACATACATACATACATATACACACACACACACTCTGCATTTAGCATAGACTTAGCGGTTTAACAGGACAGGTTCACCTCAGAACAGGCCTTGCCATGGCCGATCAAAGAGGTTGAGTGCACATGCTCAGTGTCATATCCAGAGGTTGTCTTTGGGAAATAGACATATGAGTGCCCACAGCCCACAGACAACCAAATAACCTGTCTAACAGTATGCGTTAAAAGCAGGGGTTTAGTCTGCACACATTTGCAAATGCATGCGTAAGCCACAGAGCCTCGTCAAGGAACCCTGGTATCTGTGGTACCTAACACTAATTTATAAGTGTCCCCACAGTGGAGGCACATGCATTCTGATAGATAGGTGAGAGCAGGTGGACTGAAGGGGAGCCAACCCTTCTTAAAGGTGCAGAGGCACACTGAACACCCAGCACATAGCACAACGGCTGCAAAGGTGTCAGTGCGTTGCCTGACCACAAAACACGACAGTGATACAAAAAAGACGCCACTTACGTGACCCGGGTAAGGAGAAATGAACCTCTGCATGTGCCTGGTTCAGAGCCTGCTCTGTGTCCCACAGCTGCCTTCTGAAAGCACCGCATGCTTGGCATACACAGCTTAAATAAGCTGGCTGTGCGCCAGAATGTTCTGCTCATGCGTGCACACGCACATGCATGGTCCCAGGGAACAGGCGTGGCCGTATTCACGTATGATGCAAATCTTCGTGCACCCAGATAAAGGCTACGGCGCATGTGCCGCCAGACAAACAAACTGCTGAGCCCAGCGTCGCTTTTGCGAACGCACGTGCACCATGGCGAACCAAGGCGAAATAGCGCACCGTCGTGCGCCATCATACAGGTAAAAAACAGGCAGACACAAGCAAAAAAGGTACACTTTGCAAACACCCACAGCTAGCCCAAAAACTCCCCTGTATGGTCACTGCACACAGGTGTCCAGCCTCTAGCAAGCTTGACTGACTGTTACAATCACTGGGACACCCCACAATAATAATAAAGGGATTTCACTTACCTGTCCAGGCGCAGGGCAGCTTAAAAACTAAGACCCCAATCTTCACCCTTCACGGCGGGTTCCTGTCACTTAAGGACCTTCAAGGACTGGGTACCCTTTTCATGTTTAGAGTCTACTCCCTTGGACCTGTACAGCACCCTGCAGGAATGCCTTAGCGCTGTAATGTCCAAGACTCTACTTCGCAGGATCCAGCGCCCGGAGACCGCATTACAGGCAAAACCTTGCAGGATCTTGAGTCTTCTTTGCGAGGCTCGGGTACCATTTATCTAAGCATATAAAGCCTGTGTCAAATGGATCTGATCGGTCAACCCCTTGATTCATTTAAGAACCGTTTGTGGGACTAGAGACCTGGAGCTCAGAGAGCTCAAACAACCGTGCCGACCACCTTGCAGACGCTGGTAAAAAAACTGAAGTACTTCCTGTATGGGAGGGGTTATATAGGGGATTACTTCCTGTCTAAAGACCTTTGTTCTACCAGTGTCTATCCCCTGGAGATGAAGTATGCAGGTAATGAATATTAGCCTAAGGCTGGCCATACACTATTCAATTTTCCTGTTCAACTTTCCTTTAGATTTACCAAAACCATATAATATGAGGTGAAACCTAAACCCTTTCAATGTGTATGCAATCAGGTAGACCCTTGCACTACATAGTTGAAGGTAAATCTAAAGAAAATTGAATAAGAAAATTGTATGGTGTATGGCCAGCTTAACTCTGTGTTCCATGATGTATGAAAAAGAAATGCTGCCCCCCCTACAAAAAAAAAAATCACACCTACCAAAAGGCCCCCACATCTATTATTTTATATCATGATAATTAAAATTAAATTTTGGTTTATTGGGTATTTAGATTTACATGCAACAGCATCTTGTTTATATGCAAAATTATATGACATACCATTATGTTCAATTCCAAGGGGTGAGCTAGTGCAGTATAGGGGCGGGCCAGGGCAGTATATAGACAGGCTAGGACAGTATAGGGGCAAGAGGAGTAGGCATTTGTCTTCATGACACACAAAACTGCAGGAAAAAAAAATCTTGTCAATTTGCTGGGTAAATAGAAGAGAAGGAGAGGCAGCCGTGGTTCAGTTTGCTGCTCCTCCCAAAGTGCCGCCTGGGTCCAATGGACCCACTGGGACCCATGGTAGAGCCTGCCCTATGGCAGAGATACATATACCAAAACAAGTCCAGTCAAACATTTTCTGACATATACATATTTATGCTTATATTCAATGAGACTGGTAACTAATATCAAGTGTACACAAACTTATACAATATTGTGGATAAGATCTAGCCAATGTTATATTTTACATAAACCGAGAATCAAGGTGGCCTTGAAAGGGGCCTCCTTTCATAAACATCAAACTGGTCGTAAACAATAGGGGAATGCATCCAAGTGTTTAAACCACTTTAAACAGGTATAACGCATAGTATATTAACATGCATTTCCTGCTCGCCAGATATTAAGTAATCAGAGTATAAGCGTTTCCGCCGTCATTACGGCTATAATATCGAGCACAATAATACAGAGGATATAAAAACAGAGAAGAAAATAGAAACAAAACAGATATCTTAGTGTAGATAGGGTAAGAGGAAAAGAGAGAAGGAAGGGGAGAGGGGAAGGGCCAGAAGGGATTGAGGGAAACATGGCTACAACACCGCCCACCCCAGAGAGACTGCCCCAATCGCCTCTATAAAAGGAGTATAGATCCATGCTTAGATCAAAGATACAGAATCGTCACTTTATGTATCCGGGATTTGTGCCTGCGCTATCTCTTGTAGGTATGGGTTAGTACTCACAAAGTATCTCCAGGGCCTCCACTTGTCATTGAATTTTTCCTCCGTATTATGCAAAGTTGCAGTTAGTTCCTCCATACGGAGAATACAGTTGACTTTAGAGTGCCACAGGACCCTGGTTGGTGGAAGGGGTTCTCGCCACATTGCAGGGATACACGTCCTCGCCGCATTAAGGAGTTGCATTGTCAGGGTTTTTTTGTACTTTCGGATCGGTCTCGGGGTCAAGTGCAAAAGACAGGCAGCCGGATTGTCTTTAAGGTCAACAGAGGTCAAACTATGTATGGTTGACGTCACCTCCTCCCAAAAAGGCCTCAACACTGGAAACGCCCAGAAGACATGTAGCATACTTCCTACCTCTGCGTTGCATCTCCAACATCTATCTGATAACGTAGGGTTCATTTTGTGTAACAAATATGGGACTCTATACCATCTTGTCATAATTTTATATCCCGATTCCTGATAATGACTCGCAATCGAGGATTTGTGGGCTAGGAGTAAAATTTTCTCTATTTGTTGTGGAGAGAACTGAATCCCCAAGTCCCTTCCCCACTTCAATAGGAACTCCGGGGTCGGTTCTTCCTTCTGGATAGTAAGGAGGCTGTATATGAATGAGAGTGTATGTCTCGTAGGTTCCCCGGATTTGCAAAGATATTCCAGGGGGGTGAGGTCTCGGGGGGTATATGGAGTTTTCTGAAGAGTCGTCAGGAAGTGTCTAAGTTGCAGGGTGCTAAGAACGTCTAGAGGAGGTTCCGTGAGTCTAGAGATGATGAAGGCAGAGGGAAGCTCTCCTTGGGGCCAGATCTCACCCAGGGATTGTCTCCCAAAGGCAGTCAGTTGTCTTAGTCTACGACTGGTTAAACCGGGGATGAAATCTGGGTTTCCTATGACAGGAGTCATGGGGGACGGTAACGGTGATATATCCGTATTGCGGAATATTCTCCTCGCTACCATGAGAGTAGCCCCTATCAAAGGATGAGTTTTCAAATCATCCGGAGGTGGAGACGAAAGCCACGGGGATGAGAGCAAAGGGATGGGGGCATCTTCAACTTCCATTCTGACCCATTGTTTTGAATCTTTGTTACAGTGCCAATCCACAATCCTGCCTTGTGGTAACGAAGAATGTCAGGAAGGCCGATGCCCCCCCTCTCCTTGGGTCTGGTCAGAGTTTGCATTTTCGTCCTGGGTGACTTATGGGCCCAAATGAAATCCCGAACTATTGTCTGAATTTGCTTAAAGAAAGTCGGTGGTATCCTAATCGGCAACGTTTGGAGTACATATAAAACCCGTGGGCATTACATCGACCAAACCAGGTCAAAGTTAGATTATGCCAAGTCTGTAGGTCTATCTTAAGTCTTTGTAATAGGGGTAGATAATTGTGAGTATACAAATGTGCCAAGCCCGGTGTGATGTCTATTCCCAGGTAGCGTATAGATTTTTCTGCCCATCGGAATGGAAAGGATTTGCATATGGTCTGCGCTTCTGAATCTGGTATTGTAACATTTAGCACCGCGAACTTGGCACAGTTGACCCTGAAATTGGAAACGTCGCCGTACGACCGCAGAGCAGCTAAAATGTTAGGTAATGAGACCCGTGGATTAGATACGAAAAAAATTAGGTTGTCGGCGAAAGCCGAAATTTTGTGGTGACCTGAGGGCTTTATAAGCCCGGTAATATTGGGATTTCCAACAGAACACAGGAACAGCTCAAGAGTCAGAATAAAGACGAGCGGAGAAAGGGGGCACCCCTGTCTCGTCCCTTTTGTGATGGTGTAAAAATCTGAGCGCCACTCATTAACCCGCACCGCCGCCGAGGGGACAGAATAGAGAGACATGATCCAATTAAGCATATTGGACCCCAAACCAATGTGTTCCAGGGTCGCTCGCATAAAATGCCAAGCCACCCTGTCGAAAGCCTTCTCTGCGTCTGTTGAGAGCAACAGAAAAGGTTTCTTAGTACATCGAGCATCATGCATAAGTTTTCTGACCCTGATGGTATTGTCTCTCGTCTCCCTCAACGGCATGAACCCCGCCTGGTCAAAGTGAACTAGTTGTGGGATATGCAGTAAAAGTCTGTTTGCGAGTATTTTGGAGAACAATTTTAAGTCCATGTTTAACAGCGCAATTGGACGGTAATTGCCACAGTGAGATGGGTCTTTCTCTTCTTTTGGTATAAGGGAGATAAATGCCCATAGCGAGTCTGTCATGTCAGGACCGCCCTCCTTTAACGTATTGTATGCTGTCAGGAAATGAGATGACAAATTGGTCACAAAGGTCTGGTAATAGGTCAGGGTAAAGCCATCAGGCCCCGGCGACTTCCTTGGCTTTGTTTGAGCCAGGGCTGCCAGGAGTTCCTCAGACGTGATCTCAGACTCCAGTGAGTCTCCAATATCGTCTGGTGAGGTAGGCATACCTGAGGCCCTGATGTATTCCCCTGCTGCCGTAGTCTTTGTAGCTAAGGACGCCGTGGTTTCACCTCCGTGTATGTTGTACAGTTGTTGATAATAGTCAGCGAATTACTTTGCTATGTCTTTGGAGAAATGTACTTTGGTCCCCCGTATAGAGACTATAGAGGGTATATAGATGCGCTGCCTCGGGCCACGTAATGCTCTGGCCAACATCGTACCTGGCTTGTTCGAAAATTCAAACAAGGTCCTTCTCGCCCAGGCCAGACTTTGTGTCGTTTTTTGATACAGAAGATCTTTTAACTCACCTCTAGCCTTCAACAAGGCCTTGAGATGGTTTTCGGCCAATGACTTCTTATGTAGTAATTCGAGGGAACGCACCTGAGAGATCAGTAGATCAATCTGTTTGTTTTTTTCTCTTTTCCTAGCAGCCCCAATCCTGATCAACTCCCCCCGTACCACACACTTATGGGCCTCCCATACCATCATTGGAGACAGCGAAAGATCTATGTTTTCTGCAAAATAATTTGTGAGTGTCTTACCTATCTCACTGTGTACCTCTGGGATTTGTAACAATGATTCATTTAATTTCCAGGTTGGGGGGGTTTTGAGCGCTGTATCCCAACATAGGGTCACATGTGTGGGTGCATGGTCAGAGAAGGAGATATAGTCAATCTGAGAGGAGGTGACAAAAGAGAGATCCTTGTGCTGGATCTGAAAGAAATCGATCCTGGAGTATGTACGGTGTACTGAGGAGAAGTAGGTATAATCCCTACCCTCCGGGTGCATGATCCTCCACGGATCTACTAACTGTAGGTTGACCAATTCTGCCTTAACTTTTTTCAGATCGGACAGGTGTGACGCCCCTCTCGAGACGTCCAGTAGCGGCTCCTGTGCATAGTTAAAGTCCCCACCCATCAAAAAAAGACCCTCCTGAAAATCTAAAAATTAAGGGTATGAGAGCCCTCATAAAGGACAGGTGGTCAGAATTTGGGATGTAAACATTAACCAGGGTCACTGTGGTACTTCTTATTTTACCTTTTACGAGCAGGTAGCGACTCAGTGGATCTGCCTTCTCCTCCAATAGAGTCCACGGTATTGACTTAGCTATCAGTATACTGACTCCTTTCGACTTCGACAGAGGGGAGGTGGCATGGTAAACATTAGGAAAGTCCCTATTGCATAGTCTGGGAATTGCCGAATGTTTAAAGTGTGTCTCCTGAATTAGCGCCACCTAAGTGTGGGATTTTTTAAGATCAGAAAGCAGCCTTGAGCGTTTCTCCGGCGTAGCCAGGCCCGGGCATTTAAGGAGGTAAATTTAATCTCCCTTCTGGGACGCGGAGACAAGGGCACTCCTGAGGGGGCCATGTCGCACACCCGTGTAGGTTGGGATAGGGTAGGGCAAGTCAGGGATGGGTATAAGAAAGGAAAAGGGGGGGAGGGGGGACAGGACACAGACGGAGAAAGCGATATGTCGAGGAAAAGAAGGAGAGTAGAACAGATAGCGATGAGAGAAGAAAACAATAAAGTTTTAGGTTATCCAACTGTTGCTATATTAAGCCTTGCGCAGGAATGCACTTCCTATAGGTGGGGGTGGAAGACTAGACTCTGTGACACATAGGGAGACGTGCCATCAGGAGAGAACCAACATTATGTAAAACATTAAACTATAACCTCAATATACTTCTAGATGTAGACCAGGTAATGACCCAAGCTTTGAAATCAAACCCTACAGACTGAAAGCATGTCATTATTACATTGTAAATACTCAGAAGTGTGCTAGAAATCGTCCCATAGGCTCAAGACAGAACTTATTTGATACAAATAGACAACTTGTCTTGAAACCCCGGAGCGATACTCCAAATGTGTCCCTTCGCCGTTCGGAAAAGGGCCGCCCCAGCACCCCCGTCACATGTCAACAAAATAAAACAAAACGAAGGATAACAAAAATTCCCTCAGAGAAAAAACTATATCGACCAGGGGGGGGGGGGCGGAATGACACCCACTCCGTTCAGCTCCAGGCCGTAGCTCTAAGGCACCCAATCCCTCAATCGTGGGACATGTTATTACATTAATCTACATTTTGTAAGACCCACAGTAACTCTGTGAGCCACTCATGGGACTGTGCGAGGTCTAATGTGGTCGTAAAAAGGATACCAGTTTGATTTAGGTCACTAGGACCCCTTAGAGTCCCCAACATCTCTCACATAATGCTGCTCTCCACTATTAGGTCCGGTCAGGACTCCGGGGAGGTGGGATTGTCTCTCGGGACCAGTCTGGATCTTGAACGCCACCGTCCTCCGCTGGATCTTTGGGGTCTTGGTGATGTAGATCTCGGGTTGTTAAATGTGGTCGGAAAGTCAAGCCAATTAGGTACAGAAAACCCCGGGATCTCCAGGAACATGAATAGCTCCGGAAGTTGGTCTGGCCATCGCAGCGTGAAAGAGTTGTTACCTCTGAGCACGGTCAAATGAAAGGGGTGACCCCATCTGTATGTGGCTCCGGTTGTTGTGATCGCTTCAAGTAGTGGTCGCAGCAGACCTCTCATCCGCAGAGTGAGCCATGATAGGTCAGGGAATAATTGCACCGATGCCCCATCAAAGTCCACCGGACCCTGTGCCCAAGCTCTCCGTAGTATTTCCTCCTTAATCGTGTAGTAATGAACTCTAGCTAGGACATCTCTTAGCGCGCGATCATCTCCTCCTCTAGGGCCCTGTACCCGATGAACACGGTCTAGTTCCAATTCTGCTGTTGGGGGTTTGTCCAGTAGGCGGTTGAAGATGGCCACGATGGTAGCCCTAAGATCTCCCCCAGAAGTAGCTTCAGGCAGACCACGTAGTCTGATATTGTTCCTGCGGCTGCGATTTTCACCATCATCTACTGAGAGTTGCATCAGGATCAGGCGTCTTTTATAATCAGATTGTGTTTCTTCCATGGCTGTCATTCTTGCTTCTAACGCTGAGGCAGATGTTTCCACCTCTGTCACCCTAGAGTCCACAGTATCAATCCTTTGCTTGAGGTCATGAATTTCTCTAGATAGGGTATTCACAATTGAGGCTGCAGATTCAGCAAAGTCCTTCTTAGTAGGGAGGAGGGCGATAATGTCTTTCCAGCATTCTGGGGATGGCTGTTCCTGAGCGTTAGCAGCCTGTGGAAACGAATATCCATCCACCCCTAGTATATCTGGGGAGGGGATCGGAGAGTCCGGTCTGCTAGGGAGAGACACCGTCCCTTGTGAAGCGTTAGGCAGCCCTTTACCAGCTTTCTTGAGAGACGCTGTGCCGGCGGTGTTAGTGCGTGGCGGCGCCATCTTGGAATCCGGGGCCTGCGACGGAGTTGCTGAATTCCGCAGGAAATAAGCAGTGATGTCCGTAGCTCTGCTCACTGCGGGTGATCCCGGTGGTCTGTCCGTCATGGGGATGTAAAAAACATTGAGGTCCGTACTCTAGAACTGGTTCGCAGCCTGAACGGTACACGGAGCTCCCAAGTAAAGCAGCCTCACAGCGCCATTGCCAAGCCACGCCCCTAAAATTATTTATTTTTAAACAGGGAAGAGACCCCCACGGGTTGACATGTTACAAGGTATGACAATTATACAATATACTTTCCATTTACAGGTACATCAAGTATTATTGGTGCTAGCATTCCAAACTGAACAACATATGTAATCTCGCGATGTAACGTGGTGGAAATAAACCAAATACTGTGTTTGAGAGGTATTTCTTGTGTCCCCCAGTAGGTTTCCTGACATCTCTTCTGCCAAAAGATGCATGCAGTAATATCAGAGAGAAAACCCTCCTGAGGGGGGAGCTATTTGTGTCTTGGTTTCAAGGAGATTTATGATATCGACTACCCGTGTTTGTCCGATCCCTTCATTTTCTTTTTATCAAGAAAAGTTCCTTTACCTAGAATAGTAGAGAGTGGCAAAGGATGATAGACTAGAGTTTGAGAAAGAGATAAGAAGAGGGGAGGAAATACAGGTGTATGGGGCTAAAACGGGGGGGGGAGGCGGGGGTATAGGGTAGGGTGCAAAAAGTGGTCCCCTATGGACCAGGTCGTCTGGAGGTTATTACCTTTAGTATCTTACTGGGAGGTATAAGAACACAGTAAAAGGAGTGACTTTGCACAGCTCCGTTTGGCTCTTTCGGAGCCTGTCCCTCGTTTGAGAATATAAACATGGTCCACAGTTGCCATGTTTTGGTGTAAACTTCCTGTCTATTCTGTGCTGTGAGAATGAGGTCTTCCATATGTCTAATTTCTTCTATCTTTGTCAACCATGAAGAAATTGTCGGTGGACATGTGGATTTCCATTGCAGTGGTATGCAAGCTTTGGCTGCGTCTACTAAATGTCTAATCACAGATTTTTTTTATGCTTTCTCCGGGATGTTAGATGCATGCAGGAGAAAGAATGCCGGGTCATCTGGTATGGTCCGTTCTGTAAATGTTTGCGTGACTTTGTGCACCGTTCTCCAGAAATGGTCTAATACTGGGCAGGACCAGAAGATGTGTGTTAGTGTACCCCTGTCCGTTCCGCAGCGCCAGCAAAGGTCTGACGTCTCCGGAAAGAACTCGTGAAGTTTCACTGGTGTCCTATACCACCTTGATAGGAGTTTGTAGTTTGTTTCTTGTATCTTGGAACAAATGGAGGATTTATGTGTGAATCGGAGTATATGTTGGTGTACAGTTGTATTGAAGTGACAATTTAGTTCTCGTTCCCATTTAAGTAAATCCGGGGGTATAAAGTCTGCATGAGGTGTGTTGAGGAGACCATAGGCAAGAGACAGAGAGTGTGCTATAGCTCCCGAGGTGTCGCAGATTTCCTCCAACGTTGTGAGGGGTTGGTCATTGTCTACTGGTGGTTTCAGGGAATGCAAGAAATGACCCAGCTGGCAAGCTCTCAGGAAGTCCAGGCGAAACGGGCCTGAAGGGTCAGACAGCTCCGCTATAGTATACCACCGTCCTTCCTTGCTAAAGTGGGAGGCCTGGTGTCTACCCGATTCGCTCAGCCTTCGAAAGACCATGTCCTGCACACCCGGCATAAATCCAGGGTTGCCCAGGATAGGGTAAATAGGCGAGTTGGGGGAGGATACAGATGAGTTTGTAATGAGTTGTGCACATATCTTTGTTGTGTTCCCTATCAGTGGGTGTTGTTTGGTCTCAATCGGTATGGAAGGGTAGCACCATGGGGCCCTATTTAAGGGAGTCTCACTTTGATTTTGTTCTAGCTGGGTCCATAGTTTGGACTCTCGATGACGGCACCAATCTATAAGCCTCACCAGGTGTATTGCCTGATGGTTTGACCGTATATCTGGTACAGCAAGGCCACCATACTGTTTGGGTAGTACTAAAAGTTTTTGTAAGAGGCGGGGTCTTTTCTTTGCCCAGATGAACTCTGTGAATACTGATTGTATCTGTTTGAAATACGAAGTTGGGATATGGATAGGTAACGCTTGCATAAGATATAGAAATTTCGGTAGGATCATCATTTTCAAAATGTTACAGCGACCTATCCACGAGTGTAATCCCGTATGCCATTTGGTCAACAGGGCTTTGATTGCTTTCAATAAGGGCGGGAAATTGAGATCGTATATACGTGCGAATGACTGTGGAATCAGTGTGCCTAGGTATTTTAAGGCTTTTGTTGTCCACTTCAGTTTGATACTGGACTGGAGGTGACTGAGTTGTAGTTGCGATATCCCCACACTCATCGCTTCAGATTTAGTAAAGTTAATTTTCAGATTTGAGAGTGCCCCGTATGTCGCGAATTCCCTGAGCAGATTTGGGAGGGAGATTACTGGGTTTGTAAGTGAAAACATTAGGTTATCCGCATAGGCTGATACTTTGTGATGTGTTTGGTCTATATTCACTCCTGATATGTCAGGGTTCGTTCTTACGTGACAAAGGAATGGCTCCAGGGAGAGGGCAAAGAGTAGAGGGGATAACGGGCATCCCTCCGGCTTTCCGTTGGTGATCTGGAAGGAGTCTGAGATCACTCCATTTGCCCTAACCCTGGCCGACGGTGTCTCGTATGTCGCTAAAATCCATCTCATCGTGTTGTCACCTAGGCCAATATGTCGCAGCGTAGCAAACATAAAGGTCCAGTTTACCTGATCAAACACTTTCTCTGCGTCCGTGCCTATAAAGACACTAGGTGTTTTGGATCGAGTGACTGAGTGTAGCAAGTTCAGGACTTTAATGGTGTTGTCCCTTGCCTCTCTCGTTGGGATACAGCCAACCTGATCTAAGTGGATCAGTTGAGGTAGGTGGGTTTGAAGTCTGGTAGCTATAATTTTGGTGAATAGTTTTAGATCTGTATTGAGTAGGGATATAGGACGATAGCTACCGCAGTTTGACGGGTCCTTACCGTCCTTGGGGATGACCGATATGTGCGCCTGTAGTGTGGTAGTGTGAAATTATTTTCCTTTGGTAAGCTCATTCAAAAGTTTGACCAGGTGTTCGCCCAAAGAGGGGAGCAGCGACTTATAGTATAGAAGTGTAAGACCGTCTGGGCCGGGGGCCTTCCCTGGTTTGGTATTTTTAATTGCCAATTGTAATTCAGAGAGCATAATGGGGTCTTCTAATAGTTCCCGCGTCTCGTTAGACAGGATAGGCATGCAGGATGAGGTTATGTAGCCTGTTCTGCAGTCTAATGTTGGGGGTGTCTTAGTTAAGTTATATAACGATTCGTAAAAAGTTTTGAATTCTTGTGATATTTGTTGTGGCAAGGCTATGTTGTGCCCTGTTGAGGTGCGTATAGATGGTATATAGGATGCCATTCTCTGGGCGTGAAGGGATTGCGCCAGTAATCTACCGCATTTGTTGCCTGACTCATAAACCTTTTTACGCAGAATTTGCAGTGCTGCTTTAGCTTTAAAAGTAAGTAAGTCAGTGACTTGCGTGCGTATTGTATCAAGTTCTATTTTTAGTGGATCTGTCGGGGTTTGTTTGTGTTTCATTTTCAGGGTGTGAAGTCTGTCTAGAAGTGAGGTTAATTGTGCCGTCCTCTGTTTTTTAAGTCTCGTACCGTGTTTTATGAATATCCCACATATAACTGGTTTGTGGGCCTCCCAAATTAGACCTATATCACTGTCTGTGTCAGTATTGGTTCGGAAGTATTCAGTGATTTCCTTTATCACGTCTGCCACTACCTCTGGGACCTGCAACAGGCTCTCGTTAAGTCTCCACGCTTTCTTCTGATTCCTATAAAAGTCTGTCAAGGTGTAACGTACGGTGACCGGGGCGTGGTCCGACCATGTGATCGATCCCAATGAGGTGCTTTTGACAGCCTGTAATTGATCATGGGGAATTAAAAAATAGTCGATCTGCGAGTATGTATTATGGGGACGAGAGCAAAAAGTATAATCTCGTTCGCCTGGGTGGAATAGGCGCCAGACGTCTAATAAGCTGTGCTGAGTGCATTGCTAATTGTATGGCCTTACGTGTATTTCGAGTGGTGGAGGAACGTCCCGTGGAAGTGTCTTCCTCCGGTATCAAGGGAATGTTGAGGTCTCCTCCTACAATGAGATGTCCCTCAGAAAATTTTTCTAGGGCAATCAGATGTTTTTTGATAAAAGTGTCCTGTTGGGTATTCGGAGCGTAAACATTTGCAATAGTTACCTTGACGCCTCCGATCAGTCCCTTAAGGAATAGAAATCTGCCCGTTGGGTCAGATACCATGTCAGTCAGAGACCATGGGAGAGTCCCTGACATCAAGACAGATACTCCCTGAGATTTCGCTTCTGCATTGGTTGAGTGGTATACCGTAGGGAAGAATCTGTTTTTAAGAATTGGAAATGAGTTTTCACGGAAGTGTGTCTCCTGTAGGAGGACTATGTCAGCTTTGAGACGTCTCATGTCATTAAGTAACATCTTCCTCTTTTCGGGCACCTTAAGCCCTTTCACATTTAGCGTAATAACATTAATTTCAGTCATTTTTTTGGGGGGGGGGTGGTTAGGTGTAAGGGGGAAAGGTGTGGGAAGGAGGTTAAGTTAAGCAGAAAAAAAAAAAAGAGCAGAGAGAAAGAAATAAAGGGATAGATGCCTTGTACTAAAACAATTATACAGGGGTATAAGAGGCGTCCGCCTAGGGAATATTATCCTTGCGGACGTTGACCAGTATAACTGGATTTCTAGAATTTATGCAAAGTAATTGCTAATGCGCTCCCCAGTGAGATCTGGGTTATGGGCGTTTTCCTAGGTGGTGAAGTAGAATAGTAAAGTATCGAACCAGGCAGAACTTCAGCAATGCAGGTTTATTAACAGCTGATAACATACAGGTTTATGTTCAAAGTATTACAAGATACAGATCTAATTTATACAGTTTCTTACAATGCAAGCATATTAGATATAAATATTCTTATCCTCTAACCAAATTTAAACAATTGTGAATTGTTCTCACCTTGAACCAGAATGGGTCTTTACTGCCAATTCTTGGGAACCTCTCACCTGATAGGGACCAGCCGATCTGCCGGTGGTCTGGTCCCCTCACAGAGTTCTGGGTTCCAGCTCGACCAAGTTCTTGAGGGAAATTCACCTGAGACCACATTCTGGAACAAGTTAAGAAGTCTTCTCTGACTCGTACGAGGAGACAAGTTATGGACAGATACTTGCCCATTGGTTCTGACCTCTATGACCCGTGCAATAGGGCAGCATACACAGAGTTCAGCCTTATGAGCTCCTATCTGACTTGTCCGAGGGGACAAGTTAGGACAGATACTTGCCCATTGGTTCTGACCTCTATGACCCGTGCAATAGGGCAGCATACACAGAGTTCAGCCTTATGAGCTCCTATCTGACTTGTCTGTCTAACAATTGCAGAGCTTGCATTTATATACTCTTTTACAAGTCTTATCTCAACTATCTGTCTTACATATGATTGGTCACTAACATCTACGTCAAAGTAACCAACCATAAATCTGACACTTGTTCTACAACCAGATAAACTTAATTATTCCCAAAATTCCTATATGTTCATTAAAGTGATTTATAACTGGGTTTGTCCAATTAAAAACAGCTGTGTAGAGACAGTCTGGCACCTAGCTGTCTTATCAAGCTCTTCTTATCTTGATACTAGCTTCAAGGAGTTGCAGATTTACGACTATGAGACAATGAACTTTCAATAACCCCACCAGATGTGTTATATGTTTTACTATATAATCCTATATGCAAAAGTACTGTGTCAAATACATATATATATATATATATATATATATATATATATATATATATATACACACATATATATATACATACACATATACATATATAAATATATACATATATACACACATACATAGCCAATTACTAATTCAATATTGTCTAATTATTACATGCATATATATATATATATATACAAATACATACACACATGTATTTCCTTATTCAATGTATTTTAACAGTTTTAATGAGGGCTCAAAGACCTTTGTTTGACCCTGTCAAACTTAATTAATGTTCTGTACATAACTTTCCTGTATTCCACCTAATTATTTTAGCCACCTGTTTTCTTATCTTTTATCTGTCTGATTTATATGCATTTCAGACTTGAGACAATTCTATATTACTTGAATCTATTCTAATGAACTTTCACTCAGTAAACTATTTTCGAGAACACCTGTGTACAAGTACTTGTCATAAAGCAGAGGTCATTTAAAGTTCAACACTTATAAATGAAGACTTTCTAAATCTATGGAAAACACAGTATACATTATTAAAGATTAATAATTGTTGCTTTACTTATTGAATAATAATATTGATAAAAACACTACTATATAATAATATAAATAATAATAATAATAATCAATAAAATATATGCAAATCAATATATACAATATGAAATACATTGGCTAATATGAGATTCCACAACATTTCCCCCCTGTTGAGGCATAAGCCTCACAGCAATTACAGTACAGATCACCCACCATGCTCCTCAGAGACCCCATGCACCCAACACTGATCACATAAATTGTCCAAAAAATAAATAAAAATAAATCAGTCCAAAAAATAAAAAATAAATAAATCAGTCCAATCAAAAACACACTGCATCTTCTTCTGTAGCTGCAAAGTCCTTCTCCATATGTGGCACGGAAAACATAGTTGTCAGTCTCAGTGGCATTGTGATCATTCTTGCCACAAACTTCTTGCAACAGGCAACAGTTACTCAGCAACATCACATCAAGGATAACAAGGAAGAGGAACAATCCGTTTAGCTAGTGAATGAAAGCCAAGTATGTGGTCCCAAGGAGCATTCAGCAGACTCAGTCCCATAAGGCTCTGCCTTTTCCTGCATAGGTCTTTTCAGCTTAGCCAAGTGCTTGATATTTTTTTTTTTTTTTGGAGAGATCTCGTTCTTCATCATCAGTTGCTGGTCCAGTATCATAGCACAAGCTGCTTTGGATGCTGTAAGACACAGGTTCAGTGCATACCTGTTCTGCAAGGGTACAAGTCTCAGATGTTCCTTTATTGCATGAAATCCTTCCTTTGTAGCAATTAACATTTGTAACAAGTTACATCATGTCTTCTGCGATCACCAAATATTTGTCTGGATATAAAATACACTTCAAAATTATAGTTATATATAAAAAAAATAAAAGTCAGTGTCAGGATACAATAGGTCTCTGGCAAGCACTTCAGGGCAACCTACAACGCAATGGCTCCTACACTCTCATTTTATTTAATAACTTAATTTAGTGTGTTCCTTTTACTTAAATATCATATATCTATATAGTTTTATCATAATACAATACTCTTACAATATTAATAATAATTATTATTATGAATCCCTTGAAGTACATGTTTTCACTACAAAATATTTTATATAGACTATTATTTTTACATTTCCCAACCTATACTATTTCCCATACAATAATTGTAAAATTCTTATCATTTCTTAACCTTGACTCCACCTATCAGTCACTATTACCCTGGTCATGTCATACTGTCAATATAGTCAGTCCAGAAATTTCATTAGTTTTAATTTTGTAGTCTTCCCACAAAGTTTACTAAACCCAAAACCATTTCACTTTTTGTCCATCCCTGCACATACTATACTGCAGAATATTATACAATAACAGTCAGCATGGGTCTCTTCTGTCAGTCACTGCTATACTGTCTAAGTCAGTAGCCTACCTCTCCTATGTCTTAAAACATAAATTATAAAACAATATCAAGATAAATATCATAACGTATCTTATAAAGCATCAATATCATACAGTCTTTAGCGAAAATGTCATACTCATTACATTACACCTCCCCACTTTTTTTTTTTTCAAAAAATAATAAAACTATTTGTTTATAATGATTGAACATTTACTCAAAGTGGAACTCTACTCACAAAAATGTGATAAAATAAGGTTCATTAGCAAGAAAAATACATTCCACATTAATTATTATGCTACCATTCTACTGAAGCCCAGAACCTTTGAGCAGCAGTAGAATTTCAGGCTGTCAGCAGACTGGCCTCTAGATTTTAATCAGTGCAAAAATTAGAGCACAACTGAGCCTGTGTAGAGCAGGGTAGAACAATGGATTGTAAACAGTATAGGCACTTATTTTTTACTGTGTTTAATAGCTACACCTGCAAAAGGGGTCAGCCTCAAGTGATCCAGCAGGAATTAATTTTCTGACCTAAGTTCCACTTCAAGGTGTTCACAATATTAATACTTATAACATATACAATAAACAAGACAACAGTAAGTCTCTACATACAAAGTATCACATATAATTAATTAGCATTGTCCATTACTGAAATACTTCCAATGTCTTTGTCTGCAACAGTCTCTTGTATGTATTCCACTTGCACTTATGTGAATAACACTCTTGGTAATTTCACTCAGACTTTGACTACTATAGAAATGGAAAATGTCACTTTCACAAATGTGGATTTAAATGGGCACTTGAATTGTGAATTCTTCCACTTCCTTTAATGATCTGTTTATTGATTGATTTATGTTGATTTATGAATGTACTTGCAGTCATCAAGAGTTACTGACATACATTCCTTTAGTGGCTTTGACTGGAACAAGAGATCACATCCAAAACAAGGATCTGTTTAGAAACAAAACTACACCAATTTGGTTAATTATTTTAAACACATGAACATTTTATCTTCCACTGTACAGCATGAAGTCTAAGCAACTATCATTTGCCTCTAGAACTCCTAAACTTAGTGACAAATCTATCCAAAGTTTCATATGGCCCAGCAAATTGTATTTCATTTTGTCTACAACAGCCCATACAACCTATCCACCAATGAATATGAGTGTGGACACAAGGTTCTATCGTCTATGCCAAGCATAGAGCAAAATGGAACTGATTTTTCATAAAAATAGGTACAATTATCTGATATCAGTGCTGTATACACTCCATTCCTGGGAAAAATTTCCCACATCAGACATTTAGCTGTTGTCTCATACATTTGCATGACCATATGAAAAACTGTGATTTACTTTAAAAAAGGAGCAGACATTTATTAAAGTATATCTATATCTACAGCTTTGTTCTTTCATTGCAATAAAGTCTATATACAGGCACACAAAATAGACTTTGAAGAACTACATTTTGTGAAACTACATTGTGATTGTTCATAATTAAAAGAAATCAAAATAAAATTACATGGTCACTTGCACAGTCTGTTAAATCTAAAGAGGTTAAGAAAATGTGCATTACTGTCCCTTCCTTAAGAATAATTATATACAAATTTTATTCTTAATTAGATCATATTAATGCAGAGTGACCCTAATCAAAAAACTGACTTTGCCACCTGTAGTAGCATAACTAGGAACTTGAATAATAAAAAATCAAAAGGAGTGAAATTTTACAAAGTATAACTTTACATATGAAAACGTGCTGGCTGCTCCTGGAATAAAGAAACAAATTATTTATTTAGGCAAACTAATAATCAACCTGATAATTACTAAATATTGTGATCAGGTAGGACAAAATAAGTTCTAGCCAATACCAATAAGGGACCTTGCTCACCAGAGCTTACAAGCTAAGATTAAAAATTAAGACTCTAATTATCTAATTCACCCCCCTGTATGTGCTACATATAGCACATATAATAAGATGGTAGCACTGTTACCATGCATCACTCTTCACTATTCTTTTTAGAAAATAAGAAACAAATATAAATTTGGAGTTCCCTGTTACCAAATAAATAAATCCCACTGCTATCTTTGTGAATACTACTAAATCAGCAAATATATAAAGATGACAGTATACATAATACTGTACAATAACATAGGGACATGACAAAATAAACAACAAAAGCTACAAGGGAGAATAAGCACCCTACTTACAAGAATGATACACTAAAAATAAAATGCACCTTGCACTACTGCAGTCCATAATATAAAAGACAAAATACCTATTATAATCTACAGTTTATATTCTAATAAAAATCAACAAATGTTTAAGAATAAGAACGTATTCTGAGATTTTATTTATTTTCTGGTCAGCTCATCCAGTTTCTGTCTAAAGGCACCTAAACGTGCCCCTTTATCTCAGTACAGAGCACTGAGATGAGCTGTCACAAAAAGTGATTTAATGCTGTTGCACATAAGCTCCTAAACACATCCTGAAAAAAAATACAGTATTTCGTCTAACATGTAAAACCTACAACTGTAAAATCTTTTAAGCATGACATTAATTACATTAGCGGCATTGAATTTATCTACAGATTTTTCCTTCCAGAAGCAGTATGCTGGATACAAAAAAATATGGGTGAACTTTGTGTCATAAATTACTTAAAACGAACAACTTTCTTTTTTCTACAGTTTAAATAACTTCTAACTCCCTCAGCTCATTCATGGCGCTATCTAGCTGAGGTACATATTCAAAAGAATATAAAAAAGATTAATGAATCGTGCCTTCCACACACACACTCACTCACTGTCAATAACATTTAGACTTTGACGCTAAAGTCAATCAGTCACCATAGATGTATCAATCCCTAGCCTCTCAACGAAAGACACATACAATCAATCACATAGGGATTCATTTTACACCTCATACAAAAAAAAAAACACACACACACATTTAACTCATATAAATATAAATCCTCCTAACAAATACTAATAACACTTGTCACAAAATCAAAGGTATGACACAGAAAGTTCTAATTGTATTTATATGGAAGATACATACCATTTCCACATTCATCATACACTATGCAGAATTCAGCATCAGTTACATACTCCTTACAATTCACTCATAGAACTAACACATAGGGTCCTTTCACACCAACGTTTTTACAACCACTACAGACTTATTCTAACCTAATTTGGGAGATGATCAGTCTCCCTCACACATACAATATTCCCTAACAGTCTACAAACATTACAAATAAATTAACTTACATTTGTGAACATTCATTAACAAAATGTCATTATCTTCTGTTTTCTATATAGCAATGCACAGTCACTCCACCTAGCAAAGTATGCATACACATGAACACAATTCCTGACTATATATAAATATACAAATATTCACAGAATATTAAAACTGACAGCTTAGTTAGTAATTACTTATGGACAGCAGTGCTCAGAGTAAAGCCAATAGGCACCGTACGCGCATACGTCTCCTTACCAAAACGCTTGTCTCAAGACACGAAAAACCGCCAAGCCCTGCTTGCCACGGCGATCAGGAATGTCTCAACCTGATCTTAACTCAGACCGTTATAACAGATACATATAAACACATACACTTATAGCACAAAGACGATACATACCTTTTAACTTTGTTAACAAATGGAGCTCAAAAACCTTCACCTTATTTACATGTCAGGACTTACCTTTCTTGACATTTTTAACTCATGAGTATTATTTTACACCACAAAGGTACCTTTTCTACTAGTAGCTACATATCAGTACTGTTTCAGTTTTTTAACTTAGGCTTTCTAGGGATCTGATAACCCCAAAGCCTTCTCCTGATTGATTACCAATCCAGGAAACCAACATGCATGTTAACGCAGGTTCTCCAGGGGTCTTTAAGTCCCCAAAACCTCATCCAGACAAAATTTTGCAGTCAAGGTAAACAACATGCATGTTACGCAAGTTCTCCAGGGGTCTTTAAGTCCCCAAAACCTCATCCAGACTTAAATTCGCAGTCCAGGGAATCAACATGCATGTTACGCAAGTTCTCCAGGGGTCTTTAAGTCCCCAAAACTTCATCCTGACTAATTTTTGCAGTCCAGGTAAACAACATGCATGTTACGCAAGTTCTCCAGGGGTCTTTAAGTCCCCAAAACTTCATCCCGACTAATTTTTGCAGTCCAGGGAACCAACATGCATGTTACGCCTAGGTTTACATAGAGAGTAATTAACCCTCTACAGGGGTACCCCTTCGGAAAAGAAAGAATTGAAAGAAAACAAAAAGAGAAAAGAGAGAAAAAAAAAATTAAAAATAAATAAATAAATAAATAAATACATTTTCTACCCAGGGTATCTCATCCTGTACAATGTACTTTAAGGCACCCACAGTTGAGAAAACCCAACCTGCCATCACAAAGATCTGCCTGGTGGACAGCGATACCCCAACAACAACCACCCGCCCCTCCTAGCGCTAGCAAAACACGGCACAACACAATGCAGAACTAATAATAGGTGTCTGTTAACCTGATATAAATTGCGCAAAATTGTGTTGAGCTCAGTGCCTCACCAGCATGGAGTTAGGCAAGATCGGAGTTGAGGTTATGCTGTCCCCGTACGGGCCACCAAATGAAGTAGAATAGTAAAGTATCGAACCAGGCAGAACTTCAGCCATGCAGGTTTATTAACAGCTGATAACATACAGGTTTATGTTCAAAGTATTACAAGATACAGATCTAATTTATACAGTTTCTTACAATGCAAGCATATTAGATATAAATATTCTTATCCTCTAACCAAATTTAAACAATTGTGAATTGTTCTCACCTTGAACCAGAATGGGTCTTTACTGCCAATTCTTGGGAACCTCTCACCTGATAGGGACCAGCCGATCTGCCGGTGGTCTGGTCCCCTCACAGAGTTCTGGGTTCCAGCTCGACCAAGTTCTTGAGGGAAATTCACCTGAGACCACATTCTGGAACAAGTTAAGAAGTCTTCTCTGACTCGTACGAGGAGACAAGTTATGGACAGATACTTGCCCATTGGTTCTGACCTCTATGACCCGTGCAATAGGGCAGCATACACAGAGTTCAGCCTTATGAGCTCCTATCTGACTTGTTCGAGGGGACAAGTTAGGACAGATACTTGCCCATTGGTTCTGACCTCTATGACCCGTGCAATAGGGCAGCATACACAGAGTTCAGCCTTATGAGCTCCTATCTGACTTGTCTGTCTAACAATTGCAGAGCTTGCATTTATATACTCTTTTACAAGTCTTATCTCAACTATCTGTCTTACATATGATTAGTCACTAACATCTACGTCAAAGTAACCAACCATAAATCTGACACTTGTTCTACAACCAGATAAACTTAATTATTCCCAAAATTCCTATATGTTCATTAAAGTGATTTATAACTGGGTTTGTCCAATTAAAAACAGCTGTGTAGAGACAGTCTGGCACCTAGCTGTCTTATCAAGCTCTTCTTATCTTGATACTAGCTTCAAGGAGTTGCAGATTTACGACTATGAGACAATGAACTTTCAATAACCCCACCAGATGTGTTATATGTTTTACTATATAATCCTATATGCAAAAGTACTGTGTCAAATACATATATATATATATATATATATATATATATATATATATATATATATACACATACATACACACACATATACATATATAAATATATACATATATACACACATACATAGCCAATTACTAATTCAATATTGTCTAATTATTACATGCATATATATATATATATACAAATACATACACACATGTATTTCCTTATTCAATGTATTTTAACAGTTTTAATGAGGGCTCAAAGACCTTTGTTTGACCCTGTCAAACTTAATTAATGTTCTGTACATAACTTTCCTGTATTCCACCTAATTATTTTAGCCACCTGTTTTCTTATCTTTTATCTGTCTGATTTATATGCATTTCAGACTTGAGACAATTCTATATTACTTGAATCTATTCTAATGAACTTTCACTCAGTAAACTATCTTAATACATTTTCGAGAACACCTGTGTACAAGTACTTGTCATAAAGCAGAGGTCATTTAAAGTTCAACACTTATAAATGAAGACTTTCTAAATCTATGGAAAACACAGTATACATTATTAAAGATTAATAATTGTTGCTTTACTTATTGAATAATAATATTGATAAAACCACTACTATATAATAATATAAATAATAATAATAATAATAATAATAATAATAATAATAATAATCAATAAAATATATGCAAATCAATATATACAATATGAAATACATTGGCTAATATGAGATTCCACAACAGTGGGAGTGTGTTTGGCAAAAGCGTTGGAGAAGCCCCCAGGCCCCACCCAACTACAGCGGCCATTGTCGAATGTGTAGTAGTGGTACCTGAGTGGACAATTAGGAATTCTTGTGAGAGAGATTTGCTCTAGTTTGGATTCACTAGTCCGTATAGAACACATATTTCACATAGACTTTTTTTTTTCTTTTTTTTTTTTTTAAAAGAAACCGTAATAGGAAAAATAAACTACAAAATTAAACATATACATGTTACACAGGCTGGGCTTGCTATCTAATACCTGTCTCTAGGCAGGCCTGACTCCCTCGCCATTTCTTGAGAGCGCCCCATGTCCATGAACTCCAACCTCCCCGCTCGAATGCAATATGGCCACTCAGGGAGTAACAACCATGAGACAAGGTACCCACAATATATTGTATTCACCTCCTCCCACCCCGTCCCCCCCGAGCCAACACCATTTATCCTGCCCCAGGTTAACCGTCTATATGGTTTCAGAAATAAAGGACCCGTGGCAGATTCTCAATCCGAGTTCTGAAGTTCACATAAGGTGTCTGCATCATACTCCCTGGTATGTAGGTGTCCAATACCACGACAGCACCCTCCCACCCCACAACTCACAAGACATGCCTGGATATCTACACGTGTCCTCCATCATCTCTGAGTTGCCGTTGGTAACACCGCGCCGAGAGGTGTGGCGGATTGAGGTACTTATGGTCTTTATGATCGCAGAAGTGGTAAAGAGTGTTAATAATGATGCAACCGGTTGTCACAGACTGTTAGTTGATGTGAGAAATGATCTTCCCCACTCATGTGTGGGAGGGTGGCCCTGTTCTGATCAGGGCAGTTCATGTATGAAGTGTTGAAACTTGGTGACAGTTCGGTATCCATGGTGTCCATTAGACGTGGGGGGGGAGGGCGAACCGCCAAAACATCAGTTTAGAGCTTTATTGACAATATTGGTCTCCCGGGCCTCAGTCCCCCTAGCCTTTTGTTAAGGAGCAAAGCAAGGCAACTGAAAACCTGAACTGGGCCCTAGCTTTCACTCCAACGTAATCCAGGTCTGTCCCATTGCGGATAGCAGGCAGTTCTGGGGTGTGTGGGAAGAGGACTCGGGAGCATTCTCCTGCTGTGTGTCGAAAGATTGGCAGCTGGACCGGTTCAAGGTTTCAACGTATCCTTGTGGCCCTCAACTGGCTCCCTTCTTAAATAAACATATAGAGGTAGCAACCCTATCACAATGTATGCCAAACAGTGCAACTGGCATGGGTAGATGGGTAGGGGTTAGGAATCAGCCTGAGGAGTTCCAGCAGTAAAGTGTCAACTCAGCCAGCCTGTGTATCAAGAAAAGTAGGGACTACTAGGAAGTCTTTAGGACTCACGTGCTCCGGTATTCGAGGCGGATCTGAAGCGGCCTCTAGGCCTCTGAGAGCAGACGGGTCTATCGGATCTGCCGGTAGATGGGTCCGATCGGCCTGTAGGTCTCGGAATTCTCCCGAGCCAGTTGGGAACTGGAACCGGATTGGTATCTATAAACGCGAAGAATTCTGGAAGATCCGCCGGCGTTCGTAGGGTGAAATAGGTCTGTGCCAAGTGCAGGATTACCTCCAGGGGATAGCCCCAGCGGTAAGTTCATCCTTTCCTTCTCGCTGCTTCCAGGGCTGGCTTCAGCATTGCGCGTCTTTGCAGTGTCGCTCTAGAAAGGTCCGGGAGGATCTGGATGCGCGCACCGCCAAACTCAATGTCGCCATGGTCCCATGCCTTACGCAATATCATCTCTTTTTGTGAGAATCGGTGCAGTCTGCATAAGACATCCCGGGGTCTGGAGGGATCCGTGGATTTAGGGCCAAGAGTGCGGTGCACCCGGTCTATTTCCATCGAGGGTGGAGGGGTGTCCAGCAGACTATTAAATATTGCTGTGACAGTCTCCGCTAGGTCTTCTGGTCCTGTGGCCTCTGGAAGTCCCCGCAGCCGCAGATTATTGCGGTGGTTGCGATCCTCCATTTCCTCCAGATGGAGTTGCATCTCTTGAGACTCAACTACATAGGAGGCATGAGCACGCTCCAGGGTCTGTACTCGTGTCTCAAGCGTCACTGTCGCAGCCTCCCCAGAGGTTACTCGCTCAGATATCCAGTGCAGCTCCGCTCTCACCTCCTGTATATCCCTGCTGTGAGCCTCCTCAATGCGTAGGATCAGTGATTCCATGCCGGCCCTCCTGGGCAAGGCCTCTATGTTTGCCCTCGTTGGTAAAGCCCGGAGCAAGGTGCGGAGGTCTGCATCCAGACTATTTTGACTCTGCGTGTGGTCCGCCATGTCTGATCTGAAAGCTGCCGGCGTCCCCGAGAGGTGATCGAGCACCGGCGTTTGTATCTGTGAGGCAGTCCGTGTCGCTGCAGGGTTTGTCTCCATGCGGGATTCACGTGGCGCTGTGACAATGGCGCCCGGTGATAGTCTTTGTGAGGCTCTAAAGTAGCGGTGAATAGTCGGTTGTGGCGTATAGAGACGGGTCCCTCTGGCTGCCGAGCGTGTCCTTTAACGATTAGGAGTGTTCATATCGTGTCCACTTGGTATATTAGCTGTCCGTGTGCCGCCATAGATCGAGTCAGGCCGGGAGCTCCACAGGAACACGTCTCTACTCGGCCATTGCTAAGCCACACCCCCCCTCAACGGTTGTGTTTGACTTCTCATTTAAACAGTGCAAGTCTGAGTCCGTTGAATTATGGAAAAACAATGCACTCCTTGTGTAGCTCTAAATTTATTACAGAAAAACTATGAAAAAATTGCGAAACTTCAAATCAGAAATAAATTCCAGGTAAACACAACAGCAACTTAAAATGCACTCATTGAACATACACTATACTTTAAAGTGTAAGTCCAATCTAAATCTAATCTAAACATATTTCCTGGGAGCTCCAGACCATTCACAAGATTGCACTGGCTACAGGGGAGATGTGGGACAGCCGACAACGGAATCTCCATAGTAAGCCTATGGGTGACGCCACTTGCCATTGTCAGCGATCTCTCCCCTAACCTGAAGCCAGCTGCTGGGGAGATCATGTGACTGGATTGGAGCACCCATGGAATAAGTAAACACATATTTCCTCAACAGGGTAGTTAATATAGGACTTAAAATAGGGGTAGGAGCAGGCTTAACCACTTGAAGACCAGGCCTTTTCTGACACTTTTTATTGATGTAGCACCCTGGAGTTTAGGCAGATTTGCTCCTAAATTTACCTGCCAGGAGTGGCTACCTTGGCTAATTGTGAGGGAGCATTTGATTTCTCCCTAAGTCTGGCATTGCTGGACTTTTCCCTTCTGCCGCTAGGTGGCCGGGTACCTGGTGGCATTAGATATGAGAAGGGCAATGCAAGGTCAGATTATGGATATATGGGTATCAGGAATCAGCAGCTAAAGAGACCAGACAGGTAGCTACACGAGGAAATGGAGACCAAACAATGTATCATTAACCACTTCACGCCCGCCGGCCATCAAATGACGGCTAGGCGGCGCAGCTCTCGTTCTGGGAGGCCATCATATGAGGTCCACCCAGAACGACAACTCTCGAGCACCCGTGGGGGCGTGCATCGCGGCGATCGGTGGTGCGGTGTGTCAGTCAGACACACCGCTACACAGATCACGGTAAAGAGCCTCTGACAGAAGCTCTTTACCACATAAACAGCCGCGTTCAACGGCTGATCACAATGTAAACAGGAAGAACCATTGATTAGATTTTCCTCACTTGCGTCTGACAGACGTGAGTAGAGGAGAGCCGATCGTCAGCTCAGCCCCCCCCTTCGGATGCCCACCCAGGACCACCAGGATGTCGCTAGGACCACCAGGGTTTGGCACCACCCTGGACCACCAGGTATGCCACCCTACACCACCAGGGAAATGCCAATCAGTGCCCAGGCAGCTGCCAATCAGTGCCCATCCCCAATGCCTGCCAGTGCCATCAGTGATGCCTATCAATGCCATCTATCAGTGCCGCATATTAGTGCCCATCAGTGCCATGTATCAGTGCCCAGCAGTGCCGCCTATCAGTGCCCAGCAGTGCCGCCTATCAGTGCCCATCAGTGCCACCCATAAGTACCCATCAGTGCAGCCTTTCAGTGCCCATCAGTGTCGACTATCAGTGCCCACCAGTGCCACCCATGAGTGCCCATTGTCAGTGCCCATCAGTGCCACCTCATTGGTGCTGCCTTATCAGTGCCCATCAGTGAAGGTGAAAACTTACTTGTTTACAACATTTTATAACAGAAACAAAAGAAAACTTTTTTCCAAATTTTAGGTCTTTTTTTATTTGTTTAGCAAAAAATAAAAAACGCAGGGGTGATCAAATACCACCAAAAGAAAGCTCTACTTGTGGGAACAAAATGATAAAAATTCTGTTTGGGTACAGTGTAGCATGACCGCGCAATTGTCATTTAAATAGCGACAGCGCTGAAAGCTGAAAATTGTCTTGGGCAGGAAGGGGGTGTAAGTGCCTGGTATTGAGGTGGTTAAAGTGTTATTTATTTACAGTGAACACACACCAATAAAAAAAACACAGCAACCAGTGAAAACATAAACCACTCCAGCAAACAAGAACAAAAATAACTAATGAACCTAACTACTATCTATATACAATATCTACAACATAAGGGAGAAAGGTAACAGGGATGCAAGGAAGGGAAACACAACTAGGTACAAGAGCAGGGAGCAAGGCAGAGGGGTGCAGGCTGGATCAGGACACAGGGAGGTTCAGGATAGGTATCAGGCACAATCTGGTAGCAAAGAGGCGATCAGACAGCATAGTGACGCCCTGGGGGTAGGGAAGAGCAGCCTTAAACATCCACCTGGCAGACATTGGAGGTATGTCTCTTGGGGTTGATAGAAACCATAATACCGACTGTTGCAAAAAGGACATTGATTGGGTTGCTACTCTTCTATGCCCGGAAAAACATCGCTATGCACTGGAAAAAAAAACCCTCTGTACTGTCTCTGGTTCAATGGAAACATTTAGTTAATGACAGCCTTCCATTATATAAGGATACGTACTTGAACAGAGGATGCCCCATGAAATATGATAAGATATGGCGTACATGGTTGGCTGAACCAACAACGGCCTAATGGATAAGGGGAGGGACTGCATGATGTGTGTATCTACCTGTATGTACATATTTATCCCTAAGTGTATGGGCTGGCGGGCAATGTGTCCGGTTAAGAGCAGCCGCTTCAGGTGACTGAGAGGCGAACCCAGTAACTCTAGTTGTTTTGTTTCATTCAACTCACACCTAGAGAAATGTAATGTTATACCACACAGTGGTCTCACGGATGTACTGTTAAGCACTTACTTGTTTGGTGTATGTGTTTGTGTCTAAAAATTGAAATAAAAATATTTTAAAAAAAATATCCACCTGGCAACTGGAGCCAGGTGTGGCTGATCAGAACCTGCTGGCTTCTGGGAGACACCTGCTGGAGGACACTGGAACTGCAGCCATCGGCCCAATGAACCCCAGTGCCACTAGCAGGTGAACTCAACCCTGATAATGGGGTATCTCAGCCAATAGGCAGGGGTTTTCTTGAATCCCTTGGGCTGCTGGGAGAACCTATATATTTGGGTGGAGTCAGGTGATCAGTGTTCTGTGCCACCTGGACGGCTATCTGGGTGGACATGTGTTGTATTGCCCTGGCTGCTAGACCAGAGATTGGGCCTATCCCAGGCACATCTGGCTGCTAGGCTGTCTGAGGGCCTATCCAGAAGCAAGAGAGAGCAGCACAGGGTTGGGTTTGCGCCTTGCAGTCCAACCAGAACCTGTCGTGGTTGGAGGTAGAGGGGAAGCTGCCGCCACTAAGGGGCCAACCACCTTATTATCAGGGACCACAGTGAGTAGCTGAAGCAAGTACCGGAGCAGTATTCTCACCAACGGGGGGCGGTGAAGAATCGGGAAACTTCAGCGGGTATCAAGCCAGGTACCCAGCCAGCGGAGGTGATGCTTGCAGAGAAGCCTTGTGTGTCAAGCCAGGGACCGAGCAGGCCAGTGGGGTGAAGCTTAAGAAGTATCTTGAGTGCCAAGCTAGGGACCCAGCAGAGAGGCGGGGGTGACACTTAAGGAAAATACTACCGTGAAGATTGGAGGAGCTCAAGGGATCCAGTGGAAGGGATTCAGTGGCAGTGAATCAACAAGTCCAGTGAGAGACTGGGAGCTCAGTGGGCTGAAGAACTACAAGAAGTAATTGTAGTGGAAGTGAAGGAACTGTTACACTTTGTGTTAGGAACTGTTAAAGACTGTTGTCATAGAAGACAGCATTTCTACACATGCAGATGCCTTTCCCTGCATGGCTGTCCTGTTAAAGTCTCGGTGTCTGCCAATTAATCTTCCAACTACCAAAGAGTGTCCTGGCCCTAACCCTCTCTCCCAAAGTTCTGTTAAGAGAAATAACATTTCTTTTGTATTCAAGAAGTGTCTGGCGCCCAACGAATCTAACTGCTTTGCACCCACCATGCCTCACAAATAACCGTATACAGAAGGATGTCAGCTATCTCTGGCCCTGGAGGTTTTCATTAGACCGAAGGAGGCCTGGGACCTTGCTACATTTACATGTGAAAATAATTTTTTTTGCTAGAACATTACACAGAACCTGCACAAACACTATAAACACTATATATTTTTTAAAGTAGAGGCCCTAGAGATTAAAATAGTGGTGTTGCAAATTTTATGTCAAACAGTATTTGCACAGCAGTTTTTCAAATACACTTTAATAAATGTGAATGCACAAAAACACAATATATTACCCAATTGTTAGGAAAATATAAAAGATGATGAAAATAGATACCAAATATATCAATCTTTAAAATTGCACACGCCCATACAATGGCGACAAACTACGTACATTTTTTTATCCATAAATGGCTCTTTAAAAGCCTTTACAGGTTACAGGAGGGAGAGCCCGGGAGAGCCATGGGAGGGAGGAGGACATCCCCTCCTGACACTTGTAAAAGCAATCCAGTGGCTAATTAGGTGTTGACTTGGTCAACTTTTCAGATTTCAATCCAATCAAGCATCTGTGGGATGTGCCGGAAAAACAGGTCTGATCCATAGAGGCCCTACTTCGCAACTTACAGGTCTTAACAGAGAAGTAGGGCCAAAGCTCTTTTGGCCCTACTTCTCCTGTGGGTCACAAGAGTTTATTTATTTATGCACTCCTGTGACTTGTATTCAGCCGACACTGGGCTAAAGTCCACTATTGGCTGACGTCACTCAGCTAGTCCAGACCCTGGAGAGATTCCAACTTTAATATCAGGATCCACCCAGATGCCTGACCAGCAGCTGGTTCAACCTCTCAATGTGCCACTGAGAGCATGAGCCAGTTGCACCTGCCCCCTCCACAGCCCAGCGCTCCAGTGAGCATTGGAGGGGCAGAGCAGAGAGCCGGTGACTGACATCAATTATTTCTGCCACAGCTTCAGTATATCTTCTTATGCTTTCAACATCTGTCAAGATGATCTTCCCTTCCTACTGGCTTATAGTCAGACCTTGTGTATATGGTTTTTGGTATCTAGGGGTTATATTAAAGTAGAGCTAAATGTAAAAACTAAAAATTGTAAATAGGCAGGCTTTCTTTATTTCAGAAAAGATATGCAATGTCTCTTCTGTAATAAAGTACATGTACATGCCTGTTCGCAGTCCTCTGCAGAATGTACACTGAGCTGCAAATGTGTATGACTGCATTCTTGGGCAGGAATGATGTCATGCCACACCAGCCAGTCAAAACAACCCAAGACCGACAACCAGAAGAACCCAGGGAGATGTTGCTGGTGAGGGACCTCACAGGCATTAGACCGTTGGAACTACTGTACACTATATTGTAAACAGTATTGGGATGCCTGCCTTTACACGCACATGAACTTTAATGGCATCCTAGTCTGTAGGGTTCAATATTGAGCTGGCCCACCCTTTGAAGCTGTAACAACTTCAACTCTTCTGGGAAGGCTGCCCACAATGTTTAGGAGTGCGTCTATGGGAATGTTTGACCGTTCTTCTAGAAGCCCATTTGTGAGGTCAGGCTCTGATGCTGGACTAGAAGGCCTAGTTTGCAATCTCCACTCAAATTCATCCCAAAGGTGTTCTATCGGGTTGAGGTGCAGGCCAGTCAAGTTCCTCCACCCCAAACTCGCTCATCCATGTCTTTACGGACCTTGCTTTGTGTACTGGTCCAAATCATTTAGTGGAGGAGGTTTATGGTGTGGGGTTGTTTTTCAGGGGTTGGCTTGGCCCCTTAGTTCCAGTGAAGGGAACTCTTAAGGTGTCAGCATACCAAGAAATTTTGGACAATTTCATGCTCCCTACTTTGTGGGGTCAGTTTGGGGATGGCCCCTTCCTGTTCCAACATGACTGCACACCAGTGCACAAAGCAAGGTCCACAAAGACATGGATGTTGTCCATTGTCTCACTTGCCCTATGTGTGGTGAACCAATAGGGCCCTCCATAGCTGATTTAGTCCGCATAGAAACTTCATAGAACAGAACATGTAAGGACGATTATAGTGTCCATAGACATTTTCTTGTTCCCCCATAGGTCTAAAGGTGTGGATGTTGGAAGCTATCCCTTTTGTAAGCTCTGTAAGAGGGAAATGTTCTGAATTTATAAACTAAATCTACATCATCTCCCAGTGGTTTAAACAAAAGCTTTGAGCTCCTTTCTACATTATAAATTGGATACTGTGAACACATACAGATATATACAAAGGTTCCTGCCCTTTAGCTATGTTTTTCATGTAGTTTTTATTGAATATTGTTACCCATATATTGTTTTACATACATAATGTTAATTTAGTTCTCATGTACGTCTAAAATAATTTTTAAGCTTTTTGGCTTATTATTTATTATCTATTATTTACTCAACTTTGATAGTGATGCTTTCCATTTATTCACTTATCCATCATTTATTTATTGGTATGACTTTGGTCTTATACTCTTGCCTATTTTTGATAGGTGTAGCTTTTTCTTTATCCATTTTTTTAATGACCATCAAGATTTGCATATTGTTTTCGTTCATAGTATTCTGAATTGTCATATTGTTTCTTTTTTAATTGTATCCATTATTGATTGTTTCTTCTTCTCTCTCATTTGTTACGATGTGTACAAGTCTTTCAGTACTCTTACTACCTCTGGTGGTTCCTTTGGAGTAGTGCAATTCCTATTACCGTATACAGGTAATCAAAGATCCAGGATACACATCATTTTTTAACATTCTCCTATTTAATAATATATTTTATTTTGTGTTGTCCCATATTCATATGTATTTTTTTTTCTATTTGTGATGTTTTTTTCTACCAATACGCTAAATTTTTCCCCTCTTACCACATCTGTCATTCCCGTTGCTCCCACCAAATATGTTTTTAAGTCTTCTCCTTGTATGCTGGTGTTCAGGCTTAAGAAAGAAGCATTTTAGCTGTAAAATGTGTTGCCTTTTTATCCCTGTGGTTCTCTGTTCCAGGCAGCTGTGCTTGCAGTGCAGAGTGCTGTATGTCTGTGTCAGGGATGTGCAGTGAGGTCAGTGGCTGGTAAAGGCACTGGCTAGTATCAGTCTCAGATACACATGGGTTACATACGTCGCGATCATTAGAGCGAGAGCAAAAAATACTGGTACTAGACCTCCTCTGTAACTCTAAACATGTAACCTGTAAAAAAAATGTTACAGCGTCGCCCATGGAGATTTTTAAGTACAGAAGTTTGGCACCATTCCACAATTGGTGTGCAATTTTAAAGCGTGACATGTTAGGTATCTATTTACTTGGAATAACATCATCTTTCACATTATACAAAAAAATCGGGCTAACTTTAGTAGGGCTGAAACAACTAATCGATTAATCGGCAACTAATCGATTATGAAAATAATCGATTACTATTTTCATAATCGATTAATCGGCCAGTAACATAATGAGGTTAAAAAAACCTAAAGCAAGCCCTTTATAGTACAAAAAGAGAAAATAATTGCTACTGTAGATGTTACTTTCACAGTTCTACAGTAAAAAAATGAACCCCTTACAGTAGTGATTATCTGCTTTTTTTTTTGTACTATAAAGGGCTAATTTTAGTTTTTTTAACCCCATTATGTTACTAAACGTCTTGGACCTGGTTTACATCTATGTGTTTTTTGGTGCTTTTTTTGCAGAAGCGCACTGCAGTTCATTAACACGGTTTCCCACGTTCACATCTATGCTTTTTTCAGCCGCTGCGTATTTGGAAAGGGTCAGGGACTTTTTTTTTTAACGCAAAAACGGTGCTTTTTTGGTTCAATATACTTCAATGGAGAAGCTGCAGAAAAGCATTTAATGCTTGTGTTTTTTAATCTGCCCAACAACAAATTGGCCAAAAAAAATGCAAAAACGCAAATCGCCGCAAAATCACGTGCTCAGCAAAAAGCACTGCAGAAACAGATCAAAAGCAAACTGCATAGGTGTGTACCGAGCCTAATTCTGGCCACACAGATCAATTTTCAGACGAGAATATTCAGACGAAAAATCTTTGTACATTCGCTGTATGAAAGAATGTTGTTTGAAATTTTCACTTGTTTTTAACATTCTGTTTTTAAAATTAATGTAATTTCTGAACAAAAACCACATACACTGTCTGAAAATTCCTTTGACCAAGAAGTTTTCTATTTCCAAATTTTCCCGTCACTGTGGTTGAAAACAAACGTCGACTTGACCCCACTAACGATTAGAAAATCGAACGAACGTTCTTAAAATAATTTTTTTTTTGAAGGAAGACATTTGATCTCTGAGTCTGATAATATTTATCAGATTCACCCTTTAATAGTATGTACAGTATATCTCTTCTCTAACAGTTTATACAGTATATCTCCTCTAATAGTATATACAGTATATCTCTTCTGTCTGTTATTCTCAGAGTGGATTAGATATTTTGCTCCCTAACTATATAGTTGCTTATTTATATTTACCACTGCATAGAGATATTTAAGAATAAATTGCCTTTTTTTTTTAAAACGTTACATATTAACTAAATTATACGCCACACTTTTTTTTTTTTTTTAAGGTTATTAACCGATTAATCGATTAATCGAAACAATAATCGGCCAACTAATCGATTATGAAAATAATCGTTAGTTGCAGCCCTAAACTTTAGTGTTTTTCTTTTTTTTATTCATGAAACAGTTTCTTAAAAAAAAAACGCATTTGAAAAATTGCTGCGTAAATACCGTGCGACATAAAAAGTTGCAACATCTACTATTTTATTCTCTAGGGTTACTTCTTTTGATGATTTTTACATGTAGGAGAGAAGTGTCAGAATTGGCCTTGGTGGCAAGGGGTTAATTACCATAAGTAAGTAATATACAAATAATTATTATATATTGTTTTTAAGGTAATTTACTATATTTTCAAAAACTGTACTCAAGCAGGTGGCTTAACGGACAAATTACTGAAGTTTGAAGTTAAAACTTCCAACCAGTAATTTCACAGTAAATAGATAAATAATAAATTATTATGTTATAACATATAGCATATAAATATATGATTTAGTTTGATAAAAACAGTACCTTTTCAACAGCAGCAGATTCTCATTCTCCCTCTTAACTGTGTGAGAAAAACATAGGATTATGGGTAAATCTTATACCCATAAACCCAGGTTTTTTCCTTCTAGTTAAGAGGGCTGGGCTGGAAGGGAGCATTTGTCTTTTAGACACATGTCCCCTTCTATGGCACTGCAGTGAGAGGCGTGCCTCCACTGCAGCATTTTTATTGGACAGCTTTGGCCAATGGTACTTTACCATTGGTCCAAAACTCCAAGCTGTCCATTGAGCTCAGTGCCTCTGACAAGAAGTGAGGAGAGGTACTGTGAGCTCATCCCCTCAGTCTGCTGCAGAGTGGGCCAGCTTGTATTTTAACTGGCCACTCTATATGTAGCTTCTGACAGGTTGTGCAAGGAGCCCCGTATCTCTGGAACCATAGGTTGTGTTTTTTTTAATTTTTTTTATTTTATGTTCATGGCAAGTAAGGCTCTGCCTCACCTGCCTCCCCTGACTGCACGTCTCTGTACCTCCTGTGCTTGTGCTCTGCTCCTGGCTCTCTTCCCTAACTACACTTATTTTGTAATTATTTTATTTCTCAATTGTACACAGAAAAGTCAAACAGTTTACAAATAAAGGCAGGTCATTGGAAATTATCAAGAAAGAATACAATATCCGTCGAGCAACGGTAACCAGACTGCCGCTACCGGTAAGAAACAGGTACAGAGTGGTGTAAACACAGGAACATTTGTAACCAAGAAGATGACCAGAGCAACATTGGGCACAGAGAAGATGGTTACTATTGTAGTGAGAACATTAAGGCAGACACTAAAGTGAGCTAAACATTCTTTAGCATTCCTATCATGGAAAGTCATCAAAGGAAACATTGGCAACTATGGGACTGAGGTTATAAATCTGGGTAAGGGCAGACAGGGTGTAGAACAGCAGGTTATGATAAGCGATGACAGACAAGAGAGGGGGGAAGAGAACAGGAGGGTCAAGAAAGTAGAAAAGGAAAAGGAGAGAGGGGGGAGGGGAAGAAGAAGGGAGGGGACCAGAGAGAGGGGAGGCAGAAGACAGAGAAAAGACAAGGGGAAGAGGAGTGAGGGGAGAACAGTAGGGAAAGGGCCCAAGAGTGGTAAGATGGGGCAAGTACCCTCTCCTGGGACAAGAAAGAGAGCCGGAATGAGGTTGGACTCACTGCGGTGGGGAGAATTAGTTCACATATGCAATACTTATGAACCGGTGCTGCTGGTGAATGTGCTTCCTTCCTAGGCTAGATGTCCTTTTTTAACTTGTAAGTGGATGCTTTTTTTTTTTGTTTGTTTATCTTTAATAACATTAATTTTAATGCAGACATCACTCTGCCATTTGTTTTTCCTGTTCTGTGGCTGGTTCTTTCTAAAATGGTTTTGCGAACGCTGTGTTCGATGTGTGGCTGACTCCTGCTTCAAACACCCCATCACCTTACCCAGTGTGTCCCCAGCAAGATGTTCATTATCCTCAGATTATTCATGGTCTATTACAATTGACTGTTTATCTGGACCATTCTCCATTACCTCATCAGTACACAAGTTAGCGCAACAGTTTACTTGTTTTTCAGTTTTGAACGAAGGACAATCCAGTTGTATGATAGATATTTTTGTACCAAATAGTTTTCACTATTCATACACTGATTGAAGGCAAACACCTCTGCTCACCTAAAAAGTTTCAATTGTAGAAAACAGGAATGAAAAAGAGAAATGCTAAGCACCTGTCATGCCAGCAGACACAAAGCGAAATTTTGAAAGGAGTTCCAGGGTCACAGCACACACTTTAATTTTTCACATTAACATTGTAATTACAATACAAAGAATAGTTATAATTAACTATCCAATATAATCTTCCATGAAAAAAGTAATTTTAACTTACCTGTAAATTCCACATCTTGGTGTACAGTAGAGGACACAAAGTATTCATAGTTTCTGCAGGGCAGAGAGAATGAAGCGGAGATCCCAAGAAAGCAGAGGGTGCTGCAAGAAGGGTTTTATGAGAGATACACCTTGAATAAGGATTTTTTACAAGGGAGAGCGAAGCCAGAACCTTTAAAAAAGAATGGACAAGACTGAAATCTGTCCTTTTAGAGTGCTCAAGGCCATGTTCTTGTCAAGACCTGATTGTATAAAGGCCAATAATAAATAATCGGGGGATTGAATTGCCTCTGTTCACACCAGGCAAAGGATTTCCAGGTACGATAGTAGATCTTTCTGGATGTAGCTTTTTGTATTTTCAGCAAAGTAGGAATATCAGACTCAGAGACACACCTCTCTTAAGATTTGGACTTGCCATGCTGTTAAAGCCAGAGTGACTGAGAAGCAGGATGGAATAGAGGGCCCTAAAACAGCAGATGCTTTACAGGTTCTCCTCTGCTGTTTGCTTTCAATTTCTAAGGACTACATATTCCATGCCACGTTGCTTCCTGCAAGATGCGATTCCTCTACTGACCCCACCTCCTGAAACATCTCCTCACACACCACCTCTGTAGTTCAGAGGGCAGGCTCTGTGAATTCTGTGACACAACCCTACCTACACACAGAGTATAGTGATTACGTGTCACAGAACTCAAGGAAGTGAATGTGTGGGGCTCTTCTCAAATTGAGGCAGTATTAAACCCAAAATCAAACATTTATTAAATTGCAGCTTACCAATCCTTAGATGTGATGGCTGCATCTGTTTCCTTTTTTAGAATTTTTTAATTTTATTTTTACCTGGTGATCAATCCGGTACATCTGTTTTTCAAAAGAACAAGCTCTCCTGCACATGTAGCAGTTACAGGTGTAGGGTTACTCCCGCAGGAGCCGCTTGGTATGATGGGTTCTCTACTCTGCCCCAAATCTTCAAGCTGCGCAGTCCCCACTGACACCTGTGCAACTGAGCAAACATTAGTATGCTACCATTCTATAATAGCACACAGAAAAAAGGCCACAATCAACTTGATAGTAGATTAATTAGACATATTATGGCAATGCTTGAATCAGTAAACAGGCAACTGAACATATTTAAAGCAGAACTCAGAGATCAGCAAAGAAAATCCCCCATTAGTACACCCCCTACACAAAACACTAAACAGTTATTACATTTGTGAAATTCCATAGCATTGAAGAGAAAAGTCTAATTGAATTTTCAGGAATTCCTCTCTGTAATTGCAGCATCTATCCTGCCAAGGAGGAGCTGTTATAACAGTGATTACATCATATCCTCTCCTCTCTCTTTACAGGAAAAAGAACAACATTTCCCATGAATCTTTGGGAACTGCAGTGAAAGGTACATTAGGCCTGTACATGTTAAACTTGAACTTGCCCACTTCAACCTAAATCACTCCCCTCATTCTCAGCCACACTGCTGAGCACAACACAGACAGTGAGGTGAAATTCTTATAACTGTAAAGCATGCATATGCAAAATGTTTAGTTCATTCTATGTAGTCTAGTTTCATTAATTTTCTCCCCCTCCAACCAGAACAGCAGATAAACATATTGCCCTTACATGCTTTATTTAATAATTACTGAACTGTAGACACATGCCCATAATTATATATTATACACACTGTACTCTACTGTAATTCAGTATTAGAAATATTTCTCCTCCTGCAGTGTTTCTAACATCATTCTGTGCTTGTATGGTGTATATGAGCACATCCCTAGCCGCACCACTGAAAGAGAGAGCTGGGACATGCTGCTTTACATCGGTAACACGAGCAACACGGTGGCATGAGAAAAAAAACAAAAAAGTGCAGCACAATAATTAAATCCAACATACATAAAACGCACACACACGCACATTAACACTCACTCAGTGTGTGCACTTTCTGTCAGTCCGGCCGGGAACAGGAAACTGAATCTCCTGAGTACTGTACCCCGCGGACTGCAGGAGGAAGGAAGAGGAGCTCGGCCACGCTACAGGCTGGGGCCCCAAGCAATTGCTTGTTTTGCCTGTCCTGTCGCGACGAGCCTGCATGTGACTGCACAGTTGCAGTGTCAGAAAAGGCATTTCCCCTGTTCATTTCTAGCAAACACTTACACTTTCATTAATGGCAGCATATCTGCATGGGATACATGTAAAGTCACTTTAACCACTTCAGCCCCGGAAGGATTTACCCCCTTCCTGACCATAGCACTTTTTACAATTTGGCACTGCGTCGCTTTAACTGCTAATTGCGCGGCCATGCAATGCTGCACCCAAACGAAATTTGCGTCCTTTTCTTCCCACAAATAGAGCTTTCTTTTGATGGTATTTGATCACCTCTGCCGTTTTTATTTTTTGCGCTATACACGGAAAAAGACCGAAAATTTTGAAAAAAAATGATATTTTCTACTTTTTGTTCTAAAAAAAATCCAATAAACTCAATTTTAGTCATACATTTAGGCTAAAATGTATTCGGCCACATGTCTTTGGTAAAAAAATGTCAATAAGTGTATATTTATTGGTTTGCGCAAAAGTTATAGCGCCTACAAACTAGGGTACATTTTCTGGAATTTACACAGCCTTTAATTTATGACTGCCTATGTCGTTTCTTGAGGTGCATAAATGGCAGGGCAGTACAAAACCCCCACAAATGACCCCATTTTGGAAAGTAGACACCCCAAGGAAATTGCTGAGAGGCATGTTGAGCCCATTGAATATTCATATTTTTTGTCCCAAGTGATTGAATAATGACAAAAAAAAAAAATTACAAAAAGTTGTCACTAAATGATATATTCCTCACGCAGGCCATGGGCATATGTGGAATTTCACCCCAAAATACATTTAGCTGCTTCTCCTGAGTATGGGGATACCACATGTGTGGGACTTTTTGGGAGCCTAGCCGCGTACGGGGCCCCGGAAACCAATCACTGCCTTCAGGATTTCTAAGGGCGTACATTTTTGATTTTACTCCTCACTACCTATCACAGTTTTGAAGGCCATAAAATGCCCAGATGGCATACAACCCCCCCAAATAACCCCATTTTGGAAAGTAGGCACCCCAAGCTATTTGCTTTGAGGCATGTTGAGTCCATGGAATGTTTTATATTTTGACACAAGTTGCGGGAAAGTGACAATTTTTTTTTTTTTTTTTTGCACAAAGTTGTCACTAAATGATATATTGCTCACACAGGCAATGGGCATATGTGGAATTGCACCCCAAAATACATTTAGCTACTTCTCCTGAGTACGGGGATACCACATGTGTGGGACTTTTTGGGAGCCTAGCCGCGTACGGGGCCCCGAAAACCAATCACTGCCTTCAGGATTTCTAAGGGTGTAAGTTTTTGATTTCACTCTTCACTGCCTATCACAGTTTCGGAGGCCATGGAATGCGCAGGTGGCACAACCCCCCCCCCCAAATGACCCCATTTTGGAAAGTAGACACCCCAAGCTATTTTCTGAGAGGCATGGTGAGTCCTCTCATTTGTTTTTTAAAATAAAGAAAGACAAGAAAAAACATTTTTTTTTTCTTTTTTCAATTTTCAAAACTTTGTGACAAAAAGTGAGGTCTGCAAAATACTCACTATACCTCTCAGCAAATAGCTTGGGATGTCTACTTTCCAAAATGGGGTCATTTGGGGGGGTTATGCCACCTGGGCATTCCATGGCCTCCGAAAAATTACGGCCTTAGAAAGCCTGAAGGCGGTGCTTGGTTTTCGGGGTCCCGTGCGCGGCTAGGCTCCCAAAAAGTCCCACACATGTGGTACCCTTGTACTCAGGAGAAGCAACAGAATGTATTTTGGGGTGTAATTTCACATATTCCCATGGCATGTTTGAGCAATATATCATTTAGTGACAACTTTGTGCAAAAAAAAAATAAAAATTGTCTCTTTCCCGCAACTTGTGTCACAATATAAAATATTCCATGGACTCGACATGCCTCTCAGCAAATAGCTTGAGGTGTCTACTTTCCAAAATGGGGTCATTTGGGGGGGTTTTGAACTGTCCTGGCATTTTATGCACAACATTTAGAAGCTTATGTCACACATCACCCACTCTTCTAACCACTTGAAGACAAAGTCCTTTCTGACACTTTTTGATTACATGAAAAAATTATTTTTTTTTGCAAGAAAATTACTTTGAACCCCCACACATTATATATTTTTTTTAAAGCAAATGCCCTACAGATAAAAATGGTGGGTGTTTCATTTTTTTTTTCACACAGTATTTGCGCAGCGATTTTTCAAACGCATTTTTTGGGGAAAAAACACACTTTTTTAAATTTTAATGCACTAAAACACACTATATTGCCCAAATGTTTGATGAAATAAAAAAGATGATCTTAGGCCGAGTACATGGATACCAAACATGACATGCTTTAAAATTGCGCACAAACGTGCAGTGGCGACAAACTAAATACATTTTTAAAAGCCTTTACAGGTTACCACTTTAGATTTACAGAGGAGGTCTACTGCTAAAATTACTGCCCTCGATCTGACCTTCGCGGTGATACCTCACATGCATGGTGCAATTGCTGTTTACATTTGACGCCAGACCGACGCTTGCGTATGCCTTAGCGCGACAGCAGGGGGGACAGGGGAGCTTTTTTTTTTTCTTTATTATTTTTTTGCTTTTTTATCTTATTTTTAAACTGTTCTTTTCATTTTTTTTTTTTAAATCATTTTTATTGTTATCTCGGGGAATGTAAATATCCCCTATCATAGCAATAGGTAGTGACAGGTACTCTTTTTTGAAAAAATTGGGGTCTATTAGACCCTAGATTTCTCCTCTGCCCTCAAAGCATCTGACCACACCAAGATCGGTGTGATAAAATGCTTTCCCAATTTCCCAGTGGCGCTGTTTACATCCGGCGAAATCGAAGTCATAAAATGCTCGTAGCTTCCGGTTTCTTAGGCCATAGAGATGTTTGGAGCCACTCTGGTCTCTGATCAGCTCTATGGTCAGCTGGCTGAATCACCGGCTGCATTCTCAGGTTCCCTGTTGAGACAGGAGAGACAGAGAAAAACACGGAAGACAGTGGGGGGGCATTCCCTCCCACTGCTTGTAAAAGCAGTCTAGAGGCGAATTAGCCGCTAGGATTGCTTTTACATGAAAGCCGACCGCTGGCTGAAAAGAATGATACCAAGATGATACCTAAACCTGCAGGCATCATTCTGGTATAACCACTCAAAGTCGTGAATGGCGTACCGGAAGACAAAAAAATGGTTAACAATAAAGCACAGTAAACGGTAAAGTATAAAAAATTGCATACCTGAAAAGCAAACATGATAAAACATAATAACAATAAAACATTGCAGAATAGAATACAGTAAAAAAGAGCAGAACAATAGAGAGAATAGAGAGAGAGAGAACAATAAAACGACAACTATTTTTTTTTATTTTATATTTTTGTATGTGTTTTTTTTTTTTTACACTTTTTATTGTAACTAACTTTTATAACGGTAACCGGTTCCAGGTTCGGGTCCCTCAAAATGCGATGGCATCTTGGGAGACCCTGTGAAAGTGTGCCTATTCTGTGCAATGCTGTACCCTACGCTAATACTCAACTAGTGTATGGTAGCGTTCAAAACATTCACCAATGCAAAGACCAGGATTGTCAGGACAGGAGGGACAATAATAGCGGGTGTCACGCCTATATCCGCGCTTGCTGCAGACACGACATCTTTTTTGGGGGGGTTCGTTGGGTAGGGGTACTCGGGAGGACATAAAGAAAATGCCTCTCATGCAGCTGACTGCATTTGGTTGGGGATGTGAATGGGGGAAGTACGGGCGCTGCAGAAGCGGTGGGTTCCCAATTAGGATTGGCGAATGCAGCAGGAAGGGCACTATGGGCACGACAGGCCTGTGTTTGTCTTTTTGGTGGCAGCGGGACACTACTTGTGCTTGCCACCTCACCAGCTTGAACTGCACTTATGGGACTCGCCACGTCACCAAGTGTTACTGCAGTGCTGGTTTGACTACGACCGGGGTGTACTAGGCCGCTGGTGCTTGCCAATTCACCAAAACGCTACCAAAAAAACTGTTAGCGATCACAGGGATCAGGCCTGACTCTGCGAACGCTGCAGTTATGCGTTTAGTGTTTTGTAAGTGACGGTGATCGATCGATACTGCACTTGGGTGGGCTGGGCTGGGCCGGGCGGAGGGGCAAAACGCAGGTGCTAGCAGGTATCTGGGCTGATCCCGCTAACACTGCGTTTTTGGGAACCCTAAACTGCTGGGGACGCCAGTATAGATCTGATCGGATCAGATATTGATCCGTGCAGAAACTATACCACTAAGGGAGGTGTACGGTGCATGCGTGGGTGTTAGCGGTACTGGCGCTAATCTGACGCTGCCTGGGGCGATGCATATCACCACCGGGCGATCAGGGGGCTAAACCTTTATTCGGTAATAAACGGCGGGTGCCCTGACACTATAAAAAATAAACAAACTAACCAGCGTCAACCGTAACGGTTATACGGTGATCAGTGGTGAAAGGGTTAACTAGGGGGCAATCAAGGGGTTAAAACATTTATTAGATAGTATATGGGGGTCCCTGACGCTATAAAACGCTGACGGCGAACCTAAATATTTACCTCCCTAACTAGCGTCACCAGCGACACTAATACAGCGATCAGAAAAATGATCGCTTAGTGACACTGGTGACGGGGGGTGATCAAGGGGTTAAAACTTTATTAGGGGGGTTAGGGGGGTATCCTAGACCTACAGGGGGCTAACACTCACTGCCCTACCACTTCTAACTGTCACAAACTGACACCATGCAGTAATCAGAAAAAAAAAAAATACTGCTTGGTGTCAGTGTGACATAGGGGGGGGGGAGGGGTGATCGGAGGGCGATCGGGGGGGGGATCGGGGGTGTAATGTGTGCCTGGCATGTTCTACTGTGTGTCTGTTGTGCACTCACATGTCTTCTCTCCTCGGCGCCGGAACGGAAACTGCCGAGCCGAGGAGAGATGACATCACATCCTCTGCCTGTGTGTACTACACACAGGCAGGGGAGGATTCCCATTGGCTGGGAGCGATCGTGAGGGGGGGCCACGATCGGATGGCCTCCCCCTTGCCTCTCAACGCTCCCAGACAAATGCCGACCGCCGCTGGCACCGGGGGGGGGGGGTCAGATCGTATGGATACGTGATTCTGCCTGCCCGTGCCATTCTGCCGACGTATATCGTCGTTAGGCGGTCGGCAAGTGGTTAATGACTTTACAAATACTTTAACCAGTACAGCATCTTTAAAGGAGAACTCCAGGCAAAAACTTTTTTACATGTTCTTTTTGCTAATTTCTTACCTTCACTGAATATGCCGTTAATCTTCTTAGCTCAGTAGTTCCCTTGCAATAGCCTGGTAAATTTCAAATCAAACCATTACTTGCCAGGGATTTCCTGTTTGTAAGAGCGGTGGCTGCTATTCCCCCGATTCCCTCAGCCACCGGTCTTGGCACCTCACATTTGTAGTTCTATCTACAGCAAGCAGGGATGTATTTTTGTCCCTGCTCTCTGTAGTGGGAAGATGGAACTCCGAGATCCCTGTCTGTACCGCCCATGGAGTCGGTACAGACCCTGTCCTAAAAATGACAGCCCCCCTGGGCTGCTCAGAAAGACTGCATCTGTGTGTAACCTGCTGCCTGTGAAACAGTTTCATATGCAGCAGATAGCAAGTCTTGTAAGAGCCGTTCAGTGTGTGTGAAACTGTCAGGTAATATAACTACTTTCAGGGAAAAGATCAGCTGTGGGCAGGACCGAACAACTATTAAGCACAAGCCAATGGGATGATGACTGGTGAGGCACAACTGAAATCTGTTGATTTTATTGCCACAAATAAAAAAGTGTAGCGCTAATTTACTAATCAATAACTTAACAATAATTGTGGAACCCTCTAATGTATGAAAATTTCAATAAACTTCAATATTACCACAATACCAGTCTCTGTGATATACATTCTTCACATATAATACACATCAAACTAAAAATAGGACATAAAAAATGAGCAGGGATGGTGCAATAATTCCAGTTATATGTGATTTCACATGTAATACACATCAAAAGGAGAATAAGTCATAAACATTTTTTAAACTTAGCAAGGGCGGTGGAAAATTGACTTCAAGTGCAATAGTTCACATAATAATAGTAACAAGAATATACAGTGGGGACGGAAAGTATTCAGACCCCCTTAAATTTTTCACTCTTTGTTATATTGCAGCCATTTGCTAAAATCATTTAAGTTCATTTTTTTCCCTCATTAATGTATACACAGCACCCCATATTGACAGAAAAACACAGAACAGTTGACATTTTTGCAGATTTATATAAAAAGAAAAACTGAAATATCACATGGTCCTAAGTATTCAGACCCTTTGCTCAGTATTTAGTAGAAGCACCCTTTTGATCTAATGCAGCCATGAGTCGTTTTGGGAAAGATGTAACAAGTTTTTCACACCTGGATTTGGGGATCCTCTGCCATTCCTCCTTGCAGATCCTCTCCAATTCTGTCAGGTTGGATGGTAAATGTTGGTGGACAGCTATTTTTAGGTCTCTCCAGAGATGCTCAATTGGGTTTAAGTCAGGGCTCTGGCTGGGCCATTCAAGAACAGTCACGGAGTTGTTGTAAAGCCACTCCTTCGTTATTTTAGCTGTGTGCTTAGGGTCATTGTCTTGTTGGAAGGTAAACCTTCGGCCCAGTCTGAGGTCCTGAGCACTCTGGAGAAGGTTTTCATCCAGGATATCCCTGTACTTGGCCGCATTCATCTTTCCCTCGATTGCAACCAGTCGTCCTGTCCCTGCAGCTGAAAAACACCCCACAGCATGATGCTGCCACCACCATGCTTTACTGTTGGGACTCTATTGGACAGGTGATGAGCAGTGCCTGGTTTTCTCCACACATGCCGCTTAGAATTAAGGCCAAAAAGTTCTATCTTGGTCTCATCAGACTAAAGAATCTTATTTCTCACCATCTTGGAGTCCTTCAGGTGTTTTTTTAGCAAACTCCATGTGGGCTTTCATGTGTCTTGCACTGAGGAGAGGCTTCCGTCGGGCCACTCTGCCATAAAGCCCCGACTGGTGGAGGGCTGCAGTGATGGTTGACTTTCTACAACTTTCTTCCATCTCCCGACTGCATCTCTGGAGCTCAGCCACAGTGATCTTTGGGTTCTTCTTTACCTCTCTAACCAAGGCTCTTCTCCCCCGATAGCTCAGTTTGGCCGGACGGCCAGCTCTAGGAAGGGTTCTGGTCATCCCAAATGTCTTCCATTTAAGGATTATGGAGAACACTGTGCTCTTAGGAACCTTAAGTGCAGCAGAATTTTTTTTTGTAACCTTGGCCAGATCTGTGCCTTGCCACAATTCTGTCTGTGAGCTCTTCAGGCACTTCCTTTGACCTCATGATTCTCATTTGCTCTGACATGCCCTGTAAGATGTAAGGTCCTATATAGACAGGTGTGTGGCTTTCCTAATCAAGTCCAATCAGTATAATCAAACACAGCTGGACTCAAATGAAGGTGTAGAACCATCTCAAGGATGATCAGAAGAAATGGTCAGCACCTGAGTTAAATATATATGAGTGTCACAGCAAAGTGTCTGAATACTTAGGACCTTGTGATATTTCAGTTTTTCTTTTTTAATAAATCTGCAAAAATGTCAACATTTCTGTGTTTTTCTGTCAATATGGGGTGCTGTGTGTACATTAATGAGGAAAAAAATGAACTTAAATGATTTTAGCAAATGGCTGCAATATAACAAAGAGTGAAAAATTTAAGGGGGTCTGAATACTTTCTGTCCCCACTGTATACAGTGCCTTAAAAAAGTATTCATACCCTTTGAAATGTTCCACATTTTGTCATGTTACAACCAAAAAACGTAATCGTATTTTATTGGGATTTTATGTGATAGATCAACACAAAGTGGCATATAATTGTGAAGTGGAAGGAAAATGATAAATGGTTTTCAACATTTTTTTACAAATAATTTTCTGAAAAGTGTGATGTGCATTTGTATTCAGCCCCCCTGAGTCAACACTTTGTAGAACCCCCTTTCACTGCAATTACAGCTGCAAGTCTTTTTGGGGATGTCTCTACCAGCTTTGCACATCTAGAGAGTGACATTTTTGCCCATTCTTTTCAAAATAGCTCAAGCTCTGTCAGATTGGATGGAGAGCATGTGCGAACAGCAATTATCAAGTCTTGCCACAGATTCTCAATTGGATTTAGGTCTGAACTTTCACTTGGGCCATTCTAACACAAGAATATGCTTTGATCTAAACTATTGCGTTGCAGCTCTGGCTGTATGTTTAGGGTCGTTGACCTGCTGGAAGGTGAACCTCCGCCCCAGTCTCAGGTCTTTTGCAGACACTTATGCACCGCACACACAATCAGAAATTCCGCCAGCAAAAGTCGGATGTGAGCTTTTGGTCAGAAATTCCGACCATGTGTATGCTCCATCGGACTTTTGCTGGCAGAATTCCAGCCAGCAAAAGATTGAGAGCAGGTTCTCTATTTTTCGGTCGGAAAAAGTTCCTATCCAAAAATGCGTTCGTCTGTATGCAATTCGGACGCACAAAAAATCACACATGCTGGGAAACATTTTGATGCATGCTCGGAAGCATTGTTCTTGACGGTCGAAAGTTCAGAGAACTTTTGTGTGACCGTGTGTATGCAAGGCAAGCTTGAGCGGAATTCCGTCGGAAAAACCATGCAAGTTTTTTCTGACGGAATTTCTAATCATGTGGGGCATAACAGGCTTTCTTCTGAGATTGCCCTGTATTTGGCTTCATCCATCTTCCTATCAACCCTGACCAGCTTCCCTGTCCATGCTGAAGAAAAGCATCCCCACAACATGATGCTGCCACCACGTATCACAATGGGGAAGGTGTGTTCAGAGTAATGTGCAGTGTTAGTTTTCTGCCACACATAGTGTTTTGCTTTTAGGCCAAAAAGTTAAATTTTGGTCTCATCTGACCAGAGCACCTTCTTCCACATTTACTGTGTCCTCCACATTGTTTCTCGCAAATTACAATGGCTTTTTTTCAACAATGGCTTTCTCTTGCCACTTTTTCATAAAGGCCTGATTTGTGGAGTGCACGACAAATAGTTGTCCTGTGGACAGATTCTCCCACCTGAGCTGTGGATCTCTGCAGCTCCTCCAGAGTTACCATGGGCCCCTTGACCGCTTCTCTGATAAATGCTCTCCTTGCCCAGCCTGTCAGTTTATGTGGACAGCCACGTCATGGTAGGTTTGCAATTGTGCCATACTCTTTCCATTTTCCAATGATGGATTGAACAGTGCTCAGTGAGATGTTCAATGCTTGGGATATTTTTTATTTATAAAATAACCCTGCTTTAAACTTCTACACAACTTTATCCCTGACCTGGCTGGTGTGTTTCTTGGCCTTCATGAAGGCACTGTATATAATTAGGTGCAACAGTCTAAAAAATAAAAAATAAAAATAAAAAAATTATTAATAATGGTGTGAACAGCCCAAGTAAAAAGTTGTTGCACTTTAAGTTAATTTGTATTCCAAATATCTGTAGAGGGGTTTCCACCATCCCTGCTAAGTTTTAAAAAAAATGTATGTCTTATTCATCTTTAGATGTATATTACATATGAAATCACATATCACTGTAATTATTGTGCTTGAAGTTAATCTGTATGGCAAATATCTATAGAAGGGGTTTTCACCATCCCTGCTAAGTTTAATTTTTTAAGTTTTATTTTCAGTTTGATGTGCATTATAGTTACGCATCACAGAGACCGCTATTGTGGTAATATTAAAGTTTATTGAGATTACCATACATTAGAGGGTTCCACCATTTTTGTTAAGTTATTGATTAGTAAGTTAGCGCTACACTTTTTTATTTGTGGCATTAAAATCAACAGATTTCTGTTGTGCCTCACCAGTCATCATCCCATTGGCTTGTGCTTAATAGTTGTTCGGTCCTGCCCACATCTGATCTTTTCCCTGCAAGTAGTTATATTACCTGACAGTTTCACACGCACTGAACGGCTCTTACAAGACTTGCTATCTGCTGCATATGAAACTGTTTCACAGGCAGCAGGTTACACACAGATGCAGTCTTTCTGAGCAGCCCAGGGGGGGCTGTCATTTTTAGGACAGGGTCTCTACTGACTCCATGGGCGGTACAGACAGGGATCTCGGAGTTCCATCTTCCCACTACAGAGAGCAGGGACAAAAATACATCCCTGCTTGCTGTAGATAGAACTACAAATGTGAGGTGCCAAGACCGGTGGCTGAGGGAATCGGGGGAATAGCAGCCACCGCTCTTACAAACAGGAAATCCCTGGCAAGTAATGGTTTGATTTGAAATTTACCAGGCTATTGCAAGGGAACTACTGAGCTAAGAAGATTAACGGCATATTCAGTGAAGGTAGGAAATTAGCAAAAAGAACATGTAAAAAAGTTCTTGCCCGGAGTTCTCCTTTAAAGATGCTGTACTGGTTAAAGTTTTTGTAAAGTCATTAAAGTGACTTTACATGTATCCCATGCAGATATGCTGCCATTAATGAAAGTGTAAGTGTTTGCTAGAAATGAACAGGGGGAATACCTTTTCTAAAACTGCAACTGTGCAGTCCCGTCGCGACAGGACAGGCAAAACAAGCAATTGCTTGGGGCCCCAGCCGCCTCTTCCTATAAGCAGCAGCCTGTAGCGTGGCCGAGCTCCTCTTCCTTCCTCCTGCAGTCAGCAGGGTACAGTACTCAGGAGATTCAGTTTCCTGTTCCCGGCCGGACTGACAGAAAGTGCACACACTGAGTGAGTGTTAATGTGCGTGTGTGTGTGTGCGTTTTATGTATGTTGGATTTAATTATTGTGCACTTTTTCAATGTATATTTGATTTTATGGTACAGTGGTGTTTTTTTGCAAATGTTCAATTGTTGAAAATGTTCAAATTTTATGCACATTATATGCAACAGCAGTATTTGCACTGTAAACCTTTTTTATTTCTATAAAATGTTGGTGAACTTAAACTGTATTGCTATGCTGTAATTCCTGTAGGCTTTGCGTGCGTGCCGGGAGGGGGGGTTGGGGGGCCTCCATGTCCATTTTGCTTGGGGCCCCCAAATTCCTTCAAACGGCCCTGGTCACATGATCCCCTGTGCTGGCCAACCTCGATCTTTGCAGAGAAATGGGAGGGGCCGAGATTCCACTCTGCTGGCTGGCTGATGTCACAGGGTAATCTCTGCCCCTCCTGCTTCTCTCCATAGAGCGCGGCTAGCCAGTACAGGGGAATCAGGTGATCGCATGGCTGCTGTGTCAGAAATTAATAGGGGGTACTAATGTCTGAAATTACGCTACTCTCTTGGAATGTACGGGGCTTAATAACAAATTCAAAAGGTCCTTATTGTTTAAATACCTCAACACACACAAACCTCATATATTGTTTCTCCAGGAAACGCATTTGACTGGCAGTAAAGTCCTAGCCTTGCGCAGGGCATGGGTCCGACAAGCTTTTCACGCTACCTACTCCACCTATGCCCGAGGGGTAGCAATACTCATTAACAAGTCTCTTCCCTGTAAGGTTGTCAGGTCATTACAGACCCTGGAGGAAGGTATATCATTTTATTGCTGGAAATACATACAGTTTTGTGGGCATTGGTAAATGTCTATTTACCCCCCCAGTAGACTTCTCCATACTATACACTCTCTATGAGAAACTTGCACCCTTCCAATCTGCTCATGTATTAATTGGGGGGGATTTTAACTCCATTCTAGATGCTGTCCTTGACTCCTCTAACACACAGCGTAAGGGGAACCTGGATCTCAGGCACTGGGCTGACACTTTCGCCCACACTGAACTTTGGAGATGGAAGCACGCTTCTGCCAAGGCCTTTTCACACTTGTCCTCATCTCATAAATCGAGCTCAAGGATCGACCTGGCATTTGGCAGTGCTTCTGTTCTCACAAAGTTATCCGAGACATCCTATCTCCCGACGGGGCTATCAGACCATTCCCCCTTGGAGATACGCCTCGGTGTGGGTGGGAAGAATGACCCAGGCACCTGGAGATTAGCTCCGCGGTGGATACAAGATGAAACAGTTGCAGAAATTGTCACTCCATTATTGGACTCTTACTGGCCTGCCAATGAGGATACGGCTTCTGTAGAGACGGTATGGGAAGCTTTTAAAACGACCACGAGGGGTTACTACATTTCGGCCATCAAAGCGGCAAGGGCCGACTATAAATTCTTGACTTCACAACTCGAAGACCGTGCATCTGAAGTGGCCGACTGCTTTGCACGTAGCCCCTCTCCAGAGGCCTATCTGCTATTGGCACAGGCGAGAAGAGAGTTAAACCTCCATTATACCACCTTAACGAACAATGATGTAACTTTATTGGCCGGTAGAATTTTTGAGTCAGGTGACAAGAACGGCAGACTGTTAGCTAATCTAGTTGCTGACCCACGTTACCAGACGGTGGTATCTGAACTACATACACCCGACGGGGAGACGATTATGGGCACGAAAGCCATACTTCAGGAATTTGGGAACTACTTTAGGGAACTGTATAGCCAATCTTTGCCTGTCTCTACTGAACTCATGAAAGAGGAAATCCGGAACTTCTCCCTTCCCTCTTTGGAGCAGGAAGATGTGGAGGCTCTGGACGCCCAGATCTCCACCTTGGAGATTGAATTGGCGATCTCATCCCTTCCCCCTGCTAAGACACCGGGCCCAGATGGTCTGCCGGGAGATTGGTATAGGACGTACGCAAAGAGGCTGGCCCCCAGACTACAAGCCCTCTACACACACTGTCTAGAGAATGGATCTCTTCCTCCTACCCTGTATCAGGCCCACATAGTTCTCCTCCCCAAGCCTGGGAAGGACCCGAGACTTTGTGCCTCATATAGGCCTATCTCACTCCTAAATTATGACTTAAAAATCCTGGCCAAGATTCTCGCTGCTAGATTGGTTAAAGTATTACCCTCCCTTATCAACATAGATCAGACTGGGTTTATGCCTGGAAAATCCACAGACATAAATTTGAGACGAGTGTTGACACATTTGCAGCTTCCTCCAACCTCCTCCCAGACTAGGGTCTTGGTGGCCTTGGATGTGGAGAAGGCTTTTGACACCGTCATTTGGGATTACATGCATAGAGTACTACAAGCCTTCGGATTCGGCCCCACCTTCTGTAAATGGATCACCATTCTATACAAATCCCTGACAGCACAAATTAAACTAGGGGGCATGCTCTCAGAACAGTTCCAGATACAACGGGGAACTAGGCAGGGGTGCCCACTTTCCCCTTTCTTGTTCGCCCTGGTGATGGAACCACTAGCCACTGCCATCCGTAACTCTAATGCTGTGGTAGGCATACGAGTGGGCTCCATAGTTGAAAAATTAGCTTTATACGCCGATGACTTGGTGCTTTTTCTTAACGACCCTGGGCCCTCCCTTCGAGAAGCTCTTAATATTTTTTCTCGTTTTACAATTTTATCTGGACTGAAAGTCAACTGGGAAAAATCCCAACTCCTGCCTATCGACTCAGTGGCCGAGCAGGTGGCGGACCCCTCAATACCCCTGTCCTGGGCCTCGAAAATCCGTTACCTGGGGATCAACATCACCCCCAAGGTGACAGATTTTATTGCCTTGAACCTTACTCCCCTTTTATCAAACCTTAAATACAAACTAAGAGCTTGGGATAATTTGCCCCTATCTCTTATAGGTAGAATAAACCTATTCAAAATGAAGTGCCTCCCTATTTTTCTATACATCATCAGGCACACTCCAGTATGGATACCCAAAAAATTCTTTACACAATTAGATGCCATCCTCTCTTCCTTCCTATGGAGGTCTGGATCCCCCAGGTTTAACAGGTCTATCCTCCGTAGACCCTGGACGGAGGGGGGCCTGGCCTGTCCAGACCTCCAAAAATATTTCTTTGCAGCCCTACTTGTCCACGCACATAATTGGGTAATCTCTGATGATACAAACGCCTCGATGGTGCTGGAGGCAGCATCGCTGGGGTCCTTTGAATCACTGAGAAATGCACTATACAGAGGTCCCAGAGCGCCAGTGACTCTCACACACTCTATGACTTCAGTGATAAAGGTGTGGCAATTGCAAGTTTGTAAACATAAAACAGAACCAAACAGATGGTCCCCGGATACCCCCTTGTGGCTCAATCCGCTCCTCGCTGAGTTTCACACTATACCTGATCCGAGCTTATGGGCAACAAGGGGCATTAAGATACTCGACCATATATGTAAAGACGGGGCTATCCTTCCCTTTGACACTCTCAAACAAAACCATGACTTACCCAATTGTTACTTCTTTAGACATCTACAGCTTAGACATGCCTTCTCTTCCCAATTCGAATCTCAACCACCATTACTCTTTCACTCCACTTTAGAATCCCTCCTCCGGAATGATGAGCTGGTAAAATCCCTATCCACCATATATAAGGCACTATTACCATCAATGCATTTTGGGCTTGAAACTCTCCAAGAAAAATGGAGGGCTGACTTCCCTGAACTAGATACAGAGGACTGGGAGGATATGTGGGAATACCCTTTTCTTCAATTAGTGGCAGTGAAGGACCGTTTAATTCAATTCCGGATTCTACACCGGGTGTATTTAACGCCGCAACGGCTGAACAAAATTTATCCTGGGGCCTATCCTAGCTGTTGGAAATGTGGTAACCTAGAGGCCGGTTTCTGTCATATGTTGTGGTCCTGTCCCAAAGTGCACTCTTTCTGGGTAGAGGTGACGCAATTTATAACCTCGCTGTTAACAATCCCAATCCCGCTGACTGTACCGGTCTGCTTGCTTGGCCTGGTGGGCTCTTTAGCACACCGCACAGCAACTAAGACCCTCATAGGACTTCTACTCTTTTACGCCCGTAAAGCAATATTACTAAAATGGAAACAACCTGATGCGCCCTCTCTGACCTCTTGGAAAGCCCTGGTCAATTCTACAATACCATTATATAAAGCCACATACCACTCCCGTGGGTGTACTGCTAAGTTTGACAAAATATGGAAACTATGGCTTGACTCTGCCTCCACTAATGCCGCTCAAGAATAGACGGTAAATCTGACACCCATTAACTCCCCCTTCTGTGCTAACACTTGCTAAGACCCTTGTGACACCCCTATAGTTGAACCTTTAATGTCCTAGGCCTAGTACCAGAATCCCCTCTTGGGAAACCTCACCTTCATCGAAGACGAGTTGCACATTCTCCTTTCATAATTTCTCCAATTGGAGTGGTTGAGCAGTGATATCTAGTTTTTGTTTTGTTTTTTAGTTTTTGTTTTGTATTTTATCTGTTTTTCTGTCGATAACAGCACTGTTTTAGGCAGATAACCTGTTGTTAGGTACCGATTTACATGGTACTTTTTGAGCCGGGGAATGCCCCAAGGTTCTGTTTTTGTAAATCTATTAAAAATCAATAAAGAGAATTAAAAAAAAAAAAAAGAAATTAATAGGGGAAATACCTTTTCTAACAAACACACTTTCATTAATGCAGCATATATGCATGGGATTCCTTTCCTATGTGCTGCATTATGCAGCTGAATAGAGTCGGGGGGGGGGGGCAGGGAGGAAAGCGATCTTATGATGACAGGGGGGGAGGGAGGCTCAGCAGCCATGATCATCGCTCTCAGCAGAGGCAGGGGGAGTCAGGAACTGTCAGGCTCAACCAGGTTAATTACAAGATAGGATGAGAAGAATTACACAGCACAAGCACTGTGCCTTAACCGGTTCAATACAGGGCAATTTCACCCCCTTCCTTCCCAGGCCAATTTTTAGTTTTCAGCGCTGTCGCACTTTAAACGTCAATTGCGCGGTCGTGCAACGTTGTACCCAAAAAAAATTGACGTCCTTTTTTCCCCACAAATAGAGCTTTCTTTTGGTGGTATTTGATCGCCTCTGCGGTTTTTATTTTTTGCGTTATAAACAAAAGAAGAGCGACAATTTTGAAAAAAACACAATATTTTTTACTTTTTGCTATAATAAATATCACATTTTTTTTTAAAAAAAAACAAATTTTTTCCTCAGTTTTGGCCGATACGTATTCTTCTACATATTTTTGGTAAAAAAAAAATCGCAATAAGCGTATATTGATTGGTTTGCGCAAAAGTTATAGCGTCTACAAAATACGGGATAGATTTATGGCGTTTTAAAAAAATATATATTTATTTATTTTTTTAGCGCCGATTGCGATTTTTTTCGTGACTGCGACATTATGGCGGACACATCAGACACTTTTGACACATTTTTGGGACCATTCACATTTATACAGCGATCAATGCTATAAAATTGCATTGATTACTGTGTAAATGTGACAGGCAGTGAAGGGGTTAACCACTAGGGGGCGGGGAGGGGTTAATATGTTTCCTAGGGAGTGATTACTAACTGTAGGGGGAGGGGACGCACAAGGGGAGGAGACCGATCAGTGTTCCTCCGTTCTGGGAACACAGATCGCTCTCCTCAGAGCTGACAGGCTGTGGATCTGTGTGTTTACACACACAGATCCACATGCCGGTCCGGTTAACCGGCAATCGCGGGTGCCCGGCGGACATCGCGGCCGCCGGGCACACGCACCGGGTCCCGAGCAACGCGGCGGGCGCGCGCGCGCGCTCCCGGCGGCGCGCGCGCGCCCCCTAGGCGGCCGGGAATCCCAGGACGTCATATGACGCCCACCCAGGATGGGAGATCCCATCTGTGGACGTCATATGACTATGGGCGGGTAATGAAGTGGTTAAAAGGAACAGGACCTTTTTTTTTTTTTTTTTAGGTTTACAAACACTTTAAGGTAAACACTGGCCTAAATTATGGCAATTAACTATAATAAAGTTAAACCAAGTTTTATATATATATATATATATATATATATATATATATATATATATATATATATATATATATATAGGGAAATATAACATTAACTAAAAAAATGCCATCAAGAAGTGCACTATGCAAAGTGGATGGGTGTATTTATTCCTGGCAAAGGGTACCCCTGAAGATAGCCACAAAATACCTAGTGCCTATTTTAGCAGTACTAAGCTGGCCTTAGCTGGTGCCCATCTGTAAGTTGGTGTCAGAAACCAGGAAATCAGACCAAGACAGAAATACAGTTAAATCACATTTGTTTAACAATAAAAGTAAAAAGAGCAAACGTAGTCAAAACATAGCCAAAGTTCAGTAACCGGAATGGATAGTCAGCCAAGCCAGAAGTCAGGGATCAAAGTAGTGGAACAGCAAGCAGGATCTGGAGCCAGAAGGGATGTCAGCAAAGCCAGTCTTTAAACAGGAACGCAGGAGATGTTTCTTGTGATGTTGACCAAGGCGAAGGCAGAGCTCCTCTGGACTGGATGACTTAAGTAGGCAGGACTGATGAGCAGGATATCAACAACAGCTGAGTAACTGTGGAGAGAAATGGAAACTGTACTCAATGGAAGGTTGGTGGGCTGTTAAGTAGGGAACGGTCTCCCTTGGTGTTAACTGTGGGTAGTAAGGGATTAGGGCTTGGCAATTCTGCTCACCACTCCTGGTATGCAATGGATCGGTCCAATACACCTAGTGGTCAGCTGTCCCAGAAAGCTCAGGTCTCATGATCAGGTACTGTCAGACTTGTGCGTAGCAGACAGGTGAGCCCGATGTAGCAGGGGGAGGCCTCCCTTACGTATCTGGTTACCGGCCCCTGGTAGTATGGACAGGAGGCACGGGAGCACAGAGTGGTATGAGAGCCTGGCGGGTAGCTGCAGGAAGATCCCGGTTAAGATGGTTATGGAGATCACCAGTCAACTGGAGCACAGGCAGTGGGTGCAGAGCAGGAGTGGAGCGGGTTGGTCGGTCACAGGCAGAGGTCGGCAGCAGGCGGGCAACGCAGTACAGAGGAGCAGGCAGATTCGTAGTCAGGACGGTCCGGGATCAATGGCAGGCAGCAAACAAGGAGGAACAGAGACAGGCCGGTGGTCAGGAGATTGGAATCAAACAGGAAACAGGAAACAGGAAGCAGGAACACAGGAAGCTGAAGATCGGACAGCACCGAGCCCCCTGTGCAGATGGCTTAAATAGGCAGGTTGGCGCCAAACACCGGGCGCGCGCGCCTGCCGACGCGCGCCGACGCGCCGCGATGCCCACCAACAGCGCGCATGCCCAAGGGGACTCTCTGACAGTGCCCCCCCCTCAAGGGCAGCCTCCGGATGTCCAACTGTGCCAATTTGGAAGCGTGGGTATTCCTAAAAGACCTCAGAAGCTCTTCGGCATGTAAGTTGCCCTCTGGCTCCCAGGAGTTATCCTCTGGTCCGTACCCCTTCCATTTGATCAAATACTGCAACTGGTTGCGTCTTTTCCTGCAATCCAGAATAGCTTCCACCTCGAATTCTTCCTTGCTATCGACCATTATGGGTTCTGGTGGGTCAGTACTTCGACCAGCAAAAGTGTTGGGTACAACAGGTCTCAACAATGAAACGTGAAAGACCGGATGAATCTTCAGGGTACTAGGTAGATTGAGTTCGTAGGCCACATTGTTAATCCTCTTCTTGACTGTAAATGGACCCAAGAATTTGGGGCCCAATTTCCTTGAAGGACAGGCCATTCTTATATTGGTCGTGGATAACCAAACCTGGTTGCCAGGTTCCAGGATGAGCTCTCCCCGCCTCTTCCTGTCAAACATCTTTTTATTATACTCTTGGGTCTTAGCCATGGTGTCCTGCAAGAGTTTGTTGTTACAAAGAAAGAAGTCCATGGTCTCAGAGACCGCAGGGATCGCACATTCAGGTAAGGACCTGGGCAGAAAGGACGGGTGGAATCCGTAATTGGCAAAAAACGGTGTTTGCTTAATGGCCGAATGTAGAGAGTTGTTATAGGAGAACTCAGCGATTGGCAGCAGAGAGACCCAGTTGTCCTGAGAGAAAGATGAGAAACAGCGGAGGTATTGCTCCAAAGTTTGATTAGTTCTCTCCGTCTGCCCATTAGTCTGGGGATGATAAGCGGAGGAGAGTGCCAGCTCGATTTCCAGGGAATTACAGAGAGCCTTCCAGAACCGTGAGGTGAACTGAACACCACGATCAGATATGATGTTCGATGGGACTCCGTGCAACCTGACAATCTCTTTAATGAAGACCTTTGCTGTCTCCATGGCCGAGGGTGTGCCCTTCATCGGCAGGAAGTGAGCCATCTTGGTTAACCTGTCTACGACGACAAAGATGGTAGAGAAACCCTCTGACTGGGGAAGCTCTACAATGAAATCCATTGATATCATCTTCCACGGTCTTTCCGGGACAGGTAATGGCTTTAACAGACCCCAGGCTCTAGTCCGGCTATTCTTGTTCCGGGCACAGGTGGTACAAGATTCTACATAGCTCTTGCAGTCGTTCACTAACAAAGGCCACCAAAATGTGCGCTGCACTAACTCCGTTGTCTTCAGCACACCGAAATGTCCAGCCATCTTATGATCATGGCAGAGCTCCAGCACTGCCACCCTCAAATCTTCAGGGACTACGATTTTACCCTTGTGCCAAAAAAGACCATCCTGGGCCCTCACCAGCTCTCCGGAACTTGGGGTCCAATTTAAAGAAGCTTGTTTTATGCGGGATAATAGATACACTTGAAGCAAAAGAAAATTTCCGGATGAAAGAATGGTGTCCGGATGCTCAGGTTTACCAGAATCAGGGAACATACGAGAAAGAGCATCCGGCTTGGTATTCTTGGAACCAGGTCTATACGTTATATGAAACTGAAATCTGGAGAAGAATAGAGCCCATCTTGCTTGTCGGGGTTTCAGTCTTTTGGCCGTTCGGAGATACTCCAGATTTTTGTGGTCCGTATAGACCAGGATAGGGTGTGCTGCACCCTCCAGTAGATAACGCCACTCCTCCAAAGCGGATTTAATGGCCAGAAGCTCCCGATCGCCAACATCATAATTTCTCTCCGCTGAAGAGAGTTTGCGGGAGAAAAAGGCCACTGGGTAGAGAAGGGCCTTTGGGCCTTGCCGTTGGGACAGAACAGCTCCGACTGCGACCTCCGAAGCGTCCACTTCAAGGACGAATGGTAGAGCAGGATCCGGGTGTTTTAAAATTGAGGCGGAGGTGAACAGCTCCTTGAGTTTTTCGAAGGCAGATTGTGCCTCAAGGGACCACTGGAATCGATTCCCTTGTCTGGTTATTTCGGTGATGGGGGCAATTATTGTAGAGAAGCCCCTAATGAACTTCCTGTAGAAGTTCGAGAAGCCGATGAACCTTTGAACCCCTTTTTTATCGGAGGGAGCGGGCCACTCCAGAATGGCAGATACTTTCTGCGGATCCATTTTTATACCATCAACAGAAATGATTAGGCCTAAAAACTGGATGCTTTGAAGTTCGAATTGGCATTTTTCTGGTTTAGCATAAAGTCCATGCTGCCTGAGACGGGCTAACACATTTCCGACATGCCTGCGATGATCTGAGACTGAGGAGGAAAAGATCAGGATATCATCTAGGTAGACAATAACATAAAGATCCAGGAAGTCACGGAAGATGTCGTTGACAAAATGTTGGAACGTAGCAGGTGCGTTGCACAGACCGAAGGGCATGACAAGGTATTCGTAATGTCCAAATCTGGTGCGAAAGGCTGTCTTCCACTCATCTCCTTCTCGAATGCGGATCAGGTTGTAGGCACCACGGAGATCTAGCTTGGTAAAGATTACTGCGGATCCTAATCTCTGGAAGAGTTCGGGCACTAAGGGTAGCGGGTAACGGTTCTTGATTGTTACTTTGTTCAATTCCCGATAGTCGATACAAGGACGCAAGGAATGGTCCTTTTTCTCCACAAAGAATATGCCAGCCCCGGCCGGAGAGGTAGATGGGCGGATAAACCCTTTCTTCAGGTTCTCGTCGATATATATTTTTAGAGTATCCAGCTCCTGCTCTGTCAGTGGGAAAATCCTTCCAAAGGGAACTTCTGCTCCAGGTAATAGCTCGATTGGGCAATCGTAAGGCCTATGAGGCGGTAAGGCCTCTGCTCCTTTTTTGCTAAAGACGTCCAGAAAGTCCCAATAGGGTGCAGGGACCACCTGTTGAAGCTCGGATTCGGTGTCTAAACAGAGTAATTGGGTAGACTCAGCAGAATTTGTATGTAAGCAGTGTTGTCGGCAGTAATGAGACAAGAACTTGACTTCTCCACTGGACCAGTCAATGCTGGGGTTATGGGCCTGTAACCATGGCATCCCCAATATGATGGGAAAAAGGGGAGAGGAGATGGCATCCAGGCGCAGAAGTTCTTGATGGTTAGGGCCCATGGTGGCCAACAAAGGAATGGTTTCCTGCGTGACAGGGCCGGAGCGAAGAGAGGAGCCATCTGCGAGATGTACCGAGAGTCCCCGGACTTTGGGCTGAAGAGGAATGTGATGGTTGGCAACGAAGGTCAGGTCAATAAAGCAGCTGCAGGCTCCTGAATCAATGATGACTGTAGCTGGAATAATCTTTCCTGGAAGCTGTAGGGTGATAGACAGAGCAAGATGATTAACAGGTTTAGAGAAAGCAGGCGCACAAATTGAAGAGATGGACAGCGACTTAAGCGACTTACGTGTCTTATTTGGGCAAGACCTCACGAAGTGTCCCGGCTCCCCACAGTACATGCAGAGATTGTTAACTCTTCGGCGTTGGCGTTCTTCTGGATCGAGAGAAGGGCGGAATAGCCCGAGTTGCATTGGTTCAGAGGTGTCAGGAACTGATGTGGCCGGTGCCGGGAAGGACTGGCTGGGAGAGCTTGGAACCTTGGGTAGCATCCAGGTAGGGCGGAATTGGCTGGTAGACCTCTCGGAGCGACGCTCTCTGAGGCGTCGGTCGATCTGAATAGCCAGATTGATGAGTTCATCCAAGGTTTGGGGTACACCGACCCGTGCTAACTCATCCTTCAAGGGATCAGACAACCCCATGCGGAATTGATAACGTAAAGCCGCATCATTCCAACTAGTGTCGGAACTCCATCGCCTAAATTCCACCACATAGTCCTCTGCGGCTCTACGCCCCTGTTGAAGGGCGTGTAGGGCGGCTTCGGCAGTCGCTGTTACCTGAGGATCCTCATACAACTGGGACATGACGGTGAAAAAGGCATCAAGGTTGTCCAGTGCTCCAGACTTCCGTTCCAGGAGGCGGTGAGCCCAGGTCTGTGGTTCACCAGACAAGAGGGAGATCACAAAGCCCACCTTGGTCGCCTCCAAGGAAAAAGTGCGAGGTTGCAGGGCGAAGTAAAGCTCGCAGGCATTGCGGAAGGCACGAAATTTACTGCGGTCCCCCGCAAATCTTTCTGGTACGGGTACCTTAGGCTCTGAAGGTAGCATAACTACTGAGGGTGCTCCGGCCGATGAAGCAGCTTGTGGATGGGTTGGAACTGACAGGACCTGGACTTGTTCTTCCAGCCTTGTGTAGCCTTCCTGGAGGCTCTTCACAGCTTGCGTGAGACCCGCCAGGTGTCTACACAGTTCCTCCATGGGGGAGGTTCCCTGCTCGGGCTCGGACATGGCTGTCCGATACTGTCAGACAGGTGAGCCCGATGTAGCAGGGGGAGGCCTCCCTTACGTATCTGGTTACCGGCCCCTGGTAGTATGGACAGGAGGCACGGGAGCACAGAGTGGTATGAGAGCCTGGCGGGTAGCTGCAGGAAGATCCCGGTTAAGATGGTTATGGAGATCACCAGTCAACTGGAGCACAGGCAGTGGGTGCAGAGCAGGAGTGGAGCGGGTTGGTCGGTCACAGGCAGAGGTCGGCAGCAGGCGGGCAACGCAGTACAGAGGAGCAGGCAGATTCGTAGTCAGGACGGTCCGGGATCAATGGCAGGCAGCAAACAAGGAGGAACAGAGACAGGCCGGTGGTCAGGAGATTGGAATCAAACAGGAAACAGGAAACAGGAAGCAGGAACACAGGAAGCTGAAGATCGGACAGCACCGAGCCCCCTGTGCAGATGGCTTAAATAGGCAGGTTGGCGCCAAACACCGGGCGCGCGCGCCTGCCGACGCGCGCCGACGCGCCGCGATGCCCACCAACAGCGCGCATGCCCAAGGGGACTCTCTGACAGGTACTCTCTGGTGTGAGCACACATGGCAACAGGTCTCCCTAGTTTGTGTCCCAAGACACAGTGGCTCTCTGTGGCTCAGTCTCTCAGCTCCCTGTGTGCTTAGAAGAGCTCAGTCTCTCGCTGGTGTAGGCCCACACAAATACATTGTCTGCCTAGCTCCAGTAACTGCACAATGCAGTTACAACATGTCCATCCTCTCTGGTGTAGTGTACAGACCCTGGAAGCAAGTCTGTACTCTCTGGCTCATGGCACTAGTCCCCTGATCTCTGCAGACTTGCCTGGGAAAAATTTAGTTTCACTCCTCTCTGTGCAAGGAATTTTGGGTTGAAATCTCAGCCCCATAACCTCCAATGTACAGTGCTCCCTAAGGAACTACATGTACCAAGATCCTTGACTCTGTGGTTTCATCCAAAAGGGAGGGGGTGAGCAGCTGTATCATGAGTCCTCTTCCCTGTAAGAATCCTCACCACTACTGCCAGAAGGGAGGGTCTGCTTCACAGCACAGCCAGCATTGCAAGAAGAGAAGGGATAGTGAGCGAGCAGGCGCACACACAGCCCACAGCTGCTCCGCTCTGTCAATCCTTACAGCGAAGGGCGCGGGGGGTTAGCAGGCGGAAGATCACACGTGTCAGTGGGCACCTGGCTACAAAAACGAAATATGCTCATTCATCCAGAGTGGGGGTACTCTAAATACAGGTAGTGTGTTACAGGCAAGGTCACCAGGTGAAAGTCTAAAAAAGAAACCTCATACAGCCACCACATCTAATGATTAGTAAGCTGCAGGAAAATTAAATTTTTGGTTTTGGGTTTAGTATCGCTTTAAGTTTACAAACCTCAAGACCAATCAGATTAGGAGTAGGTTCGAAATAACTAAAATACAATGTGCATATACGATTTTACATTTTGACCATGGGTACTGTTTGAATGTTGAAAACACAAAGTCAAAAGTATAAACTACATGTAAACAAAAACTGTTTATTTAACCTACAGCATATTGTCAAACATTATTACATTATTTTACCAAGAGCAAATTTATAATTTTGTAGATAAACAGGGTACATTCAGTTTATATATTTGGTTTATTCCCAAAAGACAGCATAGCTTCAGATGAAAGAACCAACAGCTGCTACTTCATTCCAGTTGTATCATGTACAAAGACATTTTTATCGCACAAAGATCATAGAAGTAGGTACATACAAGCTATCCCCTGCATTATTGCACATGTACATGAGCTGGTTTCTGTTCATGGGTAAGAAATAAAGCTCAGTCAGTCACAGTAAATATGGCTATAGAAAGCTAAAAATAAATGAATGCATACCAGAAGTAACATACATCAGCTTGTTTGTGCCAAGCAGAGTTCGATGGAGCCCTATTCAAAGTGCCATCCCCAAACAGTACCTATAACTTATATATACTAAGTACACATGTGATGACAGCAGTATAGAGACATAAAAGACCCAATGTGTGAGCCGCTCAGGCCCTCAGAAGGGGGTGTAAGTCCTCAATGTACACCGCTGAAAGTGCTGTTCTGGGAGAGAGCTCATCCCGGCTCCTGTAATCATTGGGTATTAGAAAGGTCTCCCTTTAACTGCACATCTAGACTAGCCTTTTTCAAATAGGGTGCCTTGAGGTTTCTTCAGGGGTGCCTTGGCAAAATGCCTAACTATTGCCCCAAAATTGTATACAAGCCGGTGGCTGGATGAAACCTGCCTTTTAGTTAAACAAAGCCACAGGTTTTAATTGTATACCAATACAACCTTCTAGCTGCCAACCTCCGAACGACCAATGGCATTATCAGTTCAAAAGGAGGATGTCAGTTGCCTGCATATCATCCTTGTTTGGTCCTCCCTTGCCTCTCTCTTTCAGCTTTGGGATCTCATTAGCTAGGTGATGGAGAAAAACTGAGGGAGAAGAGAAACACTTGCTGACTAGTCAGTACTAATATTTGCTTTAGAAGAATAAATCACCTCCAACGTTAGGTGTCCTACATGTATTGATGTTGTTGCATCATGTAAAACTATTAGAATAGTTTTTAGAATGGGGCGCCTTACGACTGTCCATATTTTGGACGGTACCTCGAGATTGTCCATAATTTTAAAGGGTGCCTTGACTGAAAAAAAGGTTGAGAAACACTGATCCAGACAATCCATCTGATCAATGTGTTAGTGGCAACCTCAGCCTGGACTCCTGGGGGTGTGGCCTGGTTGGAGTCCAGTCTGAGTTTGCCACGAACACATTGATCAGAGGGATTGTCTAGATGTGTGGCTAAAGGGAGACCTTTCTCATACCCAGAAGTATAGAGGCTACCATTTAAGATGTCTTCTTCTGAAAAGGCTAGTTGTCTGGCTGTCCTGCTGACCATATCCGCAAATCAGTGACTTGGAATATGCATATAGAAAAGGACTTTTTACTTCAACTTTTCTGGTCTGCTTTTTTCAGTTCAGTGTCAGTCAGCAATAGCCAATTTTTAGGTGGTGGTCAATAATTGCTCCGGTGACAGGTGTACCATAAGATAAATGTCAGGAGCAGGAAATGTCCAGGTGTACATACCTTTACATCAGGTTTTGGGAACCCGTAACAATCCAGCTGTCTTCTATGCGATCCATCTTGTGTACAATATAGTGAAATACAGTGGCCTTTCCCAAAGTATTTTTTCATATACCCCTTTCCTACTGTAAACCAACAATTTTTCAAGGAAAAACTATTATATGGTGCTAATGAAACCAGCTTCTTACCCACAAATTTAAATATAAATACACTTCTAGTATTTAACACATAGGAAAACCTACTTTTTATGTGTAAAATTTTGAAGCCTTATGCCCTTTACTACTGAAGGCATAGCTGAAAAGGTGAAGTTAGACATCTTTTGTTACAGCTATAACAAGAATTAAGCAACACATCTGTTTACTGTTATAATAGTCCAATTTAACTTGCTACAGAACTGAATAGGTCTAAATTGCAGGACTAAAGATAATCATACATCAGAGCTTCTGCTCAGAGCTCAAAATATTTTTTGTCCTTTCCACACTAAATCTCAATCCCAGCCAAGACCTTTTATTTCATGTCAGATAAAGTGCGTAAGGTATTCAACCTTTGTTTTTTTTTTTATTGCCATCTGTGCCCTGACTGGCGAAGACTCTTTTACTTTCCTGTCAGAAGAGACAGAGATCTCAGAGACAGAAAAAAAAAAGGAATGTTTTTTATAAATTGCATATGGAAATCATAGGCAAGTCAAATTTTTTCTTAATCATACAGTACAAGATACAGGCTTGATATTCATACACCCTGGAACGTCCCCAGGCACTGTGGGCAACAACTAGGCAAACAGAACTGTGCCAAAAGGCCTACAAATTACAAGGGTCAACTGACCCAACTGGCGCTGCAAGAACCTTGTGACCAAAAGCTGTATCTGCAGATGATTGGACAGCCACCTGGGAAAATTTTGAAAAGGTATGAACAGATGACCAGGTAGTGGCCTTCTGCTGGCCATATATTATACGATTTTCTTATTCAATTTCCTTTAGATACCTGCCTGATTGCATACAAATTGAAAGTGTTTAGGTTTGACCTCATATTATATGGTTTTGGTAAATCTAAAGGAAAATTGCACAAGAGAATTGTATAATGTATGGCAAGCTTTACAAAGCTGAGTAACAGAGCCTTGATGTGGAAATTCCCACCAATTTGGTGGAATAAGCATGTAAGAGAGCAGGAGGAGCCTTGTTTTTTTTTTTCTTTTTGAGTGTAAGCTCTTGAGATAAATTGTCATATTTATCTAGAGATTGTGTATTTATCTCTTACAAGGACCAGAAGATGTAGCTTTGAGGTAGACTTTGATGGCTCTGACTACATTCAAACAGTTAAGCGCAATTTACTTTGGGTGCTTTGGAGTGTGACACAAAGAGGTAAGGACTATGTCTTCATTGAGGTGGAAGATTGACACCATCTTAGGAGGAAACAAAGATCTTGGGTGCAAGACAACCTTGTCCTTGTGAAGAATGAGAAACGTTCCTTGATAAGAGAGGGCCGCTAACTTACAGATGTAATAGCCACCAAGAAAGCCATTTTGCAAAAAAAGTCATCCAAGGATATTTCCCTGTTGGGATCATAGGGTGGTTTTCTTCAGAGTGGAGAGAACCAGATTGAAATCCCAAAGAAGCACAAGGTACTGTAAGGAAGGTCTAATCCAAGATACACTTTGTTGAAGTTTTTTTTTTTTTTTTTTTTACATGGAACAGCAAGGTCAGAGGTTATTGGAAAAGTATGGAGAAAATGAAAAACTTCCCTAAGCCCAAGTTCTGGTCAAATCCTGATTGTAGGAAGGTCAGAAGCAAGGCGCAGAGTACTCTCTGGCACTGAAATGCCTGTGTTCACACCAGGCAAAGAAGGCTTTCTAGATAAAATATTAGATCTTTCTGGAAGTGGCTTTCCTTGAATTTAGCAATGTAGGAATGACAGATTCAGAAACCCCTCTGTCCCTCGAGACTTGGGCTATAACAGCCATGTGATTTAAGCCAGTGACTAAGAAGCACAATGGAACAGGGGGCCCCGAGATAACAGGTCTGGTTTGTTAAGAGGCCAGGGGTTGTCTCCTAGCAGAGCATCAAATGTCAATGCTAGAGGATCTTTAGTCCTGGCCCCAAGAGGTCATTTGCCTTTATAGCTGTGGGCCAGGATATTTATGTCTGGAGTCCTCCATCTCTTGATTTACCAGGTTGAAGATGTCAGGGTGAAGGGTCCATTCCCCTTAGTCAAGGCAGTGACGGCTGAGGTAATCCACTCCTAGGAAGTGGACAGCATTTCTCCATCCATGAGTTTACAGGGCAGAGCCATGGAGTTGTCAAATTGTACCTTAATTGGGTATCTCTGAAAAATGGAGGTCCAGTAGTGCAGAGCCATCCCTATTGCTCTGAGTGCCAAGAACTTACTGGGGAGCTTTGCTTCCTGTGGTGACCATGTTCCACGAATTGTGAGGGAATGCAACACCCCTCCTTAGCATGAGGGATTGGTATCTGTTATCACCTTCTGGTATTGTGGCAGAGACAACTTCCCAATTGTCAAGGTTTGGTTGGAAAGCCACCAGGCTAGGAAATTGCACTCTTGGCTGGATAAGAGTATGGGCAGGTTGAAAGACGGCACAAGCTTGTACAATGCGAACAGGATTTCTCATGGAAAATATCACAGAGGGGCATCTTTGATCTCAAGTGTGAGTTCTGAGAAAATGCAGTTTGTTTCCTGCAAGGAAGGTTTTTGCTTGGGCGGTGTCTAGAATTAGGCTCAAATACTCCCAGTGAAGGGGAGTTTGGAGGGAAAATTTTTGGAAGCCGATTACCCAATCAAAAGACTGAAGTATCTGAATGATCTTGTGAGCATTTGCAGATAGCTGAAAGGGAGAAGAGTCTATTAGGTGGTCTTCTAGATGACCTGATGTCTCTGAGCTCTTAAAAGCGCAAGAAGAGGTGCAAGTACCTTTGTGAATACTCTGGGAGAAGAGCACAGGCCAAATAGCGGTAGAACTGGAAATTATTTTCTCCTACTGCAAAGTGCAGAAAGCGCCAAAGAGGTGGATAAATGGGAATATGCAAATAGGCATCTTAGGTTCCTCTCATCTCAGAGAGGCAATAATTGACCTTGTAGATTTCATGAGAAATTTCTCTAGAGGCACTGGAACTACTAGCCGCTGATACAAGGGATGGTTAAGAGCATTCTGCTAATCCCACTTTTGGATTTCGTTTAGTTTGACGGAAAAAAATGGTGAGGGGCTAGAGTCTGGAATTCTATTTTGTATCCCTTTAATCCCAGAGGTGGGCAAACTGTAACAGATGTTACCCTGCTTGGAGTAAAAGGCCTCCTTTCAGGGGGAAGAGGGCTTTGGGGAGGATTTGGTAGATTCTTTGTTCCAAATCTTGAGCCAAAAAGAAGGGCTGAATTCTGGTTCAGAAGTTGAAGCTTGGGTAGAGCTTTGAGGAGCACTAGGAGTTGGAAACCCCTGAGTGGGGGGCTTCAGGACCTTTTGCTGTGGCCTTGAGTCCCAAGATTCTGCGCATGTGAATAGAATTCAAAGCCTTTCTTGACATTTGTATCATAATTTATTCTAGGGCATCAAGTCCAGATAACAAAGCAGAAGGAAATTGCTGTAATTAAACTGCAGTCCTGGAATACAGGATCGTGTTGATTATTCATTACCCTTCTCCAGTTAGCTGCAGTTTAACAAACTGCAGCAATAGGTCGTTGCAGAGCTGGGGCTGTGAGTAAAGAGATCCTTTACCAGTGTCTCAAACTTTCGATCAGCGGATTCTTTGAGCCCGGGTTCACACCATAACGGGCTGCGGATTGCACAGGAGCGCTGTGCGTCCTTGTTCCCCGTTTCAGGGATGAATCAGGGCCGATTCTATACCTGAATTTGGCCCTGAAACGGAGCCAAAGACGCACACGTTTTTGTGCAGTGCGATCCGCAGCCGCCCCGGAGATATGTGAACCGGCTCCATAGGGAGCCAGTCACATTCTCCTGCTATGCGAATTAGATGTTCGGAAACGCACATCTAATTCGCATAGGTGTGAACCCGGGCTAAATGAAAGAACATTTTCAATAGGTAAAGTGAGATGTTTGTTTAAAGGATTAGTTCACCTTCTGGAACATGTTACATGTTCCACCCGTATTTAGGGTGAAACATGTTCCAGCTCCCCGATGCCACTCTCATTGTGACAGCGGGCCGGGGATCCTATCCCTGCGCCAGCTGTCACAATTAAAAAGCAGTGTGGCTGTGTGGGCCTCTGCCCACACAGCCGCATCATTCATTCACAGCTTCCTGTGAATGCACAAACTACAAGTACTGTCAGCCATTGTGGCTGATGGCTTGTAGTTCTGAATGGACTGTGAGGTCGCTGATGAGTGGCCTTATAGTACATTCACAAGCCCTACAGCTTGTAAACAGTCAGTCCGTATGAAGGTACGGGCTGAAAGCTCTCTAGGGCTTGTCTGCAGGAGTCGTACATTGCACCCCTGATCCACTGATCTCAAGTGCAATGCCTTCCATGCTTAGGGAAAAAATAATAAATGCACATTTTTTTCCTGCTCCTTTTCCAGTGGATAGAGCTCAGCAATGATTCTCAGAGAGGTGAAAATCTTTTCTGGAATTAACCAATCATCAGTATGTTCCTTTCTATTCTTTCATGAACAGAGAATGCATTTTTAGATTTAGCAGGTTTCTTTGCACCCAAAGAGGCATGGCAAGATGGAGGAAAATCAAGTGTCATAATGCAGAAACTTTTTCAACCAGCAGAAGTGAGCATATCAACTTTAGAAAGCATACTGTAGGAAGCTGTAACATCAGGTGTATAGGATACTAGGGGGTAAGAAATCTTCTGCGACCTCCTCTAACACCACATTCAGGTCCTTTTTATTCCCTTGTTTGTCTGCCTCTTCCAGGGTCGGCATATCAAGATCTTCCTCAGGTAGAGATGGTGGAGCTAGAGAAGGAGCCTGGTACAATTGAGCTCTAGCCAGTGATGGCTGTAATAAAGCCGTTAGTTACCCAAGAAATTGTAACAGTTGCAGAAACATCTGCCTTAGTGCCGGTTCACACTGGGACGACTTGTCAGGCGACTTAGCCAACTGACAAGTCGCGTCCTGTTCTGTACAATGGAACCGTTCTAATCGGAGCGACGCAAGTCGCTCCGACTTAGAAAAAGGTTCCTGTCTGACTTTGGGGGCGACTTGCATTGACTTTTGCAAGTCGCCGCTCCTGTCGTGTCTAGGTCACCTGAGGCAGTCGCGCTGCAAGTCGTGCTGCCTCAGTGTGAACCGACACTTAAGCCCCTTTCACACGGGGTGGATCCATTTTGACATACTCCGCTAGCTCAGCGGAAATCGCTCCGTTTATCCCCGCTGAGCAGACGGATGACAGGTCCATCTCTGCTCACTGTGTTGAGGCGGACCTGTCAGAGCCCTGCTCTCCTCTATGGGGAGATCGGATAAGAAAAAGGACCGCCTGTCCGTTTTCATCCGATTCGATGGACAGATCGCGAACATATCGGCATACGTCGGGTTTGGGTTTAAGCGGGGATATCTGAATGATGCCTGCAGCTACAGACATCATTCAGATATCTTCTTTTTCAGCCAGCGATTCCCTACACCATAAGAATGATCATAGTGGCTGTTCAGTCGCTTGATTGTTCTTATCGGCGGCAAGAGGGGATGTCCCCTACCTCCCTCCGCTGCTTCTACCGACTCACCCCTGCCATCGGTAAGTCGGAGAAGGAAACTGCTGGCGCCAGATGCTGATGATAGAGATTTCCAGAGGACCAGATGGTCCCCAGAGTCTCTATGATCGTTCGGAGGCCGGGCGCGATGTTATGACGTCATGCCTGGCCTTTGCTTTTGAAAAAATGGTGCTGCCTCGGCTGGGAAGCTGAGACCTTTTTCTTTTATTATTATTTCAGGCTTCCCAGCCTAGAGGTGAGATGTGGGGACTTATTGACCCCATATCTCACTGTAAAGAGTCATGCTTATTCCTATTACAAGGGATGGAAAAAAAAAAGTGATCAAAAAAACCCCAAAAAAACTGTAAAGTGCCCCGTCCCCGTGTTCTCGCAAGCACAAGCGAACGCATACGCAAGTCGCACCCACAAATGTAAATGGTGTTCAAACCACACGTAAGGTATCGCTGCGAGCGTTAGAGTGAGAGCAATAATTCTAGCCCTAGACCTCCTCTGTAATTTAAGACACGTAACCAGTAAACATTTTTAAAGCATCACCTATGGGGATTTATAAGTACCAAAGTTTGCCGCCATTCCACGAGCGTGTGCAATTTTGAAGTGTGACATGTTAGGTATCTATTTACTTGGCGTAACATCATCTTTCACATTATGCAAAAATATTGAGCTAACTTTCCTGCTTTTTTTTTTTTTCAATGCATGAAACAGCATTTAAAAAAAAAAAAAAAAAGAAGTGTTTGAAAAGTTGCTGCGCAAATACCGTGCTAGATAAAAAGTTGCAACGATGGCCATTTTATTCTCTAGGGTCTCTGCTAAAAAAACATATATAATGTTTGGGGATTCTATGTCATTTTCTAGCAAAAAAAATAAATATGATCTTTACATGTAGGAGAGAAACGTCAGAGTTGGCTTGGTAGGAAAGTAGTTAAGTAGATCATTGTGTGTCTGAGATAGAGTCAGGATTGGATACAGAGAGCGTATAAAGATAAAGTCCTGCTCTGGAGCAAAGGAAATATCACCACTGAGTTTGAATGTTTTATAGGTTTTCGGCAAACTGAAGGTTTGCCTGAACTTTGGCCAAGCTTCCCAATGTGCATGATTTTCCCCATTGCTATGGTTTAGGGTATTCCTCGAGTATTCACTGAGCAGGGTGCAAAAACAGAGTATGCGTATAGCAAGAGTACACAGCAACCTGTGCGTGGCCATCCTGTAGCAAAGGCCTTATGGCAAACAGATGTGAGGAATCTCCTAAACATCTTATAAACTGCTCTGGGTGGAAGTAGCAGTAAAGTCTGCGACCTGTGGTGGGATGTTAACGCTGGTCTTTCACCTGAGTGGTTGAGTTTTAGAGCCACATTTGAAAAGTTTAACACTGTATCCGTTTCAAACACACTCCCAGTTTCCTGATAATTTTAACATATAAACACACACCCCACAGGGTAGTGTAAAGCATGTAATTGGATTTTTTTGTCTTGTGCTTGCTGTGGAGCTACAGTAATGGTGTTATAAATAGGTTGACCCTGTCCTACCTATCCATGGTGCTGGTCCCTATATAGGGACAAGCTTAATCTGTCATGATGGGCATGCCCCCGGAGGGGTCTTCAGTTCCTGGGTTCCATAGTGATGAGCCACAGCCCTAGACCTGTATAACACCCTACAGTTAACTACATGCATTGCACCAAGTGCCAAGGTGAGCACCCAAGCATGATCCAGTCCGCAATGCAACACTACAGGCTGTCCCCACAGCATAGGGATTGGGTACAGCTCCCAAGGTTTTACCGAGGCTGTACTGCTTCTATTTTTGTATTCAAAGACATTGAGGAGTTTGTTTAAAGACTTGATCAAAGATTCAGACTCCAATAATAAAATAGTTAAAGTGTCAGTGAAGGTTAACTATTCCTAAAAATGTCCCCTTGTCCCTCCTATCTATTCGGCACACCCAGTATAAAAAGAGATCTGTGTATTTTACCTTTTTTAATCCGATCCAGTCACATGACTCAGTAGCTTAACCTGCTGAATAGGTGGAAGGCATGAAAAGTAAACATTTAAGAATAGTTACAGTTAACATCATCTTTCACTTTAAGCGAAGTGTACATTTTACACAAAGGTATAAGAGGTCCTTCACCTTAAGACACTAGCAAAAAATGGAGGACTTTAGGAGTGGAGTATGGTTATAACAGGATGGCCAGAAGGTAGCTGAAGGTACCATCCTTTAACCTAGGGTCTATGAATATCAAGCCTGTAGACAATGACACATTGGGGTTGATTTACTAAAGGCAAATCCACTTTGCACTGCAAGTGCACTTGGAAGTGCAGTCGCTGTAGATCTGAGGGGGACATGCAAGGAAAGTAAAAAACAGCATTTTTGCTTGTACTTGATTGGATGATAAAATCAGCAGAGCTTCCCCCTCATTTCAGAGCTTCCCCTCAGATCTAAAATGACTGCACTTCCAAGTGCACTTGAAGTGCAAAGTGGATTTGCCTTTAGTAAATTAACCCCATTGCTTGTAGTGGGAAAGGGTTAGAACTTTTTACATTTCCTCAGGGGCCTCAGAGAGAAATAAAAACATAACAGACATTTTGACCCTTCCACAAGTCTATCCAAAATAATAAAAAGGGTAAATGAGTGAACTTGATCTTTAATATGGGCATTGCATGGCAGACAATAGGTTGCCAACAGCTTACATTTAATTAATTCAAAGGGAAAACTAGGAATAAACCAATTTTTCAATCCAATTTGACATTCTGATGGCTGGTGTTTATATATTTTGTGTGCGCACATGTTCAGGTTACCACTTACTTACTTGGAAAATGGGGTCTGTCCCACTTTTGATTTAAGTTCTGAATGTACATTTGTGATCTCAGAGTGCACACTGGTTTAGTTTTCCTCTAAAAAGGCCCAGGAGAAACCTAGGGCACTATTTGCATAATAGATTCTTTTGTATTTTTTTGTGGTTTTGGATTCTATACATTGAATTCCACTTGCTTATTTAAGATAAGCTCCTTTAGCTTTAGGTGAATTACGTGCCCTAAATCCCCTACTTTTTGAGGCCATCATATTGTAAATTACAGGTCTTTGGCTGTCTAATTCAGACTTTCATCAAAAGGAGCTTACTGGAAACACTCGCTTCATGTCCAAGCAGAGAGAGCAGACAAAGCATTAGATAATGGGGTTTATTTAGAAAAGATGGAAAAAAGCAGACTCCAGCAGTGCTGACATTGACAACCATTAATTGTTTAATTTTTTTTGAGTCTGCGCATTATAAAAAAAATACAGAAGTAAACGGATTTTCACAGCCAAGCTGCTCTTTCCTTTAGTTTCTATGTATGAATCTTAGTGACTCCAAGAAACTACTATAACCATTGTGTCAAATCCCTTATGTTTTACTGTATATGAAACTAAGTTATCTGTGTTTGCCAGGAGGCCTCTGTGAAATCAAAATGGTGAAGGTCATGGTAAAAATAACAGGTGTAGCATATTTTACTTTCAAGATACCTTAACTCTTTTCTCCATCTTATGAATTAGCAAAACACAACTTTTGAGTTATGAATCAAAAGTTGTACATTTGTTCTAAAATGGACTTGACCAGTTAAAATCATGTTCTAGTGATACAAACTGAAACCAAATTTAAAGTGGTGCACGTGACCACTAACTATCCATATGAAAACAAATACATTTCTATTATGGGATACAAATTCTCTGACTTGCTAAAGAAAATTTAACATTTTTGGCGTTGTTGGAAAAAGCAGTACAAAGATTTGCCCATCTTTATTGTCATAATCCAATCAACCACACTGACAGATTCCTGAAGAAAGTGGGCTGACACCAATAACAAGAGTGGCAGAACAGCAGTATCTTGTTGGCTTAACATATGCATCCACGTGGTGTATTCTACTGACACAAAAGTAGGGTCAATATGTGCAGAGATAATTTAAAGAACTCATTTTTAGAAAATTCAAGTTACAAAATAGTGCATGCAAAGCTGCGGGCTTGATTTACTAAAACTGGAGAGTGCAAAATCTGGTGCAGCTGTGCATGGTAGCCAATCAGCTTCTAACTTCAACTTGCTCAATTAAGCTTTGACAAAAAACTGGAATCAAATTGGTTTCCCTGCATAGCTGCACCAGATTTTGCACTCTCCAGCCTTAGTAAATGAACCCCTGCATCTCTCTTGTGCTTATTTGCAGAAGATCTACCAGCTGCTGCAATGGCATAGTACAGTACCTGGGATTCTCAATGACCTCCTGGTTCAGCCCTGCTGCCTGAACAAGTCAGCATTTAGGCCAGCCACATCTCTCTCTTAGTATGTGGAAAGAAAACTGCTCTGTTACACACCCAGTTTCTGATAAGAATAAATAAAAATTAGTTCCGACATAGAACTTCTTGAGAGCGAATGATACACCAAGTAGCACTTCCCCACAAATGGTCATCACCCCCCACTAATGCTAATGAACAGACTAGGCATGATGAAATACTTCAAAAGCGCAACACAGACATAAATATGCCTGCATGCACAATTTTTTACTTGAGAAGGAAAGGCTTCTAATCCTGCGCTCTTCAACCTAATCATCCATTAAATGGGTAAGGTTTACTAGGTACAGCTGCTCTCCCAAAGAGATTACCAACAAGGTCTGGGCTGCAATCTGTAATGGAAGATAAGAAGGGAAAAAACAAAACAAAGCGCTTTCCTAGTGTAGAATCTCCTTTTATTTTGACACAATTAAACAATCTTTTTAAGATGCACGTTTCCAGTTCTTTTACACTGTGACAGGCATTTTGTTGTTTTTATTGGAACCATGTGAGTGCATGTTAAACGGAAAATTATATACTCACCTTTCCGTAATTTTCCTTTCCTGACGCATCCCATGGCAGCACACCCATTGGGTTGTGACTCCGCCTCCACAACCTGATAGGACTGGTTAGCTATAAGTTTTGAAGAGGAGTCCACCGTTGCATTCTCAGTAACTATCACCTTAGAAGGGGGGGATTCTGTGTGCTGCCATGGGATGCGTCAGGAAAGGAAAATTATGGAAAGGTGGAGTATACAGTTTTCAGTTTTCCTGACGCATCATGGCAGCACACAAATTGGGAAATAACTCACTAAATGGGTGGGTGCTTTCAGAAGATTTTATTTGCTCAAGTACAGGGTATAGAAGAATTAGTCTGAATGATTGATCTCCCAAACTCAACCGTAGTTAATTGAGCCAGGTCTATTCTGTAGTGTGATATGAAAGTGTTTCTGGAAGACCAAGCTGCTGCCTTGCAAATGGTTTCTGAGGACACTCTACAGTACGCTGCCCAGGAGGTCGCTACCGCTCTAGTCGAGTGGGCCTTTAATCCGTCCAGTATTGGGAGTAGCCGAATTTGGTATGCTCTTTTGATGATTTTTACTAGCCAAGAAGCTATTGTTCTTGAGGAGGCCGCCTGGCCTTTTCTTGCGCCATGCGGTATGACTAGAAGGTTTTTAGTCTTTCTGAACTGTTTGGTAGCTTCTAAGTAGGTGGAGATAACAGATTTAATGTCCAACGGATGTGGTTCCCCTTCACTAGTAAGAAAAACTGGAAGATTGATTTCCGAGTTGAAGTGGAAGGTAGATCCTATCTTAGGTATAAACTGATCTGAGGGTCTGAGGACGACTCTATCCGGGTAAAACCAGATGCGGTTCTTTGATTAGTAGAGCTTGTAACTCTGAAACTCTTTTGGCAGATGTTATTGCAACCAGAAAAGATAATTTAAACGTTAGATCCCATAAGGATACTGATTCTAGAGGGAAGAAGGGTTCTCTTGACAGAGCCTCTAGCACAATCGATAGGTCCCAAGTCGGAAAGGTTGGTTTTCTTGGTGGCCTTATTTACAGGCATGCTTTCTGAAATTGAATTATGAGTGGTGCCCATTTGGTTCCCGTCATTGTGGACAGTGCAGAGACTTGGACTTTGAGAGTGCTTGAAGCTAGTCCTCTCTCCAGTCCTAGTTGTAGGAACTCTAGGACTTGAGAGACTGAAGGGGAGAGTGGATCCCAAGACTGCGCAAATGCGGTGAATTTTTCCCAGATTTTGCTATATGTGTTGTTCATTGTCCTTTTTCTGGCCTGTTGAAGTGTGTTCACTACTCTAAGTGAACACCCTTGGTCTAGTAGCCTCTCCCTTTCAACCTCCAGGCCGTTAGGTGTAATCGTGCCAGTGATGGGTGAAGGAATGGGCCTTGTGAGAGCAAATCTGGGGTCACTGGGAGCAGAAACGGCTCTTCTGTGTTTAGCTGTAAGATGGTCGCAAACCATGGCCTCCTCGGCCAGAACGGCAACACTGCTATGACTATGGATGTCGATCTCCTCAGCCTGGCCAGAAATCTGGCTATTAGGGGAATCGGAGGGAAAATATATCCTAAGTGGAAACTCCATGGGTGGTGAAGACAGTCGATCCCTGCCGCCGTTGGATAAGTGGCTCTCGATAGGAACCGGGAACATTTGCTGTTCTCTGGAGTTGCTGCCAGATCCATATCGGGAATCCCCCATTTGCGAGTAAGAAGAGCAAAAACTTGAAGATTGAGGGACCACTCGTTGTTTGATATAAATATTCGGCTCAGGTTGTCCGCGAGTTGGTTCTGTACTGCCGGGACGTATATTGCCTTCAGATCCATCAGATAAACTTGAGCCCATTCGATTATAGGGCGAACTTCCTCCATGAGCGTGTTGCTCCGGGTACCTCCTTGTCTGTGAATGTAATTCACAGCCACAGTGTTGTCCATGCGTAGGAGAACGTTCCTTCCTGTGAGGAGTGGTCCGAATTTTAAGAGAGCTTGCCAGGCAGCCCTGAGTTCCAGAATGTTTGAAACTATACCTTGTAGGTGAAAGGACCAACGACCCTGTGCCCCTTGTTGATAATGTGCTCCCCACCCCTGGAGGCTGGCATCTGTGGTGATTATCTCTGGTAGTGGCGGTACTATGGGACGACTGCGTGTTAGGTTGCTGACTCGAGTCCACCACCATGCAGACTTCTTCACTGCCGGGTTGATCATGATCCGCTGGTTCATTGATGACCCATTCCACTGTCTTAGGAACGAATTTTGGAATGTTCTTGAGTTCCATTGGGACCACTGGACCATTAAAAAGGTGGAAGACATTGAACCCAGGATGCTTAGACACGTTCTGGCCGATAGGTACTCTGCTGCCAGAAGCTTCTTTATTTTCTGAACCAGTGGTTCTATTTTCACTTGGGGAAGTCCGACTGTGTTGGAACTGGTGTCTATCTTGGCACCTAGGAAAATGAGTTTTTGTGCCGGGACCAGTTTGCTCTTATTCCAATTTATTATCCAGCCAAACCGTTGGAGTGTGGAGATTAGTATTGTTCGATGTAGAAGCAGAGTTTGTTGGCTGTCGGCTAGGAGTAGTATGTCGTCGAGATAGTGTAGGACTCTCAATCCTTTCTCCCTCAGATGCACTATTACCGGTAGCAAGACCTTTGTAAAGGTTCTGGGGGCCGTTGATATCCCAAACGGGAGGCTCTGAAATTTAAAGTGCTGGTGGCCTATTGCGAAGTGTGGGTACTTCTGGAAGGTTTGGTGCATGAGAATATGCAAATAGGCGTCGGACAAATCGACCGAGAGCATCCAATCTTTTGTCCCTACTGCTGGTAGTACTGATTGAAGGCTTTCCATCTTAAAAGGTTTCGACTAGAATCGTTTCATTGAGGCTTTTTAAATCGAGTACCGGCCTCAAGTCTCCTGTCTTTTTTGTTACTAAAAAAAAGAAGAGGAGAATAAAATCCTGTGCCTTTCTGTTCCCGTGGAACCTCTACGATTGCCTGTTTTTGTAGTAATTCCAGGATATACTTGGTTAGAAGTTTTCGTTTCAGGAGGGAAGATGGTAGTCTGGTAACTCTGTAGTACTCTTTGGACAGCTTGTGTTTGAATGTCCATCTGTGGCCCTCTTGGATGGTGGATATCGTCCAGGGGTCTCTTATAAGGTCTATCCATACACTATTGCGGTTGGGCTTGCATGCCATCAAAATGACTTCTGTTGATCTCCTGAGTTGGGGGCTTTGGGCTTCTGTACCCTCACAAAAGACGGTTGTGGACTTTGCCAATTCCGTTTAAATAGCTTCCCTGGTCTATAAGACCTTGCTTCTCGATATCTTTCGGGCCGATGACGTCTAAACGGTGGGTTTTTCTGTTGTTTAGGTCTTCTATTAGAGGGGATGAGACCCGATTTACCTCCAGTAACTTTCGAGACTGCAGAATCTAGCTTAGGCCCGAATAGATTTGTACCGTTGTATGGGATTCTACACCAACTGGATTTTGAAGTCGCATCTGTGACCCAGGGCTTTAGCCACAATGCTCTTCTGGACATTACTGCTGCCAACATTGCTCTCGCTGAGGATCTTATAATATCCACCGATGCTTCTGCCACAAAGTCTCCTGCCAGGCTGAGTTCCTGTAGAGCAGATGTGATCTTTTCCTGGTCTGCTGCTTCTAGCAATAATTTTTCAATGTTATAAGTCCAGCTGGTGATAGCTCTGCCGACTGCTGCCAGCGTAACTGCCGGCCTGCAGGCCCCTCCTGCCGCTGAATAGGCTTTTTTAAGGTCGAGGTCTATCTTTCGATCCATTATGTCTCTGAAGGTGATGGCATCCTCGATTGGTAGAGTTACATGTCGCGCCAGGCGCATTAATGAGGAATCCACCACAGGTGCTGAGATGAGAGGATTTACTGTTGCTTCCCTTAGTGGGTAAAACTTGGCTAGCCTATTGTTTAGAACGGATTTTTTATCTGGCTTTTGCCACTCGTCCTTTATTAGTTCTTCGAGTTCATCAATAAATGGTAAATGGAAAAGTTTTGGGATCTTTTTTAGGTTAGGAAAGTATTTCCCTAATTTACAAGAAGCATCCTTTTCTTCTTCCCAACCGATCGCATCCTTTACTGATCTCGCAAAAGGGTCTATTAGTGCGAAGTCAAAGGAAGAGGGTATTAGGACTTCATCCTCCTCTGGTGAATCCTCTTGGTCTTGAGGCTCATAAGAAGTTGAGGCCTAAGTAGATTGTCTAATTGATTCGGATGCTGCCACCTGCATAATAGATTCTTTTACTGATTCTCTTATTATGTTGGATGCTTCCCTTGAGTCAGCTTCTTTATCACGGGTTGCCTCGTTGAGGCATGTTTGGCATACCAGTTTCCCAGGTAGCGCTTGCGTTCCGCAGACCCAGCAGGTATTGGCCGCAGGAGGGATACACTGCTCATCTCGAGGCTGGTGAGAAGATGTTGAATCTTTATGGTGGGAGGATCTTGAATGACTTCTCCGAGAATGAGAGGGTCTTGAAGATGAACGCTCTTTTCTTTTAGAATGCGATGACCTTGATGACCTGCCGGAACTACCAGTACAAGATGGTATTAGTGGCAAGGCTCTCTTTTCTCCTCATCATTACTTACCCATCATACGCCCCCTTACCTTGTAGTCCATGAGTGGTCTGCTGGCGCAGCGGCCTCCATAGGCGAGAGTAGAGTGTGTCTATAAAAGGAGAGAAAAAAAAAGAAAAGAATTCCCTCTTTTTTATTTTTTTAAATTTTTTTTTTTTTTTTGGTAGCCAGTGCTGGAAAAGAGAGAGAGAGTCTTACCAGTAACAGGAGCAGAGTTGGACCAGCAACGCAGCAATGAAGAGAGCAGGATTGGGGTGGAGGGTGGTCTTTTACCCTCAAAACAACATGCTGAATGCCAAATGCCGTCTTTAAATGTACCGCCGTCGCTGCGGCGCTGACATCACGGCCGCGCATGCGCCATAGCGTTCTGCGGCGTCCGGCGCCATTTTGGATGCTGGCGAAAGAGGATGCCGGCTGTGTCACTTCCTGGCGCCGTGAGTCCGAGCCGGCCACCATGATGGAAATGGCAAGGCGAGGAACTACAGCGCCCAGCGGACCCAAACGAGGGGAAAAGAGGAAAAAAAAATAAAGATGATGACTATAAGTGAGACAGTGGAAAACCTACCAGGTGGCATGAAACAGAAACCTAGAAGGTAAGAGATGGAGACCGCTGCACCTAATTTAAACCTGTTTAAGGCTTTGAAAAAAAATGTGAATAATAAAGCATACCCCTGAGATCATCAGAGTGGGGCTCCCTGCATAAAGCTCATTTAGAGGGTGTACAGTCAGGGCTTCCAACTAGGAGAGGCTGAACCTAGCTGGGGCGAATCGGTAAGGGGTTCCAATTTCTAACCAGTCGATCCATACAGGTGAGGAAAAAAAAGGAGAATGCAACGGTGGACTCCTCTTTAAAACTTATAGCTAACCAGTCCTATCAGGTTGTGGAGGCAGAGTCACAACCCAATGTGTGTGCTGCCATGATGCGTCAGGAAATAATCATTTTTATTGTGTCAAAATAAAAGGAGGTTTTACACTAGGGGAGTGCTTCCCTTGTTTTTTTTCCCCTTCTTATCTACCATTTTTTACTTGCAATTTCAAGATATTTTAGTTCTGCTTTTAAGTCAGACCAATAAGACAGTAGCTTTGTATGCTACCAAATTACCATATACTTAACGCAGTACTGGTCTCAGTCATGAGGCTGTCCTTAGGAGGGAGTTAGACATAATTATGTCAAACAGAAAAACTTAGATGGATGGAAGTAATGATTTACATGCAGGATGTTGAGGTTTATATGCCACCAGCTTTGCCATTGTAGTGTTACCAGAGTATCGATAATGAATTTGAACAAAGTTTGATTTTAAAGACATTATAACACTCACTAGCAGTATTATAAGGATAAAATATTTGTACTGCACACACACATATTTATATATATATTAGTTATAGTAGTTGTCACCAGGTTCATACAACCTTTATCCATGGTAATCTAGTATGGTGGCAGTTTTCTGTGAATACAGTTTTTGCATTTAAAAATTTTACAGCTACAAAAATGCTTTATGAATATATAGATTCACAACACTTAAAAGAAACACCTCTAGATAGACTGGGTGTTTTCGTGTTTCCAGAAACCATAAATTAGTGCTCCAAGGTATTGTAACTGACTAATATGCTCCAGCAAGCACAGGCTAGGACGCCTCCAGAAAATGGAAAATAGTTCTACATCAAAAACTTCTTTTCCATGCCTGGGTGGGCAGCAGCTGCCCATTTTAGCTCTAATGTACAAGAACTTGGTGAAAAAGCGCTTTGGTGTTGTAACTGTTAACCGTATAATGCTTACTTAACACATCTTTATGCCTATATTTAAAAAAAGACAATGGTATGGTCTGTTTTTCTGTTTCACCATTATATTTATTTGCTACCTCAACAGATTTACTTTAAATAGGTTTTTTTTATGTTCTAAGTATTGAACTCATGAGAAATAGTACAGGACTAAATAAAAGATTTAAGAATGAAACTGTTTTTAACCTATAATACCAAAGCGACTTTAAAACAGAATGAACGATTTGTTTCCATGGCCAATCTTCAATGCATGGTGTCCAGTTCTCTCAGCAGAAGCATAAGTGAAATAATTAGCATGGTTATGACCTTTTGCTATCTGAAGAATCAGATGGAGAAGGTCTTTAAGAGGTTGCTTTTGCTCACAGTTATCTGGCAATATCAGTGTTACCACTTGTAAGGAGTATGAACAGTTAGAATTATTACAAGCTCCTGTAAGACCTCGTTAACGTAGGATTGAGCCTGCAAATGCTCATTTTAGGAGAAATGTGTACAGCAAGTTACAAGAAGCTTTCAAAAAGCCCTTAAAGTTAACCTGTGTTCAGTGCAGAGAAAAGAAAAACATTTACTTAACCTACCATTCCAGCACCACATACTCTTTGCTTTCCTCCCACCTTTCAGCTATTGGGATCAGTGTATAGTGGCTTGGACAGAACATCTCTCTGAGCATTGAGGGAGGAGGCAGAAGTTGTGTGAACTCTTCATCACTAGTCTGGAAGCGTTGAACGTTCATCTAAATGAGAGTGCTGCAGCCTGCTAACAGTCCTTTAAAGCTGTATCCTATGTGAACTAGGCTTACTGAGGAACAATGTGCCTATAAAGCTTGCATTTGGTCATTGTTAAATACTTGAAAACCTACATTAAAAAGTAAAAATATATTTGGAAAAAAATCATGTATGTGTCAGAAACATTAAATGCAAGTCAAAAGTGGTCACTGCAATACGTTTCCCCAATTGCACACATCTATAGGAGTTAAAACATCTATATTAATCAGATCAGGTCATGGCTGAACAAAAAAACAAACAAAAAAAAACCCAAAAAAACGATCTTCTCAGGATGTACAACTGAAACTGTATTTCCATGGAAATGGATTCATCTTTTACTTGTCAAGGAGACGTCTTGAAATAACTTAAACAAGTTTCAATAATCAGCATTGAAAAGCTTCTGGAAGTAGAAGAACGGTGGAGAACGATTAACTTTGAAATTTGATTGCCTAATGCTCCATACGATAACAGCGTAATCTGCAGCATATTGCAGTGGCTGTCTCCTTAAGTATATTTGGAATTGGATGTAGACCCAGAATGCAATTAAGTCCATAGCACCCAACAAGCTGTTTTTTTTTCCATAAAAGAATATACGTGAAAAAAGAAGGTGGGATAAAAAAAAAAAATGTAGAAGATTCAAACATAAAACAGCCTGACCCTCGATGTACTGACAAGAAGATCAGCGTCGTAGAACTTGGTTTCTATGATGACGTTACCACTGAAAAGCAAGCAATAAAGCAAAAACACTTAGATTAAAGAGAGGAAAAAAAACACAACTTAACAGTAACTCCACTTTTGTTGAGAAAAAACCCAAAAACAATCCCCTCTGGGAAATGTGGATTGTAACAAACCTTGTAGCGGAGTCCCACTGGTTGTATGTTCTTAAGAAAAAGCTGTATGCTCCATTCTATTCTTGGTATAACGATTTCTGAATGAGAGTGCTGAAGCACGTGAGTTATAATGAGGAAAGTTGCAGTATCTGCATCCCTTTAGAACCAATTAACCCCTAGGGAGCATCTCACCAAAAATATAAACTCTTTTGCAAAGGATGCATAAATGTTTACTTGCATCTTAATGCAGACTTGGGCAAAAATCAGTGAGCCAATCACACGAGCAGGAAATGGCTTTTCAGGGGAAGTTCTGTACAACCACTGTGTACAGAAGAGCTCCAAGTTGCCATATTGCATTGAATCTTAGAGAAAAATTACAGCAGCTAAAGATTGAAAAGGAAATGTAATTCTTAAAGTTGTTCTAAAGCCTTTGGTTTTTGTACTTCATGTTTATGTAATATATAGTGGGGACGGAAAGTATTCAGATCCCCTTAAATTTTTCACTCTTTGTTATATTTCAGCCATTTGCTAAAATCATTTAAGTTCATTTTTTTCCTCATTAATATACACACAGCACCCCATATTGACAGAAAAACACTGAATTTTGACATTTTTGCAAATTTATTAAAAAAGAAAAACTGAAATATCACATAGCCCTAAGTATTCAGACCCTTTGCTGTTACACTCATATTTAACTCAGGTGCTGTCCATTTCTTCTGATCATCCTTGAGATGGTTCTACACCTTCATTTGAGTCCAGCTGTGTTTCATTATACTGATTGGACTTGATTAGGAAAGCCACACACCTATCTATAGAAGACCTTACAGCTCACAGTGCATGTCAGAGCAAATGAGAATCATGAGGTCAAAGGAACTGTCTGAAGAGCTCAGAGACAGAATTTTGGCAAGGCATAGATCTGGCCAAGATTACAAAAAATTTCTGCTGCACTTAAGGTTCCTAAGAGCACAGTGGCCTCCATAATCCTTAAATGGAAGACGTTTGGAGGACCAGAACCCTTCCTAGAGCTGGCCATTCAGCCAAACTGAGCTATCGGGGGAGAAGAGCCTTGGTGAGAGAGGTAAAGAAAAACCCAAAGTTCACTGTGGCTGGACTCCAGAGAAGCAGTCGGGAGATGGGAGAAAGTTGTAGAAAGGCAACCATCACTGCAGTCCTCAATCAGTCGGGGCTTTATGGCAGAGTGGCCCAACGGAAGCCTCTCCTCAGTGCACACATGAGACCCATGAAAGCCTGCATGGAGTTTGCTAAAAAACACCTGAAGGACTCCAAGATGGTAAGAAATAAGATTCTCTGGTCTGACGAGACCAAGATAGAACTTTTTGGCCTTAATTCTAAGCGGTATGTGTGGAGAAAACCAGGCAATGCTCATCACCTGTCCAATACAGTCCGACCAGTGAAGCATGGTGGTGGCAGCATCATGCTGTGGGGGTGTTTTTCAGCTGCAGGAACAGGACGACTGGTTGCAATTGAGGGAAAGATGAATGCGGCCAAGTACAGGGTTATCCTGGATGAAAACCTTCTCCAGAGTGCTTAGGACCTCAGACTGGGCCGAAGGTTTACCTTCCAACAAGACAATGACCCTAAGCACACAGCTAAAATAACGAAGGAGTGGCTTCACAACAACTCTGACTGTTGAATGGCCCAGCCAGAGCCCTGACTTAAACCCAATTGAGCATCTCTGAAGAGACCTAAAAATGGCTGTCCACCAATGTTTTCCATCCAACCTGACAGAACTGGAGAGGATCTGCAAGGAGGAATGGCAGAGGATCCCCAAATCCAGGTGTGAAACACTTGTTGCATCTTTCCCAAAAAGACTCATGGCTGTATTAGATCAAAAGGGTGCTTCTACTAAATACTGAGCAAAGGGTCTGAATACTTTAGGACCATGTGGCATTTCAGTTTTTCTTTTTTAACCGGTTCCCGACCGGCGCACGACGATGTACGTCGGCAGAATGGCATGGCTGGGCAAATGGGTGTACCTGTACGTCCATTTGAATTCTCCGCCGCGCCATTGCGTGCGCGCGCCGGCCAGGAGCTCCGTGAGTCGGGTTGCGGGTCCCGCGGACTCTATCGCCGCGGGGATACCCGCGATCGCCTCACAGAGAGGACGAACGGGGAGATGCTGATGTAAACAGCATCTCCCCGTTCTGCCTAGTGACAAGTGTCACTGATCACTGCTCCCTGTCATCGGGAGCAGTGATCAGTCTAGTGACACACACAGCCCAACCCCCCTACAGTTAGAAAACACTCCCCTAGTACTGATTAACCCCTCCCTGCCCCCTAGTGGTTAACCCCTTCACTGCCAGTGTCATTTACACAGTAATCAGTGCATTTTTAATTGCACTGATCGCTGTATAAATGACAATGGTCCCAAAAATGTGTCAAAAATGTCCGACATGTCCGCCATAACGTCGCAGTCACAATAAAAATCGCTGATCGCCCCATTACTAGTAAAAAAAAAATATTAATAAAAATGCCATAAAACTATCCCCTATTTAGTAAACGCTATAACTTTTGCGCAAACCAATAAATAAACGCTTATTGCGATTTTTTCTTACCAAAAATATGTAGAAGAATCTGTATCGGCCTAAACTGAGGGAAAAAAATTTTTTTTTTATATATTTTTGGGGGATATTTATTATAGCAAAATGTAAAAAATAATGCGTTTTTTTTTTCAAAATTGTTGCTCTTATTTTGTTTATAGCGCAAAAAATAAAAATCGCAGAGGTGATTAAATACCACCAAAATAAAGCTCTATTTGTGGGAAAAAAAGGTCGTCAATTTTGTTTGGGAGCCACGTCGCACGACCGCGCAATTGTCAGTTAAAGCGACACAGTGCCGAATCGCAAAAAGTGCTCTGGTCAGGAAGGGGGTAAATTCTTCCAGGGCTGAAGCGGTTAATAAATCTGCAAAAATGTCAACAATTCTGTATTTTTCTGTAAATATGGGGTGCTGTGTGTACATTGATGAGGAAAAAAAATGAACTTAAATGATTTTAGCAAATGGCTGCAATATAACAAAGAGTGAAAAATTTAGGGGGCCTGAATACTTTCCGTCCTCACTGTATATTTCATTTTTTCTTGCTCTGTTGCTAGCCTAAGGTGACCTTGGGTGTCTTAAAGGCACCTACAAATAAAATGTATTATTAACCTAATGCATTCCCTCGATCCTGTGCTGTGCACAAGAACAGTGGTTCTCTCCCTCCCCACAGGACAGATTGATAGCAGGGGAGCCATTGGCTCCTGCAGCTGTCAATCAAATCCTTTGATTGAAGCAAAGCTCTGCTGTCTGTGTGTATAGATGCAGGCAGTGGCACTCAGGAGCAAGTCCGCATGAGTACCCTCCCCCCTAGCAAGCTGCTTGCTAGCTGGTACTCGAAAGGCAGGAGGAGCCAGGAGTGCCAGAGGGGGGACCTTAGAAGAGGAGGATCAGGGCTGCTCTGTGCAAAACCATTGCACAGAGCAGGCAAGTATAACTTTTTTGTTAAAAAAAAAAAATACACAACATCTAAAGTTTAAAATCACAATACGGTTTGTGTAGCCATTTTATATGCTATATTATTTTTTTGGTATCTTTTTCACAAAAGTGGAGTTACTCTTTAAAATGCCCTATGTTATGCACAATAGACTTATACACAGGAAAATGGCAACAATAAATGGGATTTTTAAGGTACCCTCACACATACAAGACATATGTTGGTGTCAAACTGGGCAACTCCAGCAGCTTACATTTAGGGTTATACACTATACACAACTATTTTTACATTCAAAAAAATAATTAATATGTGGTAAAATTACTGCAACTATCACTATATCACACTTGTGGGTGAATTTTCACGAATGCAGTGGTGCATTGCCCATTTATCTTCAATGGGCCCTCAAGGTATGTTCAGAGCCCAAAAACATACAACCTCATTTTTTCCAGTGAACACTTATGCGTTTAAGAGCAAGTGTGCTTGTTTATACATATGTGCATAATTGACATCACTGAAAATACATAGCAATGCACATATATAATGCGTTGCTGTAGTACACGTTAAACACACATGATAATGTGTTCAAAACAGTGTGAATGCAGTCTAAAGTGTAAATTCAAGTCTGCAGATTGACTAAAAGCAATGTAGTCTCAAGCTGGCTTCGACTGTTATCTCTGCAGTCTGCTATCTGCACAATTTAAAAAACAGGATTTTTTTTGTTACTCGCCTTAAAATCCCATTTTCGGAGTACATTGACAGACACAGCCTCTATTCCTAACCTTGACCAACAGGATTTCATAGCGCCACCTACACTAGGCTGAAAAAACACTTCCCACTGCCTACGGGCAGTCCTCACTTGTATAAAACCTGCTCTCTGCTATAGGCAAGCCAGTTAGTCACAAATCAGTGTGAAAAGTAAAAAAAGTCAATAGGGGGGTGGGTGCTGTGTCCTTCAATGAAGTCAGAGAAAGGGATTTTACAGTAACAAAAAAAATACAGTTCTCTTACCTTCATTGATAGACACTGCCTCTTTTGCTAATCTTGACCAACAGGGGTGCCCCAAAGCATTGCCACATGAGGGGTGGGCAAACAAACCAAAGGAACAAACCAGGCAAATATGAGAATAAAAATAAAAGATACTGCGCTAGTGTCAACTGCTAGTGCAGTGCATAAGCTCCAAAACACATCCGTCAGATATTTATCACAAGAAAGAATTGGTAAACAAAGTGTTGCGCTATAATAAGGGCCCTTTCACACTGGAGCGGTTTGCAGGTGCTATTGCGCTAATAATAGCGCCTGCAAACCGACCCGAAAGTGCCGCTGCTGTCTCTCCAGTGTGAAAGCCCTCAGGGCTTTCACACTGGAGCGGTGCGCTAGCAGGACGGGAAAAAAAGTCCTGCTAGCAGCATCTTCGGAGCGGTGAAGGAGCGGAGTGTATACTGCTCCTTCACTGCTCCTGCCCATTGAAATTAATGGGACAGCGCGGCTATACCGCCGGCAAAGCGCTTCTGCAGAGATGCTTTGCAGTGGTTTTTAACCCTTTCTCGGCTGCTAGCGGGGGGTAAAAGCGCCCGGCTAGCGGCCGAATACCGACGGTAAAGCGCCTCTTACAATAGCGGCGCTTTACCGCCGCCGCCGCCCCAGTGTGAAAGGGCCCTAAACCATAAATTAAGTTAATAGTCCCAAGTGAAAAATTTAAGTAAAATAAAAATAGATAATAATGAAACCCCGAAAGAGATGATGGTGATAAAATCTTGCAGCCACAAATCAAAGGTGAGTCACATAACACTCCCTTCACCGCAAAGGTCGACCAACATTCCGGTAAGAGCCTTAAAGCAAGCAAAGATACCGCCTTATGGTGTACTTCAGATGGACATCCAGAGCTCCCAGACACATTATATGAAAATCAGAAAGCACAGGATAGTGTAAAACTTAGCTTGTAGTAGAGAGCTCAGCTTCTCTTGCAGCTCAAAAGAGGCTCCTGCCCCGCAACCCTTTCACTGCCAGGTCTGTATGCCGTAAAGACCTACAAAAGTGCCCGCAGGTGGCCAAGTCCGTACAGACCTCATTTCTCCCTCTGCTATAAGCTCATGGTCATTTCAATGACCATAAACTTACGTCAGCATTGTTCTGCCACATGGGGCAGATCAAGATGTGTGTCCCCGCACTGCTCCCGCCCCCCCCAATCCATCACTGCTCAGAGCGGCATCCCTCCTGCAGCTTCTGCCTGCACTGAGCTCAGGCGAGCTGTCATGCTGCGGAATGCTGCGGGGGGAGGGGTGGAGCGGTGGGGGTGAAGTTGGGGCTTGGTAAACATGTGTTTACAAAGCTCCCCCCTGTAGTAGAGTGGGCGCCGGCAGCGATCACTACATATCACTCCTATATGTCCCACTGACAGCTGATCTTAGTAAACCGCGAGTAACATGTATCAGACTGTCATTTTATGAACATATTAGGAATCTCTATACAGATTCACGATTCATTCATGTAAAGTGCTACAGAGAAAAGGGACCATCTTCAGTTCCTTTCTCCGTCTCAAAAAAAAGAGATATGGGGGTCCTCTGATATCTCACCAAAGTCGCCCCCCCCCCCCCCAAAACAAGAAACTGTAAAAAAATAAATAAATAAATAAAAAATAAAAAAAAGGGGGAAAAAAACACGCCCCCCCCCCCAAGGCCCACCCGCACTCAGTCTCTCCACGGTGATGCTGCCCCTCCCCTCCACGGTGACGGCCTCACCCCGCACTCACCCCTCCATGGCTTCCTCGGGAGAAGCCAGAAGACAATAGCGAATATTAAATGTCACAAGTGGGTGGGTTCGAGGCACAATGCTTTGCACCCCGAACACAACCTTTTCAAGCCAATTAGAGCCACAGGCTCTAATCATATGGCTTGAAATAAAAAGTCAGACGCCCTGCAGGGGAGCGGCACGCCCCTGCGTCCCTAATGGACGGGCCGGTACTGTTAAAACCCCCTTTCACATGGAGCGGACTCTGTCAAGAAGATCCACCTGCTCAGTGGGGGATCTGTCTGCTAAATCCCGCCGAGCAGGCGGATGACAGGTCCGCGTCCTCTCTGCTGATGCAGAGCGGACACAGAAACAGCCCGCTATTCTCTATGGGGTGGTCGGGTAGAAACCAACTGCCTGTCCATTTCCATCGGATACCATCTGATCCGATTTGCTAGATGGATGGGGAATGGATTCCCCATGCGTCTGTTTTTAGCGGACTGGACCAGATGCAGACGGGTGTAAATGGACACATGTCTATTTACATCAGCCTCTCCATAGAGAACAATGGGTGGTCCAATTGGGCCCGCCTGAAAAACTGACAGGCAGACCTGATCGGTGTGCTTGTGTGAAAGGTGCCTAAGGCCTTGTTCACACTGGGCATACACAGCGTACCTTTAGGGGGGTGCACAGGTGTTCTGTGCATCTCTGTGCAGGCAGTCTCACTGATGTCATTTGGGATGTAGCAACTGCACGAACAGACCCGTTGCTTCCAATTTTATATCCATATAGGTCCGCATGCATGACCCTGAGCTCACACTGTCTGACATCTGTATGGCTAGGGGTACGTGACCCCGAACGCAGATTGAGAACAGCAGCTATGCCTGTGCAGCCATTGCATCCCAATTGACATAAATGGGACTGCCTGTGCGGGGATGCACAGAACACCTGTGCATCCCTGTGCGGGTATGTGCTTTCAGGAAATGTCTAGTTTGAGGGGTCTTTTCAAATTCTGAAAGCTTTAACTGAAAATGGTAACCGCCAGATTTTTAGAGTAAATTTGTGCGGGTATGTGCTTTCAGGAAATGTCTAGTTTGAGGGGTCTTTTCAAATTCTGAAAGCTTTTACGTGAAAATGGTAACCTCCAGCTTTTTAGCGTAAACTGTTATATACAGTTTTGCGTATCTTCAGTTTTCACCATTTCACAAAAAGGTGCAAATTAAAATGTACAAATATTTGTTATTTATTAACTCAATACAGTTACCGTATATACTCGAGTATAAGTCGTTCCGAGTATAAGTCGAGGCCCTAATTTACCACAAAAAAATGGGAAAAACTTATTGACCCGAGTAGAAGACGAGGGTGAGAAATGCACAGCTATTGTAAGTGGAAAAGAGGGTCAACAATGCCCATTTGCAGCCTCACTGTGCCCATTTGCAGCCTCACTGTGCCCATTTGCAGCCATAGGTCCCCTGAACTTCAAACTCGGTAGTTAAGGGTTCCTAGATGCCCCCTAGCTGCAGCCAAAATTTGGGGTCTCTGAACCCAAAGGGTCCCGAAATGACATTGCTGCAGATGGACACAGTTGACCGAATTTGGGGCACTGTATCTTGGGGCCACTTAGTGCTAAGAACCCCAAATTTGGTGTGCAAACCCAGTGGAACTAGCACCATAACATTTCCAAAGCTGGGGTTACTAGCACCAAGTGGCCATGAGATACAGGGCCCCAAATATCAGTTCAGAAAATGTCAAGCACTTTTCTGCAGCAGAAAATGACATTTTCCGAACCGGGTTTGGGGCCCTGTTTCTCAGGGCCACTTGGTGCTAGGAACCCCAACTTTGAATATGTTCTAGGGCTAGTTCCACTGGGTTTGCACACCAAATTTGGGGTTCCTAGCACCAAGTGACCCTGAGATACGGGGCCCCAAAGTCGGTTCGGAAAATGAAATTTTTTGCTGCAGACTCGAGTATAAGTCGAGGGGGGCACTTTCAGCACAAAAAAATGTGCTGAAAAATTCGACTTATACTAGAGTATATACGGTATATCCACTATTAATGATTTTAGTGTATTTTTAGCGAAAATATTGTTTTGATAAACATTTGTATTGTATTGATAAACATTTGCGCAAATATTGTGGTGCCTTAAAAATCAGTTGCGCCTTCTTTTTATTCTACTGGCCATATGCTTTTAGAAAATGTATGGTTTGAGGGGGTATTTTACAAATTCTGAAAGCTGGAAATGAAAAAGAAAATCCTCCAGATTTTTAAAGAAATTTTTGCGTATGTCTGATTTTCACTATTTCTCAAATAGGCGCAATTTAAAATTTACAAATATTTGGGCGTGGCTTAGCTGCCGAGTGAAGACGTGCTTTGGAGGAGCTCCCTGTCCAACTCGGCCTGCACGGATCACAAGACGCCTTTTTACTCCAGCAAGCACGGCATGAGCAACCCCAAACGCTACAGAACGAGATCGTCGTCCCGGGGAACCCATCACCGGACCACACAAACGGGCATCCCACATTTTTTCAGAGGTCAGGCGGACATATCTCCCGGCGCCATAGCTGCCGCGCCACGTGGGCCCAAAACTCCTCCGCGCTGCACGGAATCCCTGATGGCTTCCACCACACAGAACCCGACGCCCTTACTTCTTACGGGCACGCCAGCCATACTCTGCACGGAGATGGAGAGACACCCGGGCAGCCAACTCATCCTGGAAGACGACCTCCGCAGCATGCTCAGGGCTCTCCCCACAAGAGCAGACTTGGAGGCCCTTCCCACGAGAGCGGACTTCGAGACCATGATCCTGAGGATCAAGGAGGCACACAGGAAAGACATCCAAGAAGTAAGGGATGACTTACAAAATGTGGAAACCCGAGTCACCTCTGGCGAATCTAAGATTGCTGCCCTGGAGGAGAGGATGCAGGCGATGGAGCACTCGCAGCAGACGCACACTCTGGAAGCACAAGACATGCAGCTCCACCTGGAGGAATTGGAGGACCGTAGCCGCCGCAACAACCTGCGGCTACGGGGGATACCAGAGGCCACGGGTCCGGAGGACCTGGCGGCGACGGCGATCTTCCAGGGCCTACTGGACCATCCACCGCCACATCTGGAGATCGACAGGATCCACCGCACCCTAGGCCCAAAACCCTCAGACCCAGCCAGACCGCGGGATGTCTTATGCCGCATACACCGCTTTGCACAGAAGGAGACTCTGCTCAGAAAAGCATGGGACCAGGGAGAGATAGAATTTGACGGGGCCCACATCCAAATTCTGCCTGACCTGTCGAGGGCTACGCTACAACGCCGCACCATGCTGAAGCCCATCTTGGAACTAGCTAGGAGACATGGCTGCACGTACAGATGGGGCTACCCGCTGGCAGTGACTTTCCGTAATGATCGGGCCCACTACACACTACGCACCCCAGCAGACCTACCGGCCCTCTTCGACTTCATGGGGGCGGCTCCGATCCAGGTCCCGAATTGGCTATCGAGAATCCCGCGACCGACCGGCCGATCGGGCCTGAACACGAGCAGAATCAACCCGTCTACCCGCTCACAGTGGTCCCGAGGAAGATCCCGCGCCAGATCAGATAACGGTGCACGTGAGTCCTGAGACTACTGTAAGTAACCGTGTACATTGTGTCTACCAAAACACCTACTCCTTTTGTCAGTCACAGTTGGGCATTCTACACCCACTTGTTTGGTGGCCCCCTAAACAGTTGGCGCTCCTGCCCGATCCAGGCGGTTTGTAAGCCGCCAGTTGTCCTATGCACCTCTACATGCAGTCGGACTATGCCTGCTCCCCGGCCCCTCATGGCATGATATGTCCCGTTCACGTGACTGCCAGGGATACTCTTGAGCCACCTGACCCACCCCGGTTGGACACAGCAAGGGACAAACTAGGCCCGGGAATAGTCTACGGGGAGACTGGAAAGTGCCTGGTGCCTACTTGGCGGCCCCCCCCCCCCTTGCCCTGGATTTTCATCTGAACAGACGATATGCCTGGGGGATATGTTTGACCTACCCCCCCCCCCCCCCCGCCTCTCGTCCACCCTGGTGTTGAAATAAGCGCAGCAGTGAAGAAAGGACATATCGGTTACTCCCGACCAGCTGGGGGGGTTGTGGGTTGCTGCACTGGGAACGTTATTATACTGCAGGATCTATTGGTAACAAACAAGCTCGGTGATCTTACGGGGGTATATGTCAACCCTGGGAGGCATGGGGGTTTCTGGCTTGTCTTTCTGGGGGAGGGGGGAGGGGGACTTGAGACGGGTGTACTTGATGGGGTGTATAGCAATGCTTCTAAGTAGTAGGGCACATATAATATGTAAGTAGATGTTAACCCGAACAAATTGTGTTGTGAATAGGATGGAGAGATGAAGGCTGTGCGGTGTACTGACTGCAGTGGGGATGCAGTAAATAACATGTTTTATGTTCCTGAAACCGGCAACCCTACGCGCAGTCTTTGCATCGCTGGAATATTACCGGCAGCCATCACCTGTAAAAACAACATTTGTAAGAGTTATGCTGAAACCCATCAGAGGGGCTCTACCACCAATATTACATATATGCAGGGTGTGTTTGCCGGTTAAGTGGGTTCGTAACCCAACTAGTTGAGTAGATATGGAAGTTTCACACGGTTAATTATAGATTGCTAGTTTACCGTTAGCATATGATGATTACAGTGTTGCTCATGTCACACAGAAAGTATGCTCATACATAACTTCACAGTTTCAGTTTTAGTTATGCTCCGAGAGTTAAAGTTTTGTTTACCTGGAGTACCAATTATATCATAGATCCGGGGGCTCGGGGAGGACATAGCCCTCCTCCCGAGGCCCTAGCTTGACACTTCCCCACTTAGGAAAACGACTACACCCAGTTAATACTGGTGTGCGTGGAAGAATAACTTCAGTCTATAGAAATCACCCACTCTTTGTTTTGGGTGCTCGGGGAGATTTCCCTTCTCGGCGCCTGTTGCAAACAGAGTGGGCTTTTGCCTCTTTCTAAACTTTCCCCCCCTTTCTAGTTAACCACCTTTCCCCCCCCACACCTTCCCCCCTCTCTATCCCTCCCCATATTTATAATTGGTTCTTGCGAGCATGGGGGTACTCAATGTGGTCACCCTTAATGCAAAGGGACTGAACGTCCCGGAAAAACGGAGAATGCTTCTAAATGAAATGAGACACATGAAAGCCGACATAGTTCTAATACAAGAGACACACTTCAGGGAAGACCCAATTCTAAAAAATAGGTACTACCCGACTGCATATCACTCCGCCCACGTGGCCGCTAAATCCAGGGAGGTATCTATCCAGATTTCCGCATCAGTACCATGGACATTGGTGGACAAAAAGTCAGACCAGGCAGGCAGGTTCCTTTTTATAAAAGGCCTGATAGGTAGCACCAAAGTGACCATCGCAAATTTTTACGCCCCAAATGAACACCAAGACACATTCATGAAACGACATCTCAAAACACTACAGAATTTCTCTGAGGGCCAATTGATTGTAGGAGGTGATCTTAACATCCCCTTAATCCTGGCAGAAGATACCTCGACAGGCTCTTCCTCCATCACACGTGGCACCCGCAGGGAAATGTCCTTAGCCCTCCATGCGGCACAGCTAATAGACACCTGGCGCCTTTTTCACCCTGGGGAACGAGACTACACTTTCTTCTCCCGCCCACACCAGGTGTATTCTCGTATTGACTTTCTCCTGGTTCCACACAACCAACTCCGGGCTGTCAAAAACACAGCCATCGGATCCATTACATGGTCCGACCATGCCCCAGTGTCCATGCAATACGACCTCACAGACTATTTCAAGGGTCAAAGGAAACCCTGGAGACTAAATGAAAGTCTTTTACAAGACCCAGCCATAGTAGCAGACATCACAAAAGAGATTTCACACTACTTCCACACTAACACTTTAGAAGAGAGTGACTTTGGCCTAACATGGGAAGCACATAAAGCGGTGATCCGCGGAGTGCTTATTAAGCACGGGTCAAGAGTTAAAAAACAAAAGTCAGCGCAATTAGCATCACTATTTGACAAACTCCATAAACTAGAATCTGCCCATAAAACAACGCCGACTAGACCCCTGGGTAGCGAACTTGATACGATACGCATGCAAATAACAGACCTACTCCAATTCAAGGCTAAGGCGGCTCTCCAGATATCCCGGAAAAAGATCTACGAATCGGGCAACAAGTGTGGCAGACTTCTGGCCCAATCTCTTAAAGCACAAAACACGGCATCATACATCCCGCACATTAACTCTCCTACGGGACAAAGAGCTGCCTTGCCCCAACAAATCACGCAAGAATTTAGATCATACTACGAAAACCTATACAACTTAAACATGACTCAACCCTCCCCAGAGAAAATAGCAGAATACCTAGCGAACTCCAAAATGCCATCCCTATCGACTGAGACGAGAGACCTACTGGACGAACCCATTACTCTGACAGACATACAAATGGCGATAAAAAATACTAAACAAGGGAAAGCTCCCGGACCTGACGGACTCACACTCCAATATTATAAGACACTACTCCCATCACTAGGACAACACCTAGCTAAACTATTTAATGACTTAGGCCAGGGGTGTCCAAACTTTTTTCAAAGAGGGCCAGATTTGATGAATAGAACATGCTTGAGGGCCGACCATTTTGCCTGACATTTTTAAACCAATAAAATTTGGTCTAAGTGTGTCCGTCCGAGCGCTAATACACGGCCCAACAAGAATTCTTTTGCCTTTGTGCTGTGTGTTGTGAATAGATGAGCTCGGGCGTGTTATTTGGATATACCGTATTTAATCGGCTTATAACACGCACCTTCACTTTAAAAAGGAAGTTTCAGGAAAAAAATCTTAAATTTTAAATAAAGAACTGTGAAGCAAAATAAGGGTCAGTGCCCATCAATGCAGCCTAATCAGTGCCTATCTGCAGCCCCCACTGTATTGACATGAATGCAGCCCCCACCGTATTGACATGAATGCAGCCCCCACCGTATTAACATGAATGCAGCCCCCACATTCACATGAATGCAACCCCCACCGTATTGACATGAATGCAGCCCCCACATTGACATGAATGCAACCCCCACCGTATTGACATGAATGCAGCCCCCACATTGACATGAATGCAACCCCCACTGTATTGACATGAATGCAGCCCCCACATTGACATGAATGCAACCCCCACCGTATTGACATGAATGCAGCCCCCACATTGACATGAATGCAGCCCCCACCCCATTGACATGAATGCAGCCCCCACCACATTGACATGAATGCAGCCCCCACCACATTGACATGAATGCAGCCCCCGCCACATTGACATGAATGCAGCCCCCACCACATTGACATGAATACAGCCCCCACCACATTGACATGAATGCAGCCCCCACATTGACATGAATGCAGACTCACCATTGCCGTCAGTGCAGCCTGATTCATGTCCATCTGCAGCCTTGGAGAAGACAGGGAGGGGGCGGGACGAGCGCCAACAGATATACAGGAGAAATTCCTGTTTTTATCGGCAGCCTCTTTAATTGAAAGTCCCGCCTCCTATGATGGACAAAACAATTGTCCAATGGCAGCGCAGGAGACAGGACTTCCTTTTACACAGGACGCCGTGTAAACAGGAAATTCTCCTGTATCCTGTACGGCGCTCGTCCCGCCCCCTCCAAGGCAGCCAGCATATTTATATCTTTTATGGCCCCCGGCGCTCGGGGATTCGTTGGGGGCCACAAAAGATATATATGTCAAAATTACCAGGCGGGCCGTCCGAAACCAGACCGCGGGCCGCAATTGGCCCGCGGGCCGGACTTTGGACATGCCTGACTTAGGCAAAGGGAAACTACTACACAATGACACACTACAGGCCCAAATTACTGTAATCCACAAAGAAGATAAAGACCCGACCCAATGTGGTAGCTACCGTCCTATATCCCTACTAAACACAGATCTGAAGCTATTCACAAAAATCCTGGCCACTAGACTACAACACATAACCAGCTTAATACACCTGGACCAGGTGGGCTTTGTCCCTACCAGGGAGGCGAGGGACAACACTACTAAGGTCCTGAACCTGCTCTATCACGCCACTAAGACAGCCACACCAATGGTCTTGCTCAGTACTGATGCTGAAAAAGCATTTGACCGGGTAAATTGGTCTTTTATGCTCTCTACATTGAAACACATTGGCCTGGGCGAGTCCATGTTAAACTGGATTTCAGCAATATACGCAGCACCGACGGCTAGAGTAAGGGTGAACAGAGTAATGTCCGATGTTTTCCAGATTTCGAATGGCACAAGACAGGGCTGCCCACTTCCCCCCTCCTTTTTGCATTATCACTGGAACCATTCCTCTGCCACATAAGACTAAGCCCGGACATTACCGGCCTTATCTTAGACAATACTCAATATAAAATATCAGCATACGCTGATGATTTGATGTTTTCATTAACAAACCCAGTGATATCCCTTCCAAATTTGCTAAAAGAATTTTCCGAATACGGATCCCTAGCCTACCTAAAAATTAATTGGGCCAAATCAGAAGCTATGAGTGTAGGAATCCCTGATTCAATGCTCACGCCCCTTAAAGCCAGCTTTAAACTGAAATGGACAGACAAAGCCCTAAAATATCTGGGCACGCACATCCCCCAAACAATGGCAAAGCTGTATGAAATGAATTTCCCACCACTAATTACAAAAATTAAAACACTGCTGAATATTTGGCAATCGGGCCTTCACTCCTGGATGGGGCGTGGTAACATCCTGAAAATGTCTATTTTGCCAAAAATACTATACCTAATGCAGGCCATTCCGATACGTATCCCCCCCGGTTTCTTCAAGCAAATTCAAACAATATTTACTGAATTTGTATGGGCTAAGAAAAAACCCCGACTGCCTCACAAATTACTCGTCCTCCCCAAATCGCACGGGGGGTTAGCGATACCCGATATACGCGTCTACCACCAAGCAATACACCTGGGCAGACTCATTGACTGGCGTAGACACAGAGAGACTAAATTATGGACCCATCTTGAGCAATCCCACACCAGAATCCCGCTAGGAGGTACACCATGGTGCTACTCTAGCCTACCTAGGGAACTCAAACAACATCCTCTGATAGGCAACACAGCCAGAATCTGTGCTAAATTAATCTCTAAACCACACATTTCATCTCGTAACTCACCCCTAGTCCCAATTATAGGACATCCCCTATTCACCCCTGGATTACAGGATAGAGTCTTTCGGTCATTAGGGGAAACGGGAATACACTCGGCCTCGCATTTCAGCTCAGGAGGGGTTTGGAAAACATATACGGAACTATCTAACCCGCAAGGGTTATTCCGCCTAGATTTCATGCGTACTCTTCAACTCGGACACTTCCTTCACTCCATTACACCCCCCGCAGACGAAGACCAAGGACTCACAACCCTAGAAGAAATCTGCACTAACACAGGTATTCTACCACATACAATATCACTAATGTACAGCCTCCTGATTACACCTCCCTCAGACTACATACCCCCGGGTTTGACCATGTGGGCAGAGGAGCTGGGTTGCAGCTTCAACCTCACACAAAGACAACGCATTCTTCGCTTCACACACAAGTCTTCCATCTGCGCTAAAACCCAAGAAACAAACTATAAAATTCTTTCTAGGTGGTACAGAACCCCGACACTTTTACATAAAATATTCCCTACCACATCTGAAGAGTGTTGGAGATGTCTGAGAGACAAGGGAACCCTGTTACACATATTTTGGTCATGCCCTAAGCTCTCACGTTTCTGGAAGGTAGTACATGAGACGATACAACTGTTTACAGACAGGATAATTCCAAAAGATCCGGCATTCTTTCTACTACACGCCACTGACATACCAGACAAAGTATACATACGATCAGTCATACGACATCTGTTAGATGCAGCCAGAGCTTGCATACCTCTCTGCTGGAAACTCACCACACCACCGTCTATTGACATGTGGCTTGGCAAGGTAGAAGACATAAGGCAAATGGAGGACCTGATCCACACGGCACAACATAGGGAAGAAGCATTCTCTAAGACATGGCAATTATGGTTGATGTTTATATACTCGGCGGCGGGTCAATCTTTGAGAGATGCAGACGCGGCCCGGTGATTATACAGACACGCGGGCTGAGTCACCAGCATCCTGTGAACAGAGCCGTGGTTATTCGAGTTCTGGATAATCTGTGTGCCCACATGTTCGCGAGAACCTTCCTCTTTCCCTATCCCCCCCTGCCCCCTCCCCCCCTAACTACCCCCCCTTCTTCTCCACCCCCCCCCTACCCTCTCCTGCACTTCTTTCTTCCTTTTCCTCCCTGTCACTCTACCCTCAATCTCTTTTAATTTCTATTCCTAATTAATATAGAAAATAGAGGACCGGCGCAATGGGAACCAGCAGTGAAAGTTGTCACACGTACACTTTGACCCTATGGTTCAACCTACTATAGTCATATAAGAATTGATGTATGGTCTTAGATTAACAAGCTGGATGTAGACCTGTTGAATAAGAATTTTGTAAGAATTTATATCATGATACTATACCATGTATATGTTCAAACGAATATATTTTTATGTATCTGTGGGCCCATGTGGGCCGTGTTCTTGACCTAAATAAACAATTTAAAAAAAAAATAAAACATTTACAAATATTTGTAATTTTTTACTCAATACAGGTTCCGCTTTTAGATTTAGTAGGAATTTAGCAGGAATTTTGTAAAATTTGCTGTGTTTGTAAAATATTGCTTTGGTTAACATTTGCGTAACTATCATGGGACCTATCGTGGGTTGGGGGGTCTTTAACAAACTCTGAAAGCTGTAAGGGAACAATAGAAACCTTCAGATTTTTAGAGAAATGTGACTATTTACATTTTTGCGTACGTTCAGTTTTCACCATTTTGCAAGAAGGGGTAATTTAAAAAATTACAAATATTTGTTATTTATTAACTCAATAAAGGTTAAGATTTTATATTTAGTAGGAATTTTGCAAAAATGTACGGTTTTTATCTGTTAATAATGATTTTAGTGAATTTTTAACGAAAATATTGTTTTGAAAAACATTTGCGCAAATATCATTGCGCCCTAAAAATCAGTAGCACCTTATTTGTATTCTACTGGTCATGCACTTTCAGAAAATATATGGATTTGGGTGATCTTTAACAAACTCTGAAAGCTGTAAGGGAAAAAATGAAAAAGCAAATGGAAATATTGCAAGAATGGCCTGGCCACCTGAGTGTAAAAATGGATCACAGGGACCGGCAGCGAAAGGGTTAATGGCATACGCCTTAACAATCGTCTGCTGAATCCAACAGGAAATGGCGGCAGAGAAGGCTGCCATAATTTTTCTCATAACCTCCGTGAGCACAAAGAGTTGGCCCTCAAGAAGCGGCCGTTGCAGATAAGTACACACAATCCGCTCGGACCACGTCCAAGGAGTGCAAAGCAACCTCCTGAACACAAGAAAGGAAGGACAATGTCCTCATTCAGGTGGAGATCCCACACCACCTTCAGAAGTTAAGAAGGGGACAGGACAACAGGCACATATCAGGAATATGAAATGGTGGGGTAACAAACACTTTAAGGCAAGCTTTTGGCCAATGACTCGTTGATGAAAAGCCAAACAACCGAGCCACCAAGAAGGTACGAGGATGGACCCCTAAGGCCTCAAAAACTATATAGGCCTTTCAGGTACAGTATCTTTCAGGAGGTAGACTTACAAGCATTCAACATCTTGGGAATTACCAAGCCAGACAACGCCCTGTCCCTCAGAACCTGGCTGTCAATAACCATGACATCAAAGCCAGAGACAGTAAAACAGGGTGGAAGACTGAACCCTGGGACAGGAGGTCCTCCCGAAGAGGTAATCGCCAGAGGAGCGTCTGCGTACTGCTGTACTACGTTGACGTACCACGCATGACCAGGCTAGTCTGGAGCCACCAGAATGACCAGAATACCTTCAGCCTCTATCCTGTGCAGCAAACAGGGAAACCGCTTTAGGGAAGGAAAGGCTAAAATGAGATGATACAAGTCCCACGGTGCCACCATTGCATCCGCCAGAGGATCGTGCATTCTCGCCACACATTTCAGAACCTTCCGGTTGAAGCAGGATGCCAGACTTCTTGACATTCAAGATCCATTCGAAGTTCTGCGGGGAGTGCAAGGTAACCTCAACACTGTCCATCAAGGCCTAGTAAGTCTCTGCACACAGGAGCAAGTAATTCAGGTAACCAATCAATCCCTCGTTGTCTCAGCAGGGCAAGAACCGGGCCAAAGCCTTGGTAAAGAACCAGAGAATGGAGGCCAGACCAAAGAGAAGCACCACAAACTCATAATGTGCATCCCAGATCACATAGTGTAGGAAACACCGATGTCCCTCGCAGATGGGAATGTGCAGGTATTCGTCCTTGGTGTCTATGGGAGGCCAGAAAATCCCCCTGATGAATTGAGGCCACCACAGAGTAAATGGATTACATCCTGAACTTCTGAACTCGCACAAAGGAATTCAAGACCTTGAGGTCCAGGATTGGGCAAACCATGTCACTCTTTGGAACTGTAAACAGACTAATTAAAATCACCCAAACCGCTCTGACTCAGGCACCAGGACAATCACTCCCCGAAGAAGCAGATCCTGCACTACCCCATACAGGGCCTGCAGGCACAATGGCGAGAGCTGAAAATTGGAGGGAAAGAATCTTTCCGGGTTAAAAGGAATGAAATTCTATTATGCAACCGGAGACTTTTACATCGTGGACCCACTTGTTGGGGATGAGGGAGGTCCACGAGCCCGAGAACCAGTGAAGGCGACCCTGGACCACAAGAGGAAAATGGGGGTTAAACTAACCAGCAGACCCGCAACATGGTTACCAGGGAAGGCTCCCCTCTCGACCAAGGGCCCAGAGAAAGTTAGGGAACTTAGGTTAAGATAGGAGGCAGAGTCACAGATAGGAAGGTCAGAAGGGACACCAGAGGTGAGGAGGAAGGGAGAGACCTTGCAGGACCGACCATCCCTGGGAGTACCCGCACCCCACACCGCATCTGGGGAGTGAATGTGGGAAGGCATCTACCAGTCCATCCAAACAAAAAAAGGCACTGCTCCAGGTAATCCTCGATAACCTTCCGAGACCAAAAAAAAAAAAAAATATCGACAAAAAAGCGAAAGGAAAACCATTGCCAACATATTCAGCCCTCCTAACCTAAAAAAACAGGGTGTGTGGCCTGCAGCAGGAATATCCGTGGAGAAAAAACTGATATGGTTGCAAAATTTGAATTGTCCAGGACAATAAATCCCTATACCACTGGCCTTGACAAATTAGGATTGCCAAAGGCAATTGGTATAGGGATTTATTGCGCTGGACAATTATTCACATTTTGATAACCTTTCAACAACAATCCTCCCATGCAGGTACTCGCCACCGTACACACTGGAAGAAGAAATGATGAACGGCTGCACATCACCGCAGAACAGTACTATAATTTATTCCACCAAGTGGGAATTATAGAAGAGTCTCGCAGTATACAGTTGTTCATCATTTCTACTTACCAGTCCAGCAGAGCATGCGGATAAGGCTCCCATTAAACTTCCTCCTCTCCACTAAAGTGGGGGGCTGTCGGCCAGGGTAACAATGTGCCACAGACTCCAGCGCCTGGTTATGTGTGTCCCTGTAAGACATTTAACTTGCTGGCAGGCCTCTTCCAAGATGGGGGTTGTCCAGCCGAACCAGCGCGTAGCTAAAGGTCTGCGTGCGCTTTTTAGCCAGACTTGGGTGACCACTGGATCTAGATTATCCAGCCTGGTTATTGATAGAAGATCTCTGTAGAAAAAAATTCAAAAAAAAAAGCAGAATAAAAATAGCCTGTGGAACCACAGGTCCAAGCAGGGAACCTGGTCCTAAATCCTGCACACTAGACAGAATAACTGGCTTGCTTATAACAGAGAGGGTTTTTATACCAGTGAGGACTGCCCATAGGAGGTGCCAGGTTTTTTTTCAAATCTTTTATTTAAGCAGAAGACAAGATCCATAGAGTCATAGCAGTAAGAATCACAGAACATATGAGAAGTTTTTTTCTGCCTACTGTGCTACTCATGTAGGTGGCTCTATAAAACCCTGTTGGTCAAGAATAAGAAGAGAGGCCGTGTCAATCAATGAACGTAAGAGAGACAACCACTAGAAGGAAAATTTATGTTTGTATATACCTTTTTGAAACTTTGGGGACAGGCACATTAACTGACAAAAACTGCAATAGGGTTAAAGTGCTCCTCTATAGCCATTAATACACAGAATTATTCCCTGCTTGGACAAAATTAACCATGTTCAATAAGGAAAAGGGTAAAAATGTGGATAGTAATTGCGCAGATGTAAAATAAGTAATCAAAACAGCAGCTGGCAATTACAAAACAGAACATTCGTGTATAAATAATAAAAAAAACAAAACAAATTGCCGTGTTAAAATAGGAGGTGGTAAAACCGAAAAGCTGAGTTACACTTACCGTTAACTCCTTTTCCAGGGCAGCCCATGAGACCTAAGGCTCCTCCTACCAGAACAGGAAACACGTTAACCCCCACCAGATAAAAGGGCGGTCCTCCAGGCCCCATGTCAGTATTCTCATGAACCATAGGAGTCCCTGTAAAACATATGCATAATACACATAACTTCAAGACAAAACCAGGTGGGAATCCGGCTGTCCTGGAAGACTCTCAGAAAAGGAGTTACCGCTAAGTCTAACTCAACTTTTCTCTAAGCGTCTTCCAGGACAGCCCATGAGAAGATGAGCCAGAACTTACCAGTCTAGGGAGGGACAACTGCCTGAAAGACCTTATGACCAAACACCTGCTCCTGAGCAGATAGGAGATCCAGGTGATAATGTTTAATGAAGGTTGAAAAACTGGACCATGTGGCAGCCCTGCAAATTTGTTCCGGCGAAGCTCCAGCCGGAGGAACTTCCCTAATTTTGTAAGTTTCAGAAATAGTTTGCTTTATCCATCTAGCCAAGGTGGCTTTAGATGCACTTTTTCCCTTGTGTGCTCCTGAAAAGAGGACAAACAAGGCATCTGTTTTTCTAAACGTCTTGGTGACCTCAAGGTAGACGAGAAGAATTCTTCTCACGTCTAAAAAACAAAATTTTCTTTCTTACCTTGCATCACGAGACACAGAGCCATAGTAGTTACTATGTGGGTTATATTCCACCTTCAGGTGATGGACACTGGTACACCCTAAGACAGGAAGTTCACTCCTCATATAACCCCTCCCACTACTGTGAGTACCTCCGTTTTTTTGCCAGTGTCTAAGGTGTTGGTCACGAGTAAAGATGTGCTGTGCTGAACTCCACTGGAGCAATCCTTGCTGGGGCCAGCTATGCAGCCGGATCCATTCAAAGTGTCTTTTCAGGCCGAATTTAATGGTACCCGGGCCTCGTGGCGGAAGAAACTAGGTTTTGCCTGTAAAGCTTCTCTTTTTAATAGAGCTGGACCCCGGGATACAGAGCTTTGGTTTTTTCAGCCATAATTTTTTTCTGGCGGGGTGTTTTACGGGTCCAGGAGTGTGGGTTCCCTGAGGGTCCCGGTTCCTGAAGGTTTTGTAATGGTGCCCACCGTGAGAGGTGAAGATTGGGTCTGTTGGTTTTTACCACAGAAATCCCTGCGGCGGGAAAGGCAAGTGGAAGTTTCTATGGAATTTTTTTAATTTTCTTATGAAATGTCTCCTTTAAAAAAGTAAATGTTGTCAAACCTAAGAGTCACCACTGAGGGCTGTATAGAGCACGTACCTTGTTATGCTTTCCTCAAACATCACATTGTCACAGAAGCAGCAGGCTTCCCTCCAGCGAGCAGCTCAAACATCCGGTAAGATTGGGGGGGGGGGGATTTTCTTCAACGAAACACCCCCATCTGGACAAAGCTCTCCCCCTCTTCCTGCAAGGGGAAGCCAAAAACGATCGGGGATGCAGCTCCTTTTTTTCACCGCCCCTGCACGGCGGCTTGTTACAGGTCTCCTCCTCACCAACCCCCCCCCCCCCCCGCCAACACACACCGATCCCGTTGGATGGGAGGCCTGCGTGCGAGAAAACACTCTTTTGAAAAGAGGGAGGGGGTAGTGATGGAAGGGGCGGGGCTTAACGCAGCGTTGGCGTCCTCCAACGTCCAGCACGGGAATATGTTTAAAAGCTCCATTTTTGCTGGCTGCAGATGTCGGAGGGACATAATAGCAAAAAGGGGCATACAAGAGGTTGGCGACACAGGCATTCCCTGACACATTTACCATTTGCATCAGGCTGAGCGTTAATAGCAGCGGCAGTGGCTGGACTATTGCTCAAGCAGTGGATGCGATTTCTTCTGATAGTACCTCTGCTTTTGTGCATTGGGCTAAGGTCAGAAGGGGGGCTGAAACACCCCCAAAATAGGGCTAAAAGGGTCTCCCTCAAACTCTGGAAAGCCTACTCATCTCTACAAATGGCATCCTCCCCTGAGAGGGGATGGCTGGTCAGAGTGAGCATCGGGGCCATTAAATGTTGGCAACTGTTTTCAACACGGCAGCCCCTGTCTATATTACTAAAGAAGTATTTTTTCCTCAGCCATGATAGGATTGAAAAAAAAAAAAAAAAGGGTTAGCGGCTTTAATCACATCCCAGTGTGGGGCAAAATGCGACAGGTTCTCTTCCATTACCCAGGACCCTCAAACTGAGGAACTAGGGGCAGGAGAAGATGAATTCCCTCAGGGGACCGTGGTGAGGCTACTGACTCCTCTTCTGAGGTGTCAAATGCGGGGGGATCAGCTTTCACAATCTGTAAGATTGATGGTGCAATTTCTTGGTGAATGGTCCACTCCACATTTATGTACCCTTAATTGAGTGTTTGGGTTCGCTAAAGCCTCCTCAAGCTGTGCATGTCTTTCCTGTCCATTCATTGCTGGAAAGCTTTGAGTATCTGAGTGGATCACCCAGATAAGCATTTTTTTCCCTCCTAAAAAGTTTTTTTCACACTTTATCCCATGGAGGAGAAAATTCACTAAAGGTGGGGACACCAGCAATTAACGCTGCTATATCCTCTGTGAATAAAAGTTTGACTTGTCCGGCAGACAATGCTCAAATGCTTAGGGATCCAAACAAAAAAAAACAAACACTTTTTTCTCTGGCAGATTGAGTGTCTCAGCCTGCGCTGACAGTAATTGGTTAATCGAGAGACCAGTTTAAAAAGGTGTTCAAGGTTATCCTGTACAGCAAGCCCAGGATCTGGCAAGCTACTAGCAGCTTTATGTTTGCAATAGTTGCTATGAGAGATTCTATCCATCAGGCCTTGCGCCCTTCGCTCTGTGCCATGCAAGAAGCTCCGGGCTAGTCTTCCTTTTTGCGGCAAAACGGCTATTTGGGGATGATTTGGGTAATACAACCCCTGGCAAAAATGATGGAATCACCAGTCCATGAGGATGTTCCTTCAGTTGTTTATTGTTGTAGAAAAAAAGCAGATCACAGACATGGCCAAAAACTAAAAGGCATTTCAAATGGCAACTTTCTGACTTTAAGAAACACTAAAAGAAATCAAGAAAAATAATTGTGGTGGCCAGTAACAGTTAGATTTATAGAACAAGCACAGGTAATAAAATGATGGCATCACTCAATTCTGAGGAAAAAAATATGGAATCACCCTGTAAATTTTCATTACAAACACTAACACCTGCATCAGATTAAATCTGCTTGTTAGTATGTAGGTAAAAAGGAGTGATCACACCTTGGGGAGCTGTTGCAACAAGTGGACTGACATGAAGCATGGCTCCAACACCAGAGATGTCAATTGAAAAAATAGAGAGGATTATCAAACTCCTTAAAGAGGGTAAATCATAACACAGTGTTGCACAAGATGTTGGTTGTTCACAGTCGGCTGTGTCTAAAACATGGACCAAATACAAACAACATGGGAAGGTGGTTAAAGGCAAGCATACTGGTAAACCAAGGAAGACATCAAAGCGTCAAGACAGAAAACTTAAAGCAATATGCCTTGAAAACAGAAAATGTACAACAAAACAAATGAGGAACAAATGGGAGGAAACTGGAGTCAACATCTGTGACCGAACTGTAAGAAACCGCCTAAAGGAAATGGGATTTACATACAGAAAAGCTAAAAGAAAGCCATCTCTAACACCTAAACACAAAAAAACAAGGTTACAATGGGCTAAGGAAAGGCAATCGTGGACTGTGGATGATTGGATGAAAGTCATATTCAGTGATGAATCTCGAATCTGCATTGGGCAAGGTGATGATGCTGGAACTTTTGTTTAGTGCCGTTCCAATGAGATTTATGCAGACGACTGTCTGAAGAAAACATGCAAATTTCCACAGTCAATAATGATATGGGGCTGCATGTCAGGTAAAGGCACTGGGGAGATGGCGGTCATTAAATCGTCAATAAATGCACAGGTTTACATTGAAATTTTGGACACTTTTCTTATCCCATCTATTGAAAGGATGTTTGGGGATGATGAAATCATTTATCAAGATGATAATGCATGTTGCCATAAAGCAAAAACTGTGAAAAAATTCCTTGAAGAAAGACACATAAGGTCAATGTCATGGCCTGCAAACAGTCCGGATCTCAATCCAATTGAAAATCTGTGGTGGAAGTTAAAGAAAATGGTCCATGACGAGGCTCCAACCTGCAAAGATGATTTGGCAACAGCAATCAGAGAAGGCTGGAGCCAGATTGATGAAGAGTACCGTTTATCACTCATTAAGTCAATGCCTCAGAGACTGCAAGCAGTTATAAAAGCCAGGGGTGGTGCAACAAAGTACTAGTGATGTGTTGGAGTGTTATTTTGTTTGTTTGTTTTTCATGATTCCATAATTTTTTCCTCAGGGTTCAGTGATTCCATAATTTATTCCCTGTGCTTGTTCTATAAATCTAACTGTTACTGGCCACCACAATTATTTTTCTTGATTTCTTTTAGTGTTTCTTAAAGCCAGAAAGTTGCCATTTGAAATGCCTTTAGTTTTTGGCCATCTCTGTGATCTGCTTTTTTTCTACAACAATAAACAACTGAAGGAACATCCTCAGGGACTGGTGATTCCATCATTTTTGCCAGGGGTTGTACATCCAAAGAAATTCTAGTGGAAAGTACCCCTTTGCCATTTAAGAAAAGGAATAAACCTATTTTCATTTTAACAAGCTCCTTCTCCTGTGCCAGGGGCATCAGCCTGCAGGCAGTCACGACGGCTTCCGCCATCAAGTTCAAAAGGTAATCCTCAGGGTCAACCCCAGGGACAAAAGAGGTCTTGGGGGAGGAAACCTACAAAAATACTACAGCCTCCTTATGAGGAGGCGCCCCTGCTCGCTTGAGTAGAGGGAATACTTCTGCAAATCTCAAAAATCTGGCAGGAAGGGTGTCGAGAAGATGGGGGACTTCCTCAATAGCTCCAGGGTACAAACTGGAGTTCCCGTCTCTTCGTTTTCTCAGATCAAATGTTCCTAAGAATCCAGAGAAAAAGAACTATTTCTTTCAAGCATTGGACCATCTTTTGGCATCTTTTGGCAAAAAGTGATCATGGTGGTCCCCATGTAAGAGCAGGGATTGGGGTTTGGTTCAAACCTTTTTACACGGTGCCAAAACCGAATGGACATTCTGGATCTCAAAAATCGAATTAAATTCCTGAATATAACGCTCTTTTTTCGCATGGAGTCAATCCAATCAGTTGTCTCCATCCTACAAGGAGGAGAACTTCTGGCATCAATCGACATCAAAGATGCATACCTCCATGTGCCCATTTCCTCACTCACCAGTAATATCTACTTTTCAAGGTAGAAAATCTTAATTTTCAGTGTGTAGCTCTGCTTTTCAGTCCAGCTACTGCACCATGAGTGTTTACAAAGGTTCTGGCCCCTCCTCTAGACAGATTAAGGGCCCAAGGTATAACGTTTATGGTTTACCTAGACAATCTGTTCTTGATAGACCAGTCGGTAGCCTGCTTAGACCAAAGTATGGTCACCACATTCAACTACCTGGAATACCTAGGTTGGATTCTCAACCTAGAAGAAATCTTCCTTAAAACCATGAAGAAGGCTAAAATACTTGGGTCTGATCATAGAAATACCCAGAAAAGAGTATTCTTGCCCCAGGCAAGATCAGCGCCATAAAAGGAACAGATTCAGGTGGTCGAAGCAAGATGAATTCTTCTATTCAGCTTTGCATGAGGTTGTTGGGAAAGATGGTGGATTCATTCAAGCCCGTTCCTTATGCTCAGTTTCATTCGAGACTGCTGCAAAACAGTATCCTATCGGTTTGGAACAAAAGGGTTCAAGCTCTAGATTTCCCAATGTGTCTGACTCCAAAGGTGCACCGGAGCCTCAGTTTATGGTTAATAACCAAAAATCTGCAAAGGGGAAAAGCCTTCCTTCAGTTACCTGGGAAGTGGTGAACCTTTTTTGGGTTGGGGAGCAGTCCTGGAAGAGGCAACTGTCCAAGAGAAGTGGCCCAGATCACAAATGGCCTTGCCCATTAACATTCTAGAAATTCAGGCAGAGCACTTGGTCCTGAGGGCCTGAACGTTCAGTTTACGGAATTGTCCTGCCAGGATTTAATCCGACAAATGCCACAGCAATAGCCTATATTAATCACCAAGGGGGCACAAGACGTTGTGCGGCCCAGAGAGAGGTGAATCATATTCTATCTTGGGCAGAAAACAATGTACTTTGCCTATCGGCAGTCTTCATTCTAGGAATAGAAAATTGGCAGGCGGACTACTTGAGTCGCCAGCAGTTGTTCCCAGTAGAATGGTTCCTTTACCCCGATAGCTTCCTGTCAATATTTCAAAGATGGGGGATCCCCGACTTAGATCTGTTTGCGTCCAGGTTCAACAAAGAAATCAACAACTTTGTGTCAAGAACAAAGGATCCGCTAGCATGCGGAACAGATGCCTTGCTATTCCCGTGGAATCGGTTCTCACTGATTTATGCATTCCCTTCTATTCTGCCTGCTTCCATGACTTCTTCACAGGATCAACCAGGAAGGTAGAGTCGGTGATTCTTGTGGCCCCCAGCGTGGCCCAGGAGATCTTGATATGCAGAGATCAAAAAGACCCATGGACCCTACCGCCACGGCCAGACCGTCTCTCGCAAGGTCCGGTATTCTATCCTACTTTACAAACACTAAATTTAACGGTTTGGCTATTGAGACCCACATTCTGAAAAAGCGTTGGCTGTCAGGTTCAGTGGAGTCTAATTAATTTAATTAAGTTAATGCAAGGAACCCGGCTTCCAGAGTCATATATTATAGAGTCTATGGCCTAAGTCTAAGGCCTATGTCTCCTGGTGTGAATCCAGGGGTTGGCACCCCAGGAAGTATATCATAGTTAGAATCCTTGACTTTCTACAGATGGGATTAGAAATAAAGCTGGTCTCAAGTACTATCAAGGGCCAGGTTTTGGCCTTATCGGTATTATTTTAGCGACCACTTGCTTCACGCCCTTTTTTTTTTTACAAGAAAACATTTTTTATTCAAGATTTAAACATTACAAGCGATGCAGAGGCACATTTAAATATGATATCAGTATACATATAGTCACAAGATAGATGATTAATTTCCTCATATAGACAACATAAATTAGTATGAAAGCAATACATGACATTGCAGCAAAGTATTGGTGTAGAGGTGACATATTAAAACAATCAATCAAGGAGGTACTGTGGGAGGGACTGGGGGAAGGGGGAGGGGGGGAGGGGGGGCAGATTAAGGATACCGAGAAGATGAGGGAGGGGGGGGGGCAGGAGGGGGAGGCAAGGAAGGAATCACAATACCTCAATATCTTAACTGAACATGTACACTAGGTGAAGTTTAAAGAGAACTCAATCATGTTGTATAATCAAATGGCTGGTATCTCGGCGTCAACCTGGACATCATTCACAACCTCAACACCCCATGCATCTATCCATCCCGACCATATCTTATCAAATTTCTTGGGGCAGTTACGATTAAGATACGTGAGTTTATATAGTGGGAGTATAGAATTCATTGCTAGGCGCCATGAAGCTACTCTAGGGGGTAATGCATCCTTCCAATGGAGAAATATTTCTTTTCGGGCATAGAACGTAGCATAACTCAAAAATAATTTGGTATGTTTACCTCTAATATTGGGGCTGAAAATATTCAATAGCATTGCCTTGGGATGAGCTACCACATCTAAGGAGGTAACCTGGCTGAGAGTGTTAGCTATTTCTGTCCAATAGTCTCCGAGGCGAGGACAAGACCACACCATATGAAGAAAGGAGGCAGACTCCAGACCACACCTGGCGCAGGCCACTGGACTGTCAGGTGTCATAATTGTCAGACGTTTTGGGGTGTAATAGGCCCTGTGGAGAAACTTGACCTGCATAAATCTCTCTCTGGCCGATATCGTATTTATCACAAAGGAGGATACACATGATTCCCATTCCTCCTCTGATAAGTCAGGAATATCTGCCTTCCACTTGACCAGAGTTTTTTCACGTTTCTTTGCAGGGGGTATGGACAAATGAAAGTACAGAGTAGATAGTGGTCTATCTATGATTTTAGATGTAAGTAATCCCTCCACAGGGTCTGATTCTAACTGGAGGAGAGATGGGAACTGCTTCCTGTAGGCATGTCGGAGTTGATAATATCTAAACAGCATCCAACCTGGTAATGAATAAGCGTTTTTGAGATCAGAGAAAGTTCTTAATTTACCCCCCAGCACAATGTGTTTTAGCTTAACAATTCCCTTTTTTGCCCAGACTTGAGGGTCTGGGACCGACTTCAAATGTGGCAATCTAGGGTTGCCCCACAAGGGAATGTGCGGGGAGAACCTCTCTGGATTGTTAAAACTATGCCTGGCCCTGTTCCAAACTATAATGGTGGTGTTCATCAGATCCGTAATGCCAGGGTGGGACTTTATCCCTCTGAACACCACATTGCTGAGAGATGAATAGGACCCCATGATGGCGGCTTCCAGGGTCACTGCCGGGTTATCGCGTGGTTGAGAGAACCACCACCTGACCGTCACCAGGACGGCCGCCCAGAAGTATACTTGGAAGTCCGGTAAGGACAGACCCCCTTGAGTAATGGGCAGCTGGAGGGTAGACATGGCCAATCTGGGGGGCCTTCCGTTCCAAATAAAGGAAGACATTATACTTTTCAATTTAACAAAAAATGAAGCTGGGGGAATCAGGGGAGAATTTCGAAAAAAGTATAAAAATTTGGGCAAGTATATCATTTTAATTAAATTTACCCTTCCCACTGGAGAGAGGGGGAGGGTTTTCCATGTTATACATTTTTGGGAAAGATTTTTTAGTAGTGGCTGAAGATTCAATTCAAAATTTGTGGACAGTGGAGCTCTAACCCTTACCCCCAAGTATTTAAATTCAGGTGTCCAGTTTAGGGGGGTACCTGTCGGTGGGTTTTGATTGGATAGATTTAATGAGAAAATGATCGATTTTCCCCAATTTATCCTAATGCCCGAGAAAATGCCGAACTCATCAATTATTTGAAGTGCTGGTGAGAGGGAGGATATGTCTTTAAGAAAAAGTAAGGTATCATCAGCATAAAGGGATATTTTGCCTATCACTACTCCCACCTGAATGCCCTGTACCAAGGGGGAGGCTCTAACACGAGCAGCCATGGGTTCCATAACCAATGCAAACAGTCCAGGAGAAAGCGGACAGCCCTGCCTGGTACCCCTAGATAAAGGAAAGGATGAGGACAGTGAGTTGTTTGTTCGTATGCGTGCTGAGGGATTATGGTATAGCATCTGCACCCAGCTAATGAAGCGAGGGCCAAATCCAAATTTGCGCAGGACAGCCCAGAGGTAGCGCCACTCCACCGAGTCAAAAGCCTTCTCGGCATCAAGAGAGGCCACCACCTCCGAACCGTCCCCGTCCGCCCTAGAGAGATGTGTAAGAAGACGTCTGATATTTATATCGGTCCCCCTGCCTGGCATAAATCCAGACTGGTCTGGATGGACCAGTGCCGTGATCACCGTGTTCAACCGTCTAGCCAGCACTTTTGCCAGTAGCTTGGCGTCAACGTTGAGGAGTGATATTGGCCGATATGAGGCGCACTGATCAGGGGGCTTGCCAGGCTTAAGAATGACCACAATGACCGCTTCAGCCATAGTCGGGGGCAATGAGCCCCTCTCCGTGGCTTTCTGGAGCATTAACCGAAACGATGGGAGAATTTCTTCAGCGTATGTTTTGTAGAATTCGGCTGGAATTCCGTCAGGACCTGGGGTCTTACCGTTTTGCAAGGAGGCTACTGCTCGTTGGATTTCTTCTAATTGGATCGGGCCATCTAATGCCTCCCTAAACGTGGATGTCAGGCAAGGGAGCTCCACCCCATCGAGGTACCCATTCAGTTCCTCATCTGAACATTCCATCCGAGAACCGTAGAGGTCCCGATAGAATGAAGCAAATTTATTGTTAATATCCGTGGGATCAGTCAAGATCGTCCCGTCTGAATCGGAAATAGTTGAGATGGTCACCGGGGAGGAGCTTTCCCTCGCCAGCCATGCCAGCATACTGCCTGTTTTTTCTCCATGTTCGAAAATTCGTTGTGACTGGTGTAAGAATTTGGTTTTTGTGGCCTCCGTGCGTAGTAAAAGAACGTCTCTCAACGCTGCCTGAAAATCTGAGTATGTTACTTCACGCTCTTTGGTTCGTAGATTATTCAGGGGTAATATGGCTTAATCCTACGGTTAGGTCACCCCTGAACCCTTGGGACTTGAATTTAGTCCTGTCGGCTTTACAGAAACAGCCTTTTGAGCCGATACGACAAATTCCTGTGGTCCTAGGATTTTACAGGTAAGCTGTTATAAAAATCCTAATTTCTTGATCACCCTATGGCAAACTACAAAAGGTTGGCAGTACAATGTCCTGGGATCTGTGGAATGTACTGGCCACTTTAGGCATAAATCCAGGATCAGTTTTCAAAACAACCCGATCCTCAAAAATTGTGAGGAAAGGCTCCCTCACTGATAGGGCCTGTAACTCACTTACCCTACGAGTTGAGGTAATTGCCACAAGAAAAAAATGTTTTTAAGGTAAGTAGCTTAACTGAAATATCCTCTAGAGGCTCAAAAAGGGAATTCTACCAGAGTTTGAAGGACCAGGGGCAGGTCCCAGGTTGGACAACTTCTAACCACTACTGGTCTGGACCTAGAAATTGATTTGAAGAATCTAGCTATAGTGGGATTTTCCAAGAGAGAAAATTGGAGAAAAACACCGATAGCTGCCGCCTTTACCTCTAAGGTACTAACTGAAACACCTTTGTCGACACCCTCTTGAAAAAATTCCAAAATGGAAGAAACATCATGAGTTAATCTTTGATTTTCAGATAACCATAAGTTAAATTTCTTCCAAACTTTGGAATATATGGCTCTAGTGACTGGTTTTCTGCAATTTACCAGGGTCTTGACTACTTTGTCAGAGAACTCCTAGGTGCTTAGTAGGTTTTCTTCAGATACCAGGCTGTCAAGCTTAAGGAAACCACCCGTGGGTGCGACGCTGGACCCTGCGATAAGAAGTCTTCTCTCATCGGAAGACTCAGTGGAGGCTCTGAGACCAGAGTCTGTAACAGGGAAAACCATGACCTCTTGGGCCAGAAAGGGGCTATTAGGATAAGATCTGTTTCTTCTAGAAGAAACTTACGGAGGTCTTCCGGAATTAGCCTGATCGCTGGGAAGACGTAACAGAGGCTGAATGGCCACGAATTCACCAGGGCATCGATCCCCAATGATCGATCCGCTGGGTACAGAGAAAAGAACTTCTCTGTCTTGCGATTGTTCCGATCATCAGATCCACTGCTCTTGAAACCTCTCTCAGCAAGACCGACTGAATGATCTGTAAGGCTGACATTGTTTGCATCATTCTTGAGACCTTCTCTTGCGGGAGAAAAACTGGTCTACTGAGCAAAATTCGTACCCCAGGTATGACACTTTCTGGGCCGTAATTAAGGAAGACTTCTTTGTTTATTAATTAGCCTAGAGACTGAAGGAACTCCTGTACAGTCTGGAGATCCGCTAATAACTTTTGGTAGGACTCTGCCACCACTAGGAGGTCGTCCAGGTAAGGGATAATAGTTATCGCCTTTAACCTTAGCAGAGCCAGCGCCTCCCCCATCACCTTTGTAAAAATGCGTGGGGCTGAGGACAGACCGAAGGGGAGGGCTTGAAATTGAAAGTGCCAAATCTCTGTTCCCATCTTGACCACTAGTTTCAAGAATCTTTGGAAGGCTGGATGAATAGGGATTAGCAGATAGGCATCCCTCAAATCCAAAGTGGCCATGAAGCAGTTTGGGTAAAGCAGGTTTTTGATTAAGAACACCGTCTCCATATGAAAGTGCTTGTACCCGATGGAACGGTTTAGAGACCGGAGGTTCAGGATAAGCCAATATTTTCCTGACGGCTTTCTGATGACAAATGTATGGGAATAAAATCCCTTGCCCTGATCCGACCGAGGAACTGGGATCAGGATCTTTTGATCTAACAAGTCTCTAATTTGGAGACCCAGGGCCCTCGCTTTTACCTGATCTTGGGGAGGGAAGGTGACCAATAATCGCTCTGGTGGCTGGCAAGAAAATTCTAGCCTGTACCCATTGGTCACTAGGTCCAGGATGAATGGACTTGAGGTGACTGCTGCCCACTGTGGGAGAAAGGCCCTCAATCTTCCTCCCACTGGGAGACACGAGTCACTGTGGCTTGGCGGGTTTTTGAGGAGGGTTAAACAAGACGCCCCCTCTACCTCTGCCCTCGTGCCCTGTCCAATGTTTTTTGGGCCTCTTGTCCCTTTCTCTATGATCTTGCTGCCTACTTTGGCCACAAATTTTTTTTCTGGCTGTCGGCTTTTTCTTACTTTCTGGAAAGGCCTTTTTCCCCCCATATATTCCAGTGCCTCTTGCAGACCTGGGCCAAAAAGGATGAGCGCCTGTTAAGGGAAGACCACATAGGCGCAACTTTGAGACAGCGTTGCCTGACCAGGTTTTAAGCCATAGGCTTCTTCTGGCTGAATTCACTAAGGCCGAGGTTCTAGCTGTCATTCTTACCAACTCTGAAAGAATCAGCCAAAAACCCCACTGCACGAAAGAGGAGAGGGAAAGATTTCAGAATCTGCTCTCTAGAGGTACCTGCCAACAAATGTGTTTGTATTTGTGTCAACCATACTTCTAAATTTCTGGCTACACCAGTGGAGGCCAGAGCTGGTTTAAGATTCCCAATGGCTGAGTCCCAGGCTCTGTGAAGAAGGATATCTTCTCTTTTATCCATCGGATCCCTAAGCGTGCCCATATCGTCGTACGCTAAGTCAGAGTTTTTTGAAACTTTTGAAAGAGGTGCGTCTAGCTTTTTGTTCCATGGTTGTGCTGTGTCCTCGTCAAATGGAAACTTCTTTTTAGGTTACTGGAAAAGAAAGGTTTTCTCTCTGGATTTTACCCACTCCAGCTTGATACTATCAAGAACGGAACTATGCACGGGAAAAACTCTAGCCTTTTTCTTACGCAAACCCTTGTACATAAGGTCATGTTTAGACAATTGTACCTTCTCTTCTATATCAAGTGTCGTATAGATGGCCTTTAATAAGTCATCTACATCTTCAAATGATAACTTATACCTCGAGCCCTTTGTGGATTCTCTATCCCTGGGCCCTGTATCTGACCCAGATTCTTCTAGAAGAATGGGCAGATCCAGGTTCAGCCTCGGAGTCTTCACTCTTTGCTGTGGAGCGATAGGACCGGCTGAAGTTCTAACTGAAGATGGACCCTCTGAGGGGACTTGAATCGTGTCAATTAGAGTTTTAAATAAGCTAAATGTAGACGTAAGCTCATCTCTAACAGAAGTCAGCATTTTCTGACAGGAGACAACTGGGTCATTCTTAACTAGGCTGTCTATACAGGTGCGGCAAACTGCTTTGGTCCATGAGGAGTTCAATTTGTTTCCGCAAACTGCACATTTCCTTTTTGGTGGCTGCGCTTGGGCCTTGTCCTGAGTCTCGGCCTGCAAAAGAACAAATGACCCCAATAAATTTTACGCCACATACACTCCATAACACCCCGTGCAGGAGAAAAGGAAAATGTGTCCCCTTCACCTAGTGCCTACTGGTTACAAGGGAAGGAACACTCACAGGATGTGCAAGCAAGTAAAATACACTTCAGGCTTACCTGTGAGGTGCTGGTGTTAGGGCCTGCTACCCCTGCCTGTGCAGGTATCGCAGAGGAGTCCATCCCACCCCTGTAGCGGTCCGCAGTCTCTGCTGGGTTTTACTGTTCCTAAAAACCACCAGCCTCCCAGTTTGCGACGTTTAGAGACCAGAACTAGCATTTCCGGCGCCTGTTGATGACGTCACACGCCCCCGAAGTGACCCCGCCGGGTACTTCCTGTGGGCCAGCTTGGAACCCAAGTTCCGCCACTCCACTCACGCGGCTTCCTCTCTTCCACTGCACCTTCCAGCCAGGCTGTTTAGCAGGGAAAACAAGCCGACTGCCGCCATGTGGCTCATGGGCAGGAGCTCAGTTGAACACCGCAGTGCTGGCGTTCCCCATTCACTGAGAAGCAGGGACAGCAGCCACAAACCTACTCCCCCCAGTGGATGTGCCACTCTGGAACCTAAGAAGAAGGTAGGGATACCACCCCATCGCCACAGAAGCCACGCTACTGAGACTTAGGGGGAACCAGTTCCAGGAAACATGTTAAACACCACCCCCCCGTCCAGAGGAAACACCAATACTGACATGGGGCCTGGAGGAAAGACCTTTTATTTGGTGGGGGTTTACGTGTTTCCTGTCCTGGTAGGAGGAGCCCTAGGTCACATGGGCTGTCCTGGAAGACGCTTAGAGGAATACAAAATTATATATACAGTGATAAATCCATGAGAACATCTAAATACAATCATGTCTTGGTGATGGTAAACGACTGAACACCAAAAGTGCACCTTTCACCATGATAAAAAAAAAAGGCTGTGCCCTTACCAGATGACTAGACTCCACATTATAGGAGCCAAGTAAAGTGTGGATTGGTATAATGCATACGGTCCGTCCTTTGGATATATACGGGATGATGGAAGTATCAACAAAAGTGGCTACTCTTTGTTTCTCGCTCCCAAGTATGATAAAAGAAAGGAGAACGCCGCCAACATAGCATAAAACTGTGATGATTTATTGAGCTAAAATAGTCAAGGATAAAAAAAGTTTCCAAAGTAAAAAATGATCTGCAGATCACATAGCATGGTGAGATTAAGCATAGTCTCCACCCTACTAGTTTAGTCATAACTGACGTCATCGGGGTGTGAAGTCCATGCCAGAAGCCATGCTATTAGACAGGTCCACAGTGGAAAGAGCACAGCTGATCGGATGCTCTAATCACCACACATGGCCACTATTGGTCAAAAAGAAAAAATACTGCTAGGAGGCATTACTCCTGCAGTGGATGTTTACCAAGCCTCAGTTTGACTTAGGAGACAACCAAGCCTCATTGTCAATCCAACAGGTCAGCGCAATACATATACAAACAGATCGAAATCTGAGAGGCAGGAAGTAACCAAGCCTACTTTTCAATCCTCCACAACAGCGGCATTTAATACACACTAGATCTCAATCTGAGAGGCAAGAAGCAATCAAGCCTTGTTCACAAAGGAATCCATCGGAGTTACCCCGGAGTGAATATTTGACCGTGTCACAATAAGTGATCTCATGTAAATAATAAACATAAAAAAAATCTATTTAATGAAAAATAGGATTTAAAAAATTTAACATAATAATTACTATAGAAAATGTGTACAAAAAGAAAAACAAAAACTTAAAAAATAATGAAATGTAAAAAAAAAAAAAAAAAAAATTTTAAAAAGAATAATAAAAAGTTTCTCAATAAAAAAATGAATTTGAAAAGAAAGGAGAAACTAACTATCATCTTTCCAGTGTGGACCAACATAATCAAATATCAGTACATTAATGCAACAATAAATTGTTAAAAGAGTATATAAAATTGATTGGGATATCAATGCTTTTATTAACAATTCTCAATGTCCTGTCTTATACTCATCAATTTATTGTTGGATATATTGTTGTATCAATGTACTGATATTTGATTATGTTGGTCCACTGCAAAAAGATGATAGTTTCTCCTTTATTTTCAAATTCATTTTATTATTGAGAAATTTTTATTTATTTATTTCTACATTTCGTTATAATTTTTTTAATTTTTTTTTCTTTTTGTACACATATTTTCTATAGTAATTGTTATATATTTTTTTAAATTATATTTTTTATTAAATAGATTTTTTAATATTTATTATTTACATGCGATCACCTATTGTTCAATTGTCAGGACCGTTCAATTGTCACGGGGTGACAACTGAACGGTCGTGCGACGCTGTACCCAAACCAAATTGACGTCCTTTTTTTCCCCCCCTACAAATAGAGCTTTCTTTTGGTGGTATTTGATCACCTCTGCGGTTTTTATTTTTTGCGATATAAACAAAAAGAAAAAAAGCGACAAATTTTGAAAAAGGCGACAACTCTAAAAAAAAAACAAAAAAAAACCACAACAATATTTAGTAGTTTTTTCTATAATAAATATCCCAGTTTAAAAAAATAAAAACAAAAAATTTCCTCAGTTTAGGCCAAAATGTATTCTACATATTTTTGTAAACAAAAAAAATGCAATAAGTGTATATTGATTGGTTTGTGCAAAAGTTATAGCATTTACAAAATAGGGGATAGATTTTGGTAGTTTTTTTTTTTTTTTTTTTACTAGCAATGGCAGCGATCTGCGATTTTCATCAGGACTGCGGCATTGCGGACAGATCGGACACTTATGACACTATTTTGGTACCATTGACATTTATACAGCGATCAGAGCTAACAATAGCCATTAATGTATAAATGTCACTGGCAGGGAAGGGGTTAACACTAGGGGTCGATCAAGGGGTTAACTGTGTTCCCTATGTGTGTTGTAACTGTAGGGGGATGGGACTGACTAGGGGAGGAGAGAGATCAGTGTTCATACTTAGATCTCTCTCCTCTCCCCTGAGAGAACCGGGATGTGTGTGTGTTTACACACACACACATCCCGGTTCTCGCTCTCTCACGAGCGATCGCGGGTGCCCCGCGGTCATCACGCCTGCCAGGCGCATCGGCTTCGGGGACACATGGAGGTGCACGCCTGCTCTGACATCTAGAAGAAGCGACTTACAGCTATGGCGATTTGCGCAGCCGTGCCAACCTGCAGCAGTATAACTGCGGCGGCTGGTCGGCTAGCGGTAATCCCGCTGTTGTGGCGGATTGAAAACAAGGCTTGGTTACTTCCTGCCTCTCAGATCTCGATCTGTTGTATATGTATTCCGCTGACCTGTTGGATTGACAAGGAGGCTTGGTTGTCGCTAAGTCAAACGGAGACTTGGTATGCATCCACTGCGGGAGTAACGCCCCCTAGCAATATTTTTTCTTTTTGACCAATAGTGGACATATGTGGCGATTAGAGCATCCGATCATCTGTGCTCTTTCCACTGTAGACCTGTCAAATAGCGTGGCTTCAGGCATGGACTTCATACCTTCGATGAGATCAGTTATGACGAAACTAGTAGGGTGGAGGCTAGGCTTAGTCTCACCACGCTAGTTCCCATGTGATCTGCAGATTGTTTTTTACTTTGGAAACTTTTTATCCTTGTCTGTTTGGACTTGTGCTATCTCAATAAACCAACACGGTATTATGCTATGTTGGGGTTCCTCTTCTCCCTTCTTTTATCATACTTGAGAAAGAAACAGAGCAGCCACTTGTGTTGATACTTCCATCACCCTATTTATAACCAAAGGACGGATCGTATGCATTATACCAATCCACACTTTACTAGGCTCCTATAATGTGGAGACTAGTCATCTAGTAAGGGCACAGCCTTTTTTTATCACAGAGGAAGATGCACTTTTGGTGTTCAATTGTTTACCATCACCAAGACATGACTATTTAAAGAACATTTTATCTATGTTCGATTTTTTTCACAGATTTGAACATTGATATTTTAGATGTTCTCATGGACTTATCATTGTATATATAATTTGTATTTTGGTTTTATCACTTCCTATTTTAGCGTGCCAATTTGTTTTTCTTTTACAAAATTAGCCATGCCATTCCATTTGCATTTTTGTGGTCTGCTATCCAATGGAGATCAACTCTATAGGTTAAAACAAAATACTGAAAAATACCTCCTTACTATACTTACGTTAAAACATTAGCAGGCATCATCTGAGACTCTGGAGCAGCTTCTATCATGGACTGCCATGTGTTAACTGAATTGGGCATCACAAAACCAAACTCAAAAGACCATTCTGCAAAACAAAGAATACAAAATTGAAATAAAAACTGAATATATAAAAGTAAATAAATCCAAAAAAGGTGGAACTTCCATTTATGTCAAATAAGGATTTTTGCCTTACCTATAAAAATACTTTTCTTGGAGTACAGTACTAGACATAGGCTTCCATTAATCAAGACCAAGGGTTATACAGTGGGGCAAAAAAGTATTTAGTCAGCCACCAATTGTGCAAGTTCTCCCACTTAAAAAGATGAGAGAGGCCTGTAGTTGTCATCATAGGTATACCTCAATTATGAGAGACAAAATGTGGAAACAAATCCAGACAATCACATTGTCTGATTTTTGAAAGAATTTATTTGCACATTATGGTGGAAAATAAGTATTTGGTCAATATCAAAAGTTCATCTCAATACTTTGCTATATATCCTTTGTTGGCAATGACAGAGGTCAAATGTTTTCTGTAAGTCTTCACAAGGTTGTTACACACTGTTGCTGGTATGTTGGCCCATTCCTCCATGCAGATTCTTTGGTTGCAACTTAGCATTCTCTCTCCTCCAAACATGACGAGTTGTGTTTCTACCAAACAGTTCTACTTTGGTTTCATCTAACCATATGACATTGATGAAAACCTCAGACGGGCCCGGACATGTACTTGCTTAAGCAGGGGGACACGTCTGGCACTGCTGGATCTGAGTCCCTGGCGACGTAGTGTGTTACTGATGGTAGCCTTTGTTACGTTGGTCCCAGCTCACTGCAGGTCATTCACTAGGTCCCCCCGTGTGGTTCTGGGATTTTTGCTCACCGTTCTTCTGATCATTTTGACCCCACGGTGTGAGATCTTGCGTGGAGCCCCAGATCGAGGGAGATTATCAGTGGTCTTGTATGTCTTCCATTTTCTAATGATTGCTCCCACAGTTGATTTCTTCACACCAAGCTGCTTGCCTATTGCAGATTCAGTCTTCCCAGCCTGGTGCAGGTCTACAATTTTGTTTCTGGTGTCCTTCGACAGCTCTTTGATCTTCACCATAGTGGAGTTTGGAGTGTGAGGTTGTTTGTTTGAGGTTGTGGACAGGTGTCTATTATACTGATAACAAGTTCAAACAGGTGACATTAATACAGGTAATGAGTGGAGGACAGAGGAGCCTCTTAAAGAAGAAGATACAGGTCTGTGAGAGCCAGAAATCTTGCTTGTTTTTAGGTGACCAAATACTTATTTTCCACCATAATTTGCAAATAAATTCTTTCAAAAATCAGACAATGTGATTGTCTGGATTTGTTTCCACACTTTGTCTCTCATAGTTGAGGTATACCTATGATGACAATTACAGGCCTCTCTCATCTTTTTTAAGTGGAAGAACTTGCACAATTGGTGGCTGACTAAATACTTTTGCCCCACTGTATGTAGCTAACTTCAGGTGAGCACTCTGGCAAATATTACTGTAAGGACTGTCCATATAATCCCATCCCACTCCCAGAGATCAAGTTTGTTTTAGCAAGTAATACGTGGATATGCTGGGACAAGAGGGGAGGGTGTCCTGTGTCTTGTACGCTAATCCAAGAAAACGGTTTAACAGGCAATACAAAAATTTTTCCTTCTTAATCCTACAGTACAGGTCACAGGCTTGCATTAATCAAGACCATGGGAACAAGATATACAACTGAGGGACGGGCAATACAGCAAACAAGCCAAGAGGCCCAAAATAAGGAAATCATATTCCCAAACTCAAAAGTGACTTGAAGCACCTTACAGCCGAAGATGGTGTTAGCAGAGGCCTGAACATCCACCTGGTAAAAAGTAAACAAGTGAACAGAGGACTAGGTGGCGGCCTTGCAAATCTGACAATCATACATGGATTGCCGAAAAGCCCAAGAAGTACCACCTGAACGAACAAAGTAAGCCTAATTCACCTAAAAATAGTGAAAGGAGACACAGGATAACCCTTGTAGGGACCACACACAGAACAAAAATAAAATAGTTTCGGATAGAAGCATTGGCCAAGAGGTAATTTTGAACTTAGTATGAACACATGATCTCTCTTCTCCCCTGAGAGAACCGGGATTTGTGTGTACCACATCTAAACTGTGTAGAGAAATATTTTTCGTATGCTTTGCAGGTAAAGAGATGGCAGGATGATGCCCCAATTAAGCTGGAAGAAACTATCTTGAGGAGAAAGGAGGCCAGGAGCCTCAAAACCACCCCGTCCCTTTGAAGAGCAAAATAAGGGTTCTTTACAACATAAGGCAACTAGATCTGAGATATATTTTGCTGAACTGACAGTCATTGAAAAAACATCTTATGATTAAGGTCAGCCAAGGAAAGCTTCTGTAGAGCCAACAGGACCAGATAATGATCCCATGGTAAGACTGATGAACGAACAGCCAACCAGGATAATGGAGATGCACTTCATCTAGGACCAATGAAGTAGCCAAGAAAGGATTTGTAGCGGGAGGGAGGGCGTATAACAGCTGCATCTGATGCCACAGGGTCACCAGGGGGAATTGTGCAATGTTTGAAACGCAGCCTTTCTTCAAAAAGAGCATCCTGTACTACTGGAGAAACTGGAAAGGTTTCTTGGATTTGGGAAGAGATCCCATACTCAGGTCCAGAAGGTGGAGACAGCTCTAACTTCATAAAGCTCTGTACTCTGCCCCCCAGAACTTTAATGGTTTCTTTTAGCATGTGAGAGATCACAAGCAACTTCTATCCTCTTGGAGGAGCGCTCAGAATTCACCTTCTGCTTCCTTTAAGGAAGCAATGCTGCCACACTGTACATGTGAAAGGACAAAGTCGCAGTCTCCATCAGTGCAGAAACTTTCCTCAGCCGATCTGCCATAGAGGCAGAAAATTCCTCTCTAGTAAAAAAATGGAATGACAAGTATCCGACAGTGTGGAGACCAAGGTCCAAAAGTATTTGAAGCAGATTTTTTATTGGAGCCCTGAAAAACCTTATCATGGCCCTGTGCCCAGGGTTTACTGACCCACCCCCTCATCCCATATTCCTTGTGTCCATCATGAGAGTGAGGGGATCCTGAAGGGTATTCACAATCTGTTTGTGGAGCAGATGGGGTGCAGTCATCCTATGTCTCAAGACTGAAGGATGCTGGAGTAACCGCTGACAGCTGATGCGGAGACCTGGGTCAAAATTTTAGCAGGGTAGTGTTAGATCTGAAATGTGTCCTTTCTTTAAGAAAGAAAAAATGCTCATGATGGCGCCCAAGGTTCAAGGAAGGCCGTGGAACCATCTACAAGGGAAGGACTGTACACACAGAGCAGACCATTGCATGTCTGAATGTGTAGCAGGGGATGAGAAAAAAAATCTTCCCAGCTGTGAAGAAAGGGTTGCATGTCATGCTGTGACACTGCTCTCAGCCTAGGAAAATCTTGCAACCTACACCTATGTGCAAAAGGCAGAGGCCTGTAGACAACACCCAGAAAAAGTGTAGGGGGGCACTGGGTGGAAAGGTAGGTTTAGTAAGGGGGGGGTCGCACAGAGGAAGGGGCAAAGGCCTAGACTTGCCACTCCAGAGTTTTGGCTCCTTCTCAGTAGAGAACCCAACAGGTGGGAACTTTCCACTTTGGAGGGGTATGGAAACTGGTTGACATTGGGGTGTGCTGATGTGATTGCCACTGCCCTGGACCTGTAGAGCACCCTACAGCTAACTGCATCTCACCCTACTTCTGTACAAAGAGTGAAGCCAAGCGTGAGTCCAGTGCCAGAGGCAACTTTACAAAGCAGCCCTGCATCTTCAATAAGGCAGGGTGCAAGTAGGGATCCCAGAGGCACTGCCAAGGGATCACCAATCTGGAAGCTGGAAGAAATAGCCACAGTAGCTGTAGGTGCAGCTAGGTGGAGAAAGAACAGCGTGTTGTCTTCCCAATCTTCCAGGTAGAAATCAGAATTATAAGCCAGAAACCTGTTCTTAGTAGAGAGAGATCATCCATCACCTAAGAATTTATATGGACTGTCCTAAAAGCTTTATCTGCCAGTGTCCTCACCTGTAGGTGACAGCATATAATCCATAGTCTTAATTATTGGCACTTTGCGTCCTGTACTGTACGATTTATATTTATAGAAGCAAAGCCTCTCCCCTATTGTTCCAAGAACTGAGCTCTTGTGTATGCCTGCAGTCATGCTGTGATTGGACACAGGCAACTGATAGAGAGCCAATGGGAATGGCACTGTACTATGTGATTGCTGTGATCAATCTCAGCACTACAGAATGTAAACACAGCCTACAGCTAGCATCCATGTGTCACTTATTGGCCAGTGATCGGATATCACAGTTTGCTCTCACACACTATATGGTGTATGAGAGGAAGAAAACATCCTGACCACAAGTGCATTATAGTACTGTACAGTTAAAATAATAAAATCCACCCCTCTACAGTCAGTTCCAACTATTCTGACCTGTGTACTAATCCCTCTCCTCCTGACCTCTCCGTGTATTACCTGTACACTTAATGCACCTAGCGCCTCATTACTAATGAGGCAAATTTTAAGCCCTAGAAATCAGACAGGTTTCTACATTTAAAAAAAATGGGGGGGGGGGGGGGGAGAGAGAGAGAAGTGTCAGATCACCTTGGGGTGTCTACTTTCCAAAAAGGGGTCATTTCCAGGGTTTTCATACTCACTTTTATTTGCTGTTGTATATCAGCAAGAAAGAGAAAACATTTTTTTTTTAACCCCCCCTATTATAAAAAACAAAAACAAAAACAAAAAAAAAAAAAAAAACACACACACCAGTGGTTAATACCAACAAAATAAAGCTATCACATACTATCTTATAAAAAGAAGATTAGATGTAGTGCCAGGGTTCTAACATAAATTCACTGTACACAAAACGCAATCAATGCATTTCGTAAGGCCTCATTCAGATGGGTACTGATACCCATAGTCTGTGAATGTGAGCCTTGCTGACTTTAAAAAGATAAATGTTTTTGAGAACAGCATGAACTTTATTTAGTTCCGTCATACCTTCTAAACACTGTCCTTTAAAGTAAACTTTCTGTTCTAGTCGAAAATTCTCCATCTCTTCTTCAGATGCAAAATTTATCTCTCTGGACACAGATTTACACTTCAAGATTTTTTTTGGAACACGAGCTAAAGAAAGAAAAAACCAAAACCAAAATAGAGGTGCATCAATAAATGCTAAAACACTTGAGATCAAATGTAGGTCTGCAGTTATTGTAAAATTCAATTTAGATTACATTTGTAAAATTGGTATGATGGGTGAACCAGGCCTACATGAACCAGGCCTACATGCTCAACACATAAGGCCTTATGCACACTGAGTATTCAGACCCCGATGCATGGGGTTCCAGCATTTAGCCACAGGCAGAGGGTACAGGTGCGCTGTCCAGCCCTGCTGCTGGCAGCCTGCTAACTCAATGAATAACTAAGCAGTACTTCCGTTAGGGCAGTATGCATCCAGGGGTTCTGATCATTCATCCCAAAGCGCATATTACCCTAACAGAAGTACCACGGGGTTCTCCGTCTAGCCCCATGCTAAATGCCAGAGTCCCATGCACCAAGACTAAATACCCAGTGTGCAAGGGGCTCAATAAACTAGTGTTCCCTTAAAACTACATGGGAATGTGAGGAAGGAACAAACACACACACACACACACACACACACACACACAACCTTTTTTCCATGGGGAAAAAAAAAGAGAGAAGAGAATTGTACCTAATATTGATCATGAACTGTATATGCAGCTTGATATATGGTTTTTATTGTAATTTTAAATGATATGTCTTGAATAAAATGTATAATATGGATGTATTTTTTTAAATATGTGGACTGCCTAGAAAGTCCCACCCAGGCCAGTTTCTTGCTTAGAGACTTTTTTTAGGGATGTTGGCATTTATGTGACGGGTGTAAACACTTTGTTTGATTTTTGTTGTAGTGTATAGGTAATACTTCTGTCGGTTTTTCCTCTGTGCCCTGTCATTGAGATTTTTCTTCACCTCCTGTCCCAGAGATACAGTGTAAAGTAAAAGATGATGTCTCCAAAGTGATAGGAGAAGTCTTTTCTCAAGGTGGCCAGAGAGAGATTGAAATTCACCCAGTTCAGCTGGGACTTTCGATCAGTGTGTGGGCATCCCTGCTTGACAGAAGTTGGACCTATCTTAAAATAATCAGGTCCCACGCAGAACTCTGGATGTACTCGATCCTCAACAGAAGCTACCTTCAGCAGGAATATATCATATCCTGCCTGATGACAATCAGAGTGAACTGAGCCCTCCAGTGATTACTCCTGCCTACCATGCAGGAAATTAGGAGCACCCAGATGCAAAAACCTCTACCCTCAATGTGGAGATCACTGGGTGAGGAGAGGCAGATGTCAAAGCATTGTTTCCAAGGAAGACACTACAGTTGAGAATAATACTATCAGAGTCATCCAGCAAAGGGACCAGGTCACTCATACTGTCCCAAGGAGGATTTGCAAACCTTCCTGTGGATGAAGGTTCTGAAACATTTAGGTGACGTCTATGGGAGTCCAACTCAGGAAACTGACTTACCAAGAGATTTTTTGAAGAGGAAACTGTTCTGGGAAAACTCTGGGACTTAAGCCCTGAGTAAAAGGAGACCCTGGTAAGTGGGGTCCCCTTAGGACAGGTAACAGAGACCACCCTTTCACCCAAAGGGACAAGCCAGGGACTTCATGGTCCACAGCGACCAGCTGGAGGACTCATCCTAGGCCAAGGCTCCCCACCTTAGAAGGGGAGGTTGAAAAGGAGCAAGAGCCAACAACAGAACAGAATACTATGTTAAGAGGCTGTGACCTTAACAACCTACAGACCCCAGAAGGGGAAGAAGAGGGAAATTCAGTGAAGAATTACGAATGGTCCAATCATACAAAATTTGGATGCTTTTTAAGCAAGGGTTTAGGTCAGGGGTCCTCAAACTACGTCCCGCGGGCCACATGCGGCCCGCCGAGGACATTTATCCGGCCCACCCCACCCAGGGCCGGATTCCCGACAGGCCAGGCTCGGGCCGGGGCCAGGTCGGCTCGGCTTGGGCAGGTCCACTCTGCTTCAGCAGGGAGCATATCCGCTCTGCTCAAGCCGCCTCCCCCACCCCAGTAATGGAGGGCTCCGTGTGCCGCGCTGCATGCTGGGAAGTGTAGTTTCCAGCACAGTCCCGCACGGATTCACGTCTTCCTCACGCAGACAGGAGGCACGGAGGGTGACAGAGAGAGCGGAGGCTTCAGGCAACAGCCTGCTAACAAGTGAGGACCCCTGTCCATCCCACTGTCCCCCCCCTCTGTCCCCCTGTCCACCCCTCTGTCCCCCTGTCCACCCCTCTGCCCCCCTGTCCACCCCTCTGCCCCCCTGTCCACCCCTCTGCCCCCCTGTCCACCCCTCTGTCCCCCTGTCCACCCCACTGTCCCCCTGTCCACCCCACTGTCCCCCTGTCCACCCCACTGTCCCCCCTCTGTCCCCCTGTCCATCCCACTGTCCCCCTGTCCACCCCACTGTCCCCCCTCTGTCCCCCTGTCCACCCCACTGTCCCCCTGTCCACCCCACTGTCCACCCCTCTGTCCCCCTGTCCACCCCACTGTCCCCCTGTCCACCCCACTGTCCCCCTGTCCACCCCACTGTCCCCCTGTCCATCCCACTGTCCCCCTGTCCACCCCACTGTCCCCCCTCTGTCCCCCTGTCCATCCCACTGTCCCCCTGTCCACCCCACTGTCCCCCCTCTGTCCCCCTGTCCACCCCACTGTCCCCCTGTCCACCCCTCTGTCCACCCCTCTGTCCACCCAACTGCCCCCCTATCCACCCCTCTGTCCCCCCCTCTGTCCATCCCACTGTCCCCCTGTCCACCCCTCTGTCCCCCCCTCTGTCCCCCTGTCCACCCCACTGTCCCCCTGTCCACCCCACTGTCCCCCTGTCCACCCCACTGTCCCCCTGTCCACCCCACTGTCCCCCTGTCCACCCCACTGTCCACCCCACTGTCCCCCTGTCCATCCCACTGTCCCCCTGTCCATCCCTCTGTCCCCCTGTCCACCCCTCTGTCCCCCTGTCCACCCCTCTGTCCCCCTGTCCACCCCACTGCCCCCCTGTCCACCCCTCTGTCCCCCTGTCCACCCCTCTGTCCCCCTGTCCACCCCTCTGTCCACCCCACTGCCCCCCTGTCCACCCCACTGTCCCCCTGTCCATCCCCTCTGTCCCCCTGTCCATCCCCTCTGTCCCCCTGTCCATCCCCTCTGTCCCCCTGTCCATCCCCTCTGTCCCCCTGTCCACCCCACTGTCCCCCTGTCCACCCCACTGCCCCCCTGCCCCCCCTCTGTCCCCCTGTCCACCCCTCTGTCCCCCTGTCCACCCCTCTGTCCATCCCACTGTCCCCCTGTCCACCCCTCTGTCCCCCTGTCCACCCCACTGTCCCCCTGTCCACCCCACTGTCCCCCTGTCCACCCCACTGTCCCCCTGTCCACCCCACTGTCCCCCTGTCCACCCCACTGTCCCCCTGTCCATCCCACTGTCCACCCCTCTGTCCCCCTGTCCACCCCTCTGTCCCCCTGTCCACCCCACTGCCCCCCTGTCCCCCTGTCCACCCCTCTGTCCCCCTGTCCATCCCATTGTCCCCCTGTCCATCCCATTGTCCCCCTGTCCACCCCTCTGTCCACCCCACTGCCCCCCTGTCCACGCCACTGTCCCCCTGTCCATCCCCTCTGTCCCCCTGTCCATCCCCTCTGTCCCCCTGTCCATCCCCTCTGTCCACCCCCTCTGTCCCCCTGTTCATCCCCTATATATATATATATATATATATATATATATATATATATATATATATATATATATATATATATATATATATATATTTATTATTTATTATTTATTATTTTATTCTTTTGCACTACAAAAAACATGTGTGCATAGGAATTTAGGAATTAGTTCATATTTTTTTTATACTATAGTGCGGCCCCCCAACAGTCTGAGGGAACTGGCCCCCTGTCTAAAAAGTTTGAGGACCCCTGGTTTAGGTCAAACAGCCTCATGCAGGAAGTGAAGTCCAAGCGTCCTGACTTCGAGCCCTATGGGCTGAGTGGGCTCTCAGGGCCTACGAGTACCTACTGTCAAAGTAGATGAAGGGTGGGATTCCTCTGATCCCTCAAACTTCTTGTGTTGAGATGGGAGCACACTCAGGCAACTCCTGCTAATACCGTTGTCAACAGCAGGCCAAAAGGAAAGACTTTGCTCAAAAGGTTAACAAGGTCAGATGCGCCTTGGATACGGCATCACATCCCTGCCATGCAGTGAAAGGCTCTACGCATCTGTATGGGCAACAGTCCTATGCAAAACAAAAGTTTAGATGTTGGTAATAAGCCATAACAGCTAAAAGCACAAGGCTCCAAACATTTGCTCCAACCACTGTATAAAAAACAGAGACCCACCCTGCAGTAGAGGGATTCCTCTTGATGGAATCTACCCATTCTGACACAGTATGACAGAATATGGTTACCGAAATACAATGGACAGAGGACCAAACCAGTAAATTTAAACTGGTAAGTTAAGGATGGACTAACTGCCTGCCAGAGGAATCCAGAAAAGGTGAGCACACCCACAGCCAGTATTCCTGTTAGGGTGGGTCACTAGAGTATCCATAATGAGCACTTACAGTGGGGACGGAAAGTATTCAGACCCCCTTAAATTTTTGACTCTTTGTTATGTTGCAGCCATTTGCTAACTTCATTTAAGTTCATTTTTCCCCCTCATTCATGTACACACAGCACCCCATATTGACAGAAAAACGCAGAATTGACGACATTTTTGCAAATTTATTAAAAAAGAAAAAGAAAAACTGAAATATCACATGGTCCTAAGTATTCAGACCCTTTGCTGTGACACTCATATATTTAACTCAGGTGCTGTCCATTTCTTCTGATCATCCTTGAGATGGTTCTACACCAGGGATCTGCAATTAGCGGACCTCCAGCTGTTGCAGCACTACAAATCCCATGAGGCATAGCAAGACTTTGACAGCCACAGGCATGACACCCAGCGGCAGAGGCATGATGGGACTTGTAGTTTTGCAACAGCTGGAGGTCCGCTAATTGCAGATCCCTGTTCTACACCTTCATTTGAGTCCAGCTGTGTTTGATTATACTGATTGGGCTCTATTAGCAAAGCCACACACTTGTCTGTCTATATAAGACCTTACAGCTCACAGTGCATGTCAGAGCAAATGAGAATCATGAGGTCAAAGGAACTGCCTGAAGAGCTCAGAGACAGAATTGTGGCAAAACACAGATCTGGCCAAGGTTACAAAAAATTTCTGCTGAACTTAAGGTTCCTAAGAGCACAGTGGCCTCCATAATCCTTAAATGGAAGACGTTTGGGACGACCAGAACCCTTCCTAGAGCTGGCCGTCTGGCCAAACTGAGCTATCGGGGGAGAAGAGCCTTGGTGAGAGAGGTAAAGAAGAACCCAAAGATCACTGTGGCTGAGCTCCAGTGATGCAGTCGGGAGATGGGAGAAAAAGTTGTAGAAAGTCAACCATCACTGCAGCCCTCCACCAGTCGGGCCTTTATGGCAGAGTGGACCGACGGAAGCCTTTCCTCAGTGCAAGACACATGAAAGCCTGGAGTTTGCTAAAAAAACACCTGAAGGACTCCAAGATGGTGAGAAATAAGATTCTTTGGTCTGATGAGACCAAGATAGAACTTTTTGGCCTTAATTCTAAGAGGTATGTGTGGAGAAAAACAGGCACTGCTCATCACCTGTTCAATACAGTCCCAACAGTGAAGAATGGTGGTGGCAGCATCATGCTGCGGGGGTGTTTTTCAGCTGCAGGGACAGGACGACTGGTTGCAATCGAGGGAAAGATGAATGTAGCCAAGTACAGGGATATCCTGGACAAAAACCTTCTCCAGAGTGCTCAGGACCTCAGACTGGGCCAAAGGTTTACCTTCCAACAAGACAATGACCCTAAGCACACAGGTAAAATAATGAAGGAGTGGCTTTACAACAACTCCATGACTGTTCTTGAATGGTCAGGGCCCTGACTTAAACCCAATTGAGCATCTCTGGAGAGACCTAAAAATGGCTGTCCACCAACGTTTACCATCCAACCTGACAGAACTGGAGAGGATCTGCAAGGAGGAATGGCAGAGGATCCCTAAAGGTGTGAAAAACTTGTTGCATCTCCCAAAAAGACTCATGGCTCCATTAGATCAAAGGGGTGCTTCTACTAAATACTGAGCAAAGGGTCTGAATACTTAGGACCATGTGAAATTTCAGTTTTTCTTTTTTAATAAATCTGCAAAAATGTCAACAATTCTGTGTTTTTCTGTCAATATGGGGTGCTGTGTGTACATTAATGAGGAAAAAATGAACTTAAATGAATTTAGCAAATGGCTGCAATATAACAAAGAGTGAAAAATTTAAGGGGGTCTGAATACTTTCCGTCCCCACTGTACAAATACCCTCTCAAAGGGGAAAAGTTCTGACACTCTAAAGTGGGGCCATCAAGTTGCCCACAGAATTCAGATGTCCATCAAAAGGGGAAGAAGGGACTGCATACAATGAGTACTCAGGGAGGTGTGAAAATGTTTAACCCTGAGACCTTTACCATTCTGAAATAAAAGCAAACACCCACCTAAAGCACAGTTATGCCATGGAAGCCTTAAGGTCTGTTAGTCAATGCAGGGAGAATGGCAGATCTGGCAAACAGGAAACAGGGCAGAGGGGCTGTTCTAATATGCCCAAGAGAATAAGGACACCTCCTCAAAGTGAGAAGGGCTGCTCGCAAGCCAAATAAGCAATGCAACCCAACATCTATACATGTTCTACAACATGGGTCAAACATTTCACAAGAGCTATCAAACCATTGTAAGGCAACATAAAACAATGTTTCCTGTAAACAGGTAATCAGAAAACAGACTTGGACTGCGCACGTAACCCCCTGAAGAGCTCTGCTCATCAAGCTGCATCCTATGTGCCCCAGCCCTGCCACTTTCACAAGCAGTCAGTTCTTCCTAAAGGGTAGGAGGACAGGGCTCAGAGGCCAGGGGCTTCGGGAGTCAGCCCCCAACAAGACAAATGAGGGGGGGCCCAAGATCCCAAGTATAGCAAGGGGAACTCCTCTTGCATCAGTGGATGATAGAAGCCAAACTGGACCAACTGCAGCCAGGAGGGTGAACCACTGACCAAAAACCCATCCAGTCCATAAAGAAAATAAACAATTCACTCTTTCCTTTATGGTAGCAGGTATGTTTAAGAGACAGGTTTGGCAACTGTTGACAATGGGAGCTATACAAATGCCTACTGCAAGTTAACTACAGAGAATAGAGGGGCCAGGACCACACACACAGACACACAGACACACACACACACACACACACACACACAGCACCCCCAGATCACCACCAAGGTGACACCTTAATGCAAGTCTAAAAACACACCGAACTTCAAAATGGCACAAACGAAAAAGTAGGGGGTGGGGGGGGGGGGGGGGATGAAGTTCATCTTTAAGAACTAAACATATAGATGAGATAAATTACCAATTTGTAAAATACTGCAGTCTAGTAAGTGTGTAAAATCTGTTTCTGTGTTTACTGGATCACAATTCAAGGACATGTTCAAGCAGAAGAAATAAATACAATTTACAGACTGAATGACCTTGCTGCCCTGAGACAGAGTTAGGATGTGTCTGATGACTGGAGGTACAGTACCTTCATGTTCAACACCCGGAAAAGAAAGGTCTTCTGCTCCTTGCCACATGGTTTTTCCGGTTTCACCATCTCGAAGAATCATTGAATTTCTATTAGATTAAGGAAGACGACCACCTATTTTCTGCATTAGGGCTCCTTCAGACGGCAGAGTAGTACCGTCCTCTGTGCAGAGCCGCTGACAAACGCGCGTGCATCCGTCTCGGAGTGTGTGCAGGAAACCCATAGAAGTGGATTCGCATGCAGCACCAGCACGGACACAATTCCATGTCAAAGTTTAACATGCTGGCAGGAGCAGGTTCACAGATCTGAATGCAGATCCGTGCACCCACTCCTGCCAGCATGTCAAACTGTGCTGACAATGTGTGTACATCCACTTCAATGGGTTGCCTGCAGGCAGCTCCGAGGCAGATGCACACATATATACAAGCGGATGGCACTAATCTGTCTAAATGAGCAACTACAAACATTACAGTATTCAAACTAAAGTCAAAAAAGTGTAAGATGTATCATTTAAAAAATTTCACCAAAACGAATGGAGCAATACACGGAATTTCTTTAAAAAAACGCTACTTTATGTCCTAGAGACCCAAAAACCTGCATATATTTTAGAGCTCATTCACATAGGCATATGTGTATTTTCTACACGAAACACAGGTTCTTGCTTGCAAAGTTAACCAAACAATAGATTGTGGTTACAGGAAAGAAAAATCGCTTGGATTTCCCCCATCAACCCATTCAGTGGAAGCCCCCTGCTGGCAGAACACAATGATCACTTATAGCGGCTATAGTCACCAGCAGTAATCGCATGCAAAGAATATGACAGGGTGGTTTTACTTCAGTACAACCAGCCTGATCATAGATGGATTGAATCTCAACCGGTTCCTGCTAAACTGGCCAAAAGTCACTTACAGTATGGCCAGCTTTAGCAGAAGATTCAGTTTAAAATATGCACCTAAAGTACAATTTCTTCTAATGACTTTGCACTTGTATGCGTATAGACGACATACATTACCATGCATTTACACACACAAGATCTGTAGATACGCAGTTGTGTCCTACTTTTTTGGTATGCCGCTAAAAACAGCACACATTTTTGTTTATAGCTGCAGATGTGTGTAGGCCTCCATTGATTAGTATAGTACTGGGTTTAGATGCATACAAAACTTTATGCTTCTAAATGTGGCATTTTTAGATGCCCATTTGAATGAGCCCTTGCATGTACATACAGGCCTTCAGCCACAATTCAAATTACAAATCTTTTTTTGAAAGGATTGCCTAATGTAACAAAATAAGGCAGCCTTCATTACACTGGCACTCAGTTCAAAGAAATGAGTAAAAATGCAAAGCAATACAGACAGCAAGTGACATTTTTCATACTTCAGAAGCTCCTTAACATTCACATTCAAAATGTGTCAGTGTCAAAGGAGATAGGGTCCAAATTATCCAAACACCAATGACCAAGGACAGCGATCGCTGTGTGAAATGAAAAGAATGTTCCCAATGACAGCCAGCACAATAAAAAAATATTACAAAAAAAAAAAAAAAAAAAAAAGGAGGAGCAACAAGTACCAGAATCACTGTCTCACCACACACCCTTCTACAGTACAGTATATCTCAACCCCATCCTAAATCTGACCTGTATATAAAAACATATCTTCTTCCTAATTATGCAAATTATTAAACACCGTCTCCCATTGTATGTGGCCTGTAATTAAACCTATTTCCTCTATGTAGTACATTTATGTATCTAGGGCACCATTACCAAGCTCCATGTTCTAATCCCCGCTGGCATTCCAGGATTCTTTATTTTCCAAAAATAATTGTATGTATACACACACACACACACACACACACACACACATATACACACCCACACTCGTGCACAAAAGTTTGCATACCCTCTCAGAAATTGTGACATTTTGGCATGAATATATAAAAAAATGACTGATCATGCCAAAAAACTGTCTTTTACGGATAGCAATCACATGAAGCCATTTATTATCATTACATAGTTTTTTGGATCATTTTTAAGTCACAATGATAACAGAAATCATCCAAATGGCCCTGATAAAAAGTTTACATACCCTGGAATGTTTGGCCTTGGTACAGATGCAGGGTAAGATGGCAATTAAAAAGGTTAATCTCCCACATTTGTGGCTTTTAAAATCACAATTAGTGTCTGTGCATAAATAGTCAATGAATTTGTTCACTCTCACATGAATGCACTAAGCAGGGTAGACCCTGAGCCATAAGGCGTTAGAAAAGAACAGTCAAAAGACCTGCGTAACAAGGTAATGATACTTTACAAAGATGGAAAAGGATATGAAAAGATATCCAAAGTCTTGAATATGCCAGTTAGTACTGTTTAATCACTTGAGTGGAAAATTAGGGGTTCTTTTGATACCAAGCCAAGCTGGTGGACGTTAGAGACCTTGCGCTCCTCCACCTTCGGTTTAATATGGTTTAGGTCTGGAAACATGCTAGGCCAGTCCATCACCTTTACCCTCAGCTTCTTTAGCAAGGCAGTGGTTGTCTTGAAGGTGCGTTTGGGTCATTATGTTAGAATACTGCCCTGCGGCCCAGTCTCCGAAGGAAGGGGATCATGCTCTGCTTCAGAATGCCACAGGACATGTTGGCATTCATGGTTCCCTCAATGAACTGTAGCTCCCCAGTGCCTGCAGCACTCATGCAGCCCCAGGCCATGACACTCCCACCACCATGCTTGGCTGTAGGCAAGACACACTTGTCTTTGTACTCCTCACCACACACATTTGACACCAACTGAACCAAATAAGTTTATCTCAGTCTCATCAGACCACAGGACATGGTTCTAGTAATCCACATCCTTAGCCTGCTTGTCAAACTGCTTGCGGGCTTTCTTGTGCATCATCTTTAGAATAGGTTTCCTTCTGGGACGACAGTCATGCAGACCAATTTGATGCAGTGTGCAACGTATGGTCTGAGCACTGACTGGCTCATCCCCCAACCCTTCAACCTCTGCAGCAATGCTGGCAGCACTCATAGTCTATTTCCCAAAGAAAACCTCTGGATATGACGCTGAGCACATGCAATTAACTTCTTTGGGCGACCATGGCAAGGTCTGTTCTGAGTGGAACTTGTCCTGTTAAACCGTTGTATGGTCTTGGCCACCATGCTGCAGCTCAGTTTTAGGGTCTTGGCAATCTTCTTATAGCCTAAGCCATCTTTATGTAAAGCGACAATTCTTTTTTTCAGATCCTCAGAGTTCTTTGACATGAGGTGCCATGTTGAACTTCCAGTGACCAGTATGAGAGAGTGAGAACACCAAATTTAACACACCTGCTCCCCATTCACACCTGAGACCTTGTAACATGGACCAATCACGATACCGGGGAGGAAAAAATGGCTAATTGGGCCCAATTAGGACATTTTCACTTAGGGGGTGTACTCACTTTTGTTGCCAGCGGTTTAGACATTAATGGCTGTGTGTTGAGTTATTTTGAGGGGACAGCAAATTTACACTGTTATACACTCACTACATTGTAGCAAAGTGTCATTTCATCAGTGTTGTCACATGAAAAGATATAATAAAATAGTTACAAAAATGTGGATTGGTGTACTATTGCGAGACGATTATATATATATACATATATATATACATATATACACACACACACACACACAGTTGTGCTCATAAGTTTACCCTGGCAGAATTTATGATTTCGCGGCCATTTTTCAAAGAATATGAATGATAACACAAACTTTTCTTTCACTCATACTTAGTGTTTGGCAGAAGCCATTTATTATTATCAATCAACTGTGTTTACTCTTTTTAAATCATAATGGCAACAGAAACTACCCAAATGACCCTGATCAAAAAAGTTTACATACCCCAGTTATTAATACCTTGTATTGCCCCCTTTAACATCAATGACAGCTTGAAGTCTTTTGTGGTATTTGTGCATGAGTCTCTTTATCTTCTCAGATGGTAAAGCTGCTCATTCCTCTTGGCAAAAAGCTTCCAGTTCCTGTAAACTCTTGGGCTGTCTTTCATGTACTGCACGTTTGAGATCTTCCCAGAGTGGGTCAATGATATTGAGGTCAGGAGACTGAGATGGCCACTCTAGAACCTTCATTCTATTCTGCTGTAGCCAATGGCAGGTCGACTTGGCCTTGTGTGTTTTGGATTATTGTTCAGTTTTGAATGTCCAAGTAAGTCCCATGTGCAGCTTCCTGGCTGATGAATGCAAATGGTCCTCCAGTATTTTTTGATAACATACTGCATTCATCTTTCCATCAATTTTAACCAAATTTCCTGTGCCTTTGTAGCTCACACATCCACAAAACATCAGCAATCCACCTCTGTTTCACAGTAGGAATGGTGTACCTTTCATCATAGGCCTTGTTGACTCCTCTTCAAATGTAGTGTCTATGGTTGTGGCCAAAAAGCTCAATTTTGGTCTCATCACTCCAAACGACTTTGTGCCAGGTGGTTTGAGGTTTGTCTCTGTGCTGTTTGGGGGATTGTAAGCGGGATACTTTGTGGCATTTGTGTAGTAATGGCTTTCTTCTGGCGACTCAACCATCCAGCCCATGTTTTTTCAAGTGCCTCCTCATTGTGCATCTTGAAACAGCCACACCACATGTTTTCAGAGAGTCCTGAATTTCACCTGAACTTATTTGTGGATTTTTCTTTGCATCCCGAACAATTTTCCTGGCAGTTGTGGCTGAAATGTTAGTTGGTCTACCTGACCCTGGTTTGGTTTCAACAGAACCCCTCATTTTCCACTTCTTGATTAGAGTTTGAACACTGCTGATTGTCATTCTCAATTCCTTGGATATCTTTTTATATCCCTTTCCTGTTCAACTAACTTTTCCTGCAGATCTTTTGGCAATTCTTTTGGTTTCCCCAAGACTCAGAATCCAGAAACGTCAGTGCAGCACTGGATGATACAAGGGTCTGTCAGGAGTCCAGAAACCCATTGGACCTTACACACACACACACACAAACACACACTACAAGCAAACAGATCACAGGTGAGGATGGTTACCTTTAAAAGCCAATCAAACCCCTTTGTGTCAATTTGTGTGCATGCTATCAGGCTGTCATTGATGTTAAAGGGGACAATACAAGGTATTAATAACTGGGGTATGTAAACTTTTTTGATCAGGGTCATTTGGGTAGTTTCTGTTGCCATTATGATTTAAAAGAGTAAACACAATTGATTGATAATACATGGCTTCAGCCAAACACTAACCATGAGTGAAAGAAAAGTTTGTGTTATCATTCATATTCTCTGAAAAATGGCCAAGAAATCATAAATTCTGCAGGGGTATGTAAACTTATGAGCACAACTAATATATACATATAGTATTACCTTGAGGCATCTACAAATAGTAGACATTTCAGCTGTGTTCGTACTGTCCTGGCATTTGTATTTGCTATGTTTTAGAGCAGAAAGGAAAGACATTTTTTTTGCAAAAAAAGAAGAGCAAAACAGGCTTTTGCCATGGCTATGTAGGGGCCAAGGTGTACGTACACATACGCAAAGAAAAGAAAGCAAACCAAGCAGGTTTGTAAAGGGGCATCAATATGGAACTCACAGAGGCATAAATACAAAAAGTTTATTAACCACTTACCAACCGGCCCATAGCCGAATGATGGCTACAGGGCGGTTGGATAACTCTGGGAGGGCGTACAGTGACATCCTCTCAGAATCCCGCTGATCGCAGCCCCTTACCATGTGATCGCTCCGTCAAATGAAGGAGCAATCACATGTAAACAAATCGGCATCATGTCATGACGCCGCTTCCTCCCTCCCCTCTCTGTACTGATCAGTACAGTGTGAGCGGAGAGGGGGAGGGATCAGATGGCAGCAGCGCTGTGGGCTAGATCTGTAGTGCCCACGGCGCTGCTCTGTGACAATTGCAGTCACATCCAGCCATCCATGCTCAGCCATCCTCTAATACCCTGCACTACTCTGTCATACCACAGCCATGCTCTGTCATACCACAGCCATGCTCTGTCATACCACAGCCATGCTCTGTCATACCACAGCCATGCTCTGTCATACCACAGCCATGCTCTGTCATACCACAGCCATGCTCTGTCATACCACAGCCATGCTCTGTCATACCACAGCCATGCTCTGTCATACCACAGCCATGCTCTGTCATACTACAGCCATGCTCTGTCATACCACAGCCATGCTCTGTCATACCACAGCCATGCTCTGTCATACCCCAGTCATGCTCAGCCATACCCAGCCATGCTCAGCCATACCCAGCCATGCTCAGCCATACCCAGCCATGCTCAGCCATACCCAGCCATGCTCTGCTGTACTCGGCCTCTGTATGTGGCCAGGCTGTGGAAGTCTCACACATGTGGTATCGCCATATTCAGGAGGAGTAGGAGAATCTATTTTGGGGTGTCATTTTTGGTATGTACATGCTATGTGTTAGAAATATTGTATAAATGGACAACTTTGTGTTCAAAAAAATGTGTTTTAACCACTTCCCGCCCGCCGGCATATGACGTCCTTGACTTTGTGCGGGGGGATATCTGAATGATGCCTGCAGCTACAGGCATCATTCAGAAATCAGCTTTTCCAGCCGGTGATTCCCTACTCCATAAGAATGATCATATCCGCTGTTCCACTGCTTGATCATTCTTACAGGAGGCGAGAGGGGGATGACCCCCCCTCCCGCCGCCCTCCGGTGCTTCTACCGACTCCCTGCTATGATGGAAGCCAGGATCGTTTTTTTTTTTTAATTATTTTAGGCTTCCCAGCCTAGAGGTGAGATGTGGGGTCTTATTGACCCCATATTTCACTGTAAAGAGGACCTATCATGCCATATTCCTATTACAAGGGATGTTTACATTCCTTGTAATAGGAATACAAGTGATCAAAAAATTTAATTTTTAGAAAAAAAGTGTCAAACTAAAATAATGTAAAATGAACAATAACAAAAAAAATATATATTTTTTTTAAAGCTCCCCTGTCCCCGTGTGCTCGCATGCAGAAGCGAACGGATACGCAAGTCCTGCTCACATATGAAAAAGGTGTTCAAACCACACGTGAGGTATCGCTGCAAACGTTAGAGCGACAGCAATAATTTTGGCCCTAGACCTCCCCTGTAACTCAAAACATGTAACCAGTAAAATTTTTTATAGCGTCGCCTATGGGGATTTTTAAGTAGCGAAGTTTGGCGCCATTCCACGAGCGTGTGCAATTTTGAACTTCATCTCGGCGTAACTTCATCTTTCACATTGGGCTAACTTTACTGTTTCTTTTTTTTTAAAAGCACAAAACCTTTTTTTTCCAAAAAAAAAAAAAAGCATTTGAAAAATTGCTGCGCAAATACCGTGCAAGATAAAAAGTTGCAACGACCGACATTGTATTCTCTAGGGCAGTGGTCATCAACCCTATCCTTAGGGCCCACTAACAGGCCAGGTTTGCAAGATAACTGAAATACATCACAGCCGCTCAGTGATTGCAGTATTCTAGTCTGCATCTGCCCAAGGTAATACATAAAACCTGGCCTGTTAGTGGGCCCTGAGGACAGGGTTGATGACCACTGCTCTAAGGTCTTTGCTAAAAAAACATATATAATGTTTTTGGGCTCTATGTAATTTTCCAGCAAATAAATGATGATTTTTACATGTAGGAGAGAAATGTCAGAATTGGACTGGGTGCTCCAGAACGCCTGAAGGTGCTCCCTGCATGTTGGGCCTCTCTCTGTATGTGGCCACGCTGTGTAAAAGTCTCACACATGTGGTATTGCCATACTCGGGAGTAATAGCAGAATGTGTTTTGGGGTGTAATTTGTAGTATGTATATGCTGTGTGTGAGAAATAACCTGCTAATATGACAATTTTGTGGAAAAAAAAATCTTGATTTTGCAAAGAATTGTGGGAAAAAATGACAACTTAAAAAAAAAACTCACCATCTTTCTAAATACCTTAGAATGTCTTCTTTCCAAAAAGGGGTCATTTGGGGGGTATTTGTACTTTTCTTGCATGTTAGGGTCTCAAGAAATGATACTTCAGGTGTGATCAATTTTCAGATATTGGCACCATAGCTTTTGGACTCTAAGGCTTTCAGACCAAATAATATACACCAATTTGTACTTATTTTTTACCAAAGATATGTAGCAGTATAAATATTGGCCAAAATGTATTAAAAAAATTATTTTAATTATTAATTCCAGGATGTATAAAACTTTTTCTGTGCTACAGTTAATGAACCTTTTAATTTGGCAAGTTTTTTCACCGTCCATGTCAGTAAATTTATCTGTACGCTCAACATGGCGGCAAATGTGGCAATGACCACATGGAAACATACCCTTAGGCCGAGGTATTTCAGTCAGCCAACTCTTGGATTGAATGCATGTAAACTCAGAATGTACCAGATTATCTTTGAGTCTCCTGGATACTAGTAGGGGTTTTGGGCCCACAATATTAGAGAGGCCAGGAGACCTTGTCAGAATGGACCATATGTTTGGTCAACATGACCGAACTTCCTCCCACTGGACCCCATAGTGAATGATTATACGTATAGGAGAAGGTTGGAATATTGTGATTTGGGAATGAGAGTCTTGTATCTGTTTAGGGACAAACGTTCAATTGAAGAGGCTCACCTACGTGCATATTTCATGTTTTTGTGGGAGTAGCCTCGTTGCCTAAATCTGTAATATAATTAATTTGACTCAGATTGATATGTAGTTTCACTTGAACAGGTCCTTTGAATTCGAAGGAACTGCCCTACTGGAATCCCTGTAATGAGCGACGGTGGATGGTGAATGGAGGCTTGAAGAAGGGTATTGGCTGCAGTGATCTTCCTATACCTTTTATTCTCCAATCTACCACCTACGATGGTAATCAAAAGATCGAGGAAAGGCAAGGAGTTTGGATTATAGGTGTAGTGGAGCCTGATATTTTTTATCATTATTATTGAGTTCAGACATAAATTCCTGCAGCCCCAGTACCCCACCATTCCAAATCATCAAAATATTGTCGATGTACCTTAGCCACAAAAAAGGAGTGGCCAAGGTACATCGACAAATGATAGACAATGACAATGATAGACGGACTGTTCCCACCATCCGAGATGAAGGCACGCGTATGCGGGTGCCCCCATCGAAGTTCCTCTTGTTTGCTGGTAATTTGCCCCCAAAAACTGGAAACAGTTATGTGTGAGGGCAAATTCCAACAGCTCTAGAATTAATTCATTCTGTTATGCCATAAGGGGGTACTTAATTTCGAGAAAATTGGCCACCGCCGCTAACCCCTGGTGATGGGGGATGGAGTCATAGAGGGACTCAACATCAATGCTGACAAGAATTTCTCCCTCCATCAAATCCACCCCATCTAATATTGAAAGGACATCACGTGTGTCCCGAACATAGGAAGGCAACTCCGTCACCATTTCCTTGATCAGAGCATCTAGATATTTCCCATGTCAGAAAGGTGGAAAGAGTGTTGCACCCTCGTGAAGCCAAGGGACATCTACCAGGAAAATGCATGGGGCTGGTCCTAACATGGAAGAAACAAAAAAGGTTATGAGTTATTGGTAGGAAGGGTAAAAAAAAAAAAAAAAAAAAAAAAAAAAAAGAAAAAAGGGAAACATCAAGTTGCCTGAATGCCGAACAGAACCCCACGCCTTCAGGCTATGAGACATTAACCACTTCTCGCCCGGCCTATAGCAAAATGACGGCTGGGCGGTGGTTCAGTTATCCTGACTGGACGTTATATGACGTCTTTCAGGATAACTGCCAGCGCATGCCGATTGGTGGTGCGGCGTGTCAGTCTGACACACCGCTACACCGATCTCGGTAAAGAGGCGGAGGCTCTTTACCACGTGATCAGGCGTGTCCAATCACGACTGATCACGATGTAAACTGGAAGAGCCGTTTATCGGCTTTTCCTCACTCGCGTCTGACAGTCGCGAGTAGAGGAGAGCCGATCGGCGGCTCTCCTAACGGGAGGGATCTACTCAGATTGTTCATCAGCGCAGTCCCCCCCCCCAGGGATGCCGCCAGGACCATCAGGGATGGCCACCACACAGGACTACCAGGTATGCCACCCTAGACCACCAGGGATATGCCAATCAGTGCCCAGGCAGCTGCCAATCAGCGCCCATTAAAAAAGCCTGCCAGTGCCATCAGTGATGCCTATCAGTGCAATGCATCAGTGCCAGCCATCAGTGCCGCCTATAAGTACCCATAAGTGCAGCCTATTAGTGACCACCAGTGCCACCTATGAGTACCCATCAGCGCTGCATATCAGTGCCACCCATCAGTGCCCATCAGTGAAGGAGAAAACTTTTTTACAGAAACAAAGAAAAAAAACTTTTACTTTTTTTTATTCCAAATTTTTGGTCTTCTTTTATTTGTTTAGCAAAAAATTAAAAAAGCAAAAGGTGATCCAATACCACCAAAAGAAAGCTCTATTTGTGGGAACAATGATAAAAATGTTGTTTGGGTACAGTGTAGCATGACAGCGCAATTGTTATTAAAAAAGTGACAGTTCTGAAAGCTGAAAATTGGCTTGGGCAGGAAGGAGGGTAAGTGCCTGGTTATTGAAGTGGTTAAGGAGGATCAAACTCAACAGGTGTAATCTGTGTGGAAGCTAAAGCAAGGCTTGCATCGAAATAGGAGCACAATTTGGGAGTTCTGGGAGCACCTAGGGAGGAATATCAGAGGTGGCATGGAGCATAAATAACTGGGAAATTTGAGGGGCTATATAGTACTTGAATATATTGGGGACCCCCAAGCCACCTTGGACTTTATATAATCTAGGGATAACAGGAAGCCTAGGATCAAGGAGCAATTATAGGCTCCTACTGCTATGCATAGATATATCTATCTATACACACACACCCTCCCCCCCTTAATAAACCTGACAGCACTAGGGAAATCTTTATTGGAAAACCAAAAAGTTTATTAGTTACTCGCCTCTTTCTTGTGTTTTCCCCAGTCTCAATGGTCCGTCCACCTTGGGCTGGAAACCCCTTCCGCTATCTTTTTAAATTTCATTGGTGGTCAGCTTCTTTTTTTCCTATACTCTGCGCTGGCCCATGAACTGTACTAGATCTGGCAAGGATTCTGACATTTTGTAAATTTCCCTAAGGAATCTAAGATTTTGTGAAATCTCACAACATCTTGCAGTTTACAAATTAGGTCTCCCTAGAAGACACTGGGGACCTAGCCTCCTCAGGGTGCAGCCGTGAGGCACTGGCTACATCACCAGTGCCTCTAAATACTAGGAAGTAGAATAAAATAAACAAAGTACTTGAGAATATGTATAGCTCAGCATACAGAGCTGCATGTAGACAGGCTTTTTAGGTTTGAAGGTAGGGTGGTGTGCATTAACTGTCTCTGTACAGTTTTTGAGGAGCTGCAAACACTTACTTGCATGGCTAACTCTATACAGTATTTCATAGTGAAATGTCAAAACTGCTTTGTGGATATTTTTTTACTTTGCTAAATTGAACAGGTTTCCTAGGGATACACATTTGTAAATACATTTAGGCCTCACTCATGTATTCCTTGTCAGTAATATTCACTGTTTGGAGCAGAATGCAGGCCTTAACAGCATGACTGAGGCGTTATCTCTTAATGGGATTAAACAGCTTACATTCTGTTGATCCCCACTAGGAGCAGAGGGTCACTATAATTAGAAGCCCCAGACTCTTTATTGTGGAGCTACAGCATCTACAAGGAAAAAAAGGTAGTTAACTATAATTAAATAAGCAAATCTTTTAGGAAAACATTAAGTCACGTAAAAGACAACAAATTAAGCTCTCCTCATATCACAGCACAGACAATCTGCTAAAATGCATTTAAAGTGGTGTGTCACTGTCTACACATAATATTTTTTTTTCTAACACTGACACTGTTTAATCTATTTAAATCTTTAACTTACTTTTTCCATTTCTGCAGCTTTCTGCTCTCATTTTCCTTTAGTAAAGATAACTTATAAAACTTCCTGTAGTTGGTTTTCATCTTGCCTGTGGGCATGTGAAACCCACAGGCATCCTCTTCCGGGATACGGTGCTGCAGATCGACCAGCATGCACCGCCCGTTCTAGCCCCGATCTCGCGCATGCGCAGTAAAGACAAATCGGAGCGCCGTCAAGAGCTCCTGGTTAAGTATCACGAGATTTGGTGGAGGTTATCCGCAATGTCTCCTGGGATGAAAGACAATGAGATCCCAGGAGACAGTGCGGCGAACAAAGGATATGACGACAATACCCGCAAAGTCCACGCCCACAGCCGCAGGGACAGAAGAAAGGACAGACAGATAACGTAAGGTAGGGAAAAAAAAAAAAGCTCCATATGGCACTCGGTGTTGCTTTTAGAAGCCACCGAGATGCTGTTTAAAAAATGGGTGAAGATACGCTTTAATATTCAATGTTCTGTTCAGGCTTCTGTGTATGATACCAGCAGTTGGTTGACATTCTATACTATGGCCATTTAAAGAATACAAAATTACAAATAAAGGCTCCAGTATGACAGTCTACATAAGTACTGTAGCACAGCGCCCATTTCCTTACTATACTCAGATGCAAGCACTACCCTTTATCTACATGCCATTTATCTACATTTCCCACAACTCTGGGCTCTCAGACATGTCCAGAGAAGAGAAGTGTCTCTGCGTCCCTCAGCGGCTATGAGAGGTCACACCTGATTAAAGCAAGGGATTTGCAGCTAGGTGAGTGGCCTTTCACAGTCACAACTGTCATATTGGCAACCAAAAAGGAGCCTAATAGCATGCAACTTCTCAAAAAAACTAAGCCACTGTATGGAGTCCCTCTCTGATTGCCAGCAAGGTACTCCAGCTCCAGTGGGGTGGCACTTCATCCTTGAGGGCCTTAGACCCCTCCGGCTATTCACCTGTGCTACCAAAGCTACCTTGGACTTCACTGTGAAAGACACAGTCTATAAGGAGGAAAACTGAATCGCGGCGAGATTGAGGTGTTGTGCAGCTTTCTTTATGCTGCAGTGTATGCATGTTTTTTTTTACCCATTCTGAACCCATTTTGCATTATTGGATTCCAACTTTGCAGGTGTTTAGTAAACTGCAAATTGGCATCTACGAACAGAATTGGTCATTTCAGACAATGACGATGGTAGTAGGGCAACAGCGGCACCTGGTAATACTAATCCAGAAGTAAAAAAAAAAACAAATATTGCCCCTGCAATATTTTACCCTCTTCATTCCTGACAGGATTCCTCCTGCAACACCTTAGAGGGGGAAGCAAGAACATTGGTCTTCTGCTGGGAGGTGCAGGATTAAAGATTCCCTTGACAAAATAGCTAGCTTAGAAGCAGTGTATAGACAACCGACAACATTAGGGAACCCACTTCATAAGCAGAAAGCAGAAACTGGGAGAAACCACTGCGCAATATGTACTGGAACTGCAAGACAGAGATACGCCTTAGGAAAAAGGGGCAGAGTAAGACAGCCCAGATGAAGATGTCTGAAAAAGTCAGAGAAACAGAGACAGATAAAAGCAACTTAAATTTGAAGCCCTACAAAGTGTTACTTTGATAGGTGCAGGCTCAGACACCTTCAGCTGTCATAAGAGAGATGGTCATCTGGAAATAGAGAGAAGAGACAGTATCTCCAGACAGAGTAAATAGCAGTAACACGCAGACACAAATACTCCTATTAGAGGTTTGGAAGAGGGATGCCCCGCCATAGAGAAGGCAAAAACCACCTGTGAGATGGTCAAGATCATCACTACTGTTTTTGGGCTTTTGAGTTGAGCCAACTCCAGAAAGAATGTCCCAACCATACATAGTAAGCCACACAGCCAGGAATTAAGCAGTGGGGCAGCGAAGTGCAATGTCTCCCCATTCAAGAACCAAAGATGTAGATAAAGCTGAAGAAACAGAAATCCTTGATTTAATGGGAAGAAGCTCTGAGAGTAGGACTCAGGTGAACCTCATCCATGCACTGGAAGCATATAACCGGGCGGAGATGAGATAGTAGTATACTGTGGTTGCCTCTCTAGTATGTCAGGGCAACCCTTGCACATGCTCTGACAGTCAAGTTCTCCAGTTAAGACTTGCTGACATTTCCCAAACCACCCACCATCCAATTATCCAATCAGGACACCATCACTGGCAGACTGATATTAGAAAGATGGGTGGGGCATAGCTGCTGTGATCAAACTGACAGGATTACTTTAAAATCTCCCTCACAAAAAATAAATAAATAAATAGTTGAATGATGTAAATGGACAAAATAAGTAACATTAGCTCCACTGCCAAGAGCTGACAAACAGCTGTTGAATTACCAAGTCTAATCTATGCATTAGGTGCACGTTTTGTCATTGATTAGAATAAAAAAAAAAAAAAGTAAGGATAAGGTGCAATTATTTAAATATAACTAAGCACTTTTTTTTTTTACAATTTTGGACAGAGTAGAGAGGGATTAGAACACCGGTCAGGCTTTCGACGCTGCATGTGCACTCACTAGGGAGATTTCCCCCCTCACTAAATTGTCCTGGTGACCATCCTGACCATTCTGGGTTGTCAACAGAACAGCAACAGAGGGGAAATCTTCCTATGGTGATGCTGCTTCTGATGACCCTGGTTAGAAACAGGAATTCCCTCACTTTGGAAGGATGCCTTTTGACTCCCTGTTGTAGCAATGGGACAGGAAATGAAGGGAAATCTTCTCAAGAGGACACAGATGGCAAAAACACAAAACTACTAAGGGGTTATAACGCTCCTACTATCCTATGCTCTATGCAGAATTAAAAAAAAAAAAAAAAAAAAAAAATACACATACGCACACCTTTAGTTCTACTTTAAAAGATCCTTGCTGCTTGAATACTTCCACCATTGTTCTAAAGAGCTACAGTATATTTCAAGTCAAAAATATACAATCTTATGTCAATGTTTACTCAATGTAAAATGACACACGGCTGCATAACACATCGGGAGTTTAACCATTTGCTAAAAAGCAATAGCATTCCCAGATGGAAAAATCGGTTAATTACATCATAATGAAAAATTTCCAGTGTGAGGACAATGTGCGTGGGGTTTATATGAAATACATGTGTTGAAGAGTCAGGAAGGCAAAAACATTCAGCTAGAGCAGGCTGCCATACCTTGAAGAGAGAGTGCCCTTCCCCAGAGGTCTGCTTAGAAATTACATATGTACACAGCATATATATTAAAAAAAAAGCAGGCGTTACTGAGGAGAACTCAAGCAACTGACAATTGAAAGTTTAACATGCAGATTACATCAAGTTGTGTGTTAAAGCAGCTGTTTTGTAACCTCTAGGACAGGGGTCCTCAAACTACGGCCCGCGGGCCGAATCCCGCCGTCCAGCGTTTTTATCCGGCCCGCGGACTGCCCCTTTAAAATTGCAGCACTCCCCCTGCCCTCTGCTCCCTCCATCACACAGGACGGGAAACATGACAGGCCGGACAAAGGACCTTCTGTGCTAAGAAGCAGGTGATTGGTTACTAGGCATCAGAGCGGTCCCAGGAACCAATCACCTGCCCCTCACTTCCAAAGTCCCGCCCTCCGTCCGGACCTACCATGCCTCGTGTCCTGCGTGATACAGGTAAGTGTTGAGTGGGAGTGCTGTCATATTATAGGGGGCGGCAGTGTAATATTGATATGGGGGGATCTGTGACACACGGGGGGAGTCTGTGCTATGGTGGGGATCTGTGATGTGGGGGACTCTGTGCTATGGTGGGGATCTGTGATGTGGGGGACTCTGTGCTAAGGTGGGGATCTGTGATGTGGGGGACTCTGTGCTAAGGTGGGGATCTGTGATGTGGGGGACTCTGTGCTATGGTGAGGATCTATGATGTGGGGGACTCTGTGCTATGGTGAGGATCTATGATGTGGGGGACTCTGTGCTATGGTGGGGAATCGGTGATGTGGGGGACTCTGTGCTATGGTGGGGAATCTGTGATGTGGGGGACTCTGTGCTATGGTGGGGAATCTGTGATGTGGGGGACTCTGTGCTATGGTGGGGATCTGTGATGTGGGGGACTCTGTGCTATGGTGGGGGACTCTGTGCTATGGTGGGGATCTGTGATGTGGGGGACTCTGTGCTATGGTGGGGATCTGTGATGTGGGGATCTGTGATGTGGGGGACTCTGTGCTATGGTGGGGATCTGTGATGTGGGGGACTGATGTGGGGGACTCTGTGCTATGGTGGGGGACTGATGTGGGGGACTCTGTGCTATGGTGGGGGACTCTGCTATGGTGGGGGACTGATGTGGGGGATTCTGCTATGGTGGGGGACTGATGTGGGGGACTCTGTGCTATGGTGGGGGACTCTGTGCTATGGTGGGGGACTGATGTGGGGGACTCTGTGCTATGGTGGGGGGCTGATGTGGGGGACTCTGTGCTATGGTGGGGGGCTGATGTGGGGGACTCTGTGCTATGGTGGGGGACTCTGTGCTATGGTGGGGGACTGATATGGGGGGATCTGTGATGGGGGAAGTATGTGATTGGGAGTGGTTCTGTAATGAGGGGAGTCTGTGAAATACTGATAAGTTTATATTGATTACGATTGTTCTTTATTTTAAATATTGTACTGTTTTTTTTTTTCCTGGTTTTTTTTTTTTTTTTTTGCACTACAAATAAGATGTGTGCATAGGAATTAGTTCATATTTTTTTTTTAAACTATAGTGCGGCCCCCCAACAGTCTGAGGGACCGTGAACTGGCCCCCTGTCTAAAAAGTTTGAGGACCCCTGCTCTAGGATATCAAAAATAAGTTATACCTCTTTAGTTGTCTTTAGTCTAGCACAGAGATGAGACAGACTTATTAGTAAGTAGCAGCAGCTGCCTGAGTGTTTCTTTCATTTCTAGGTAGGAAAAAGTCCAGGGCAGAAAAACAAAACAAAACAAAAACACAACACTCCTTGGTCTAAATCGGCATTAGTTAAACATTTAAAATATATTTAAAAATACCGCAAGTATAAGGCTGGTCACTCACCTATGTGTTTGTAGAGCTGGGCGATTTTCTCAAAAAAAAAAAAAAAAATCTGCGATTTTGTTTAAAAAAAAACTTGATTCACGATTCGAATCAAGTTTTTTTTTTTTTTTGATGGAGACCACACCGGTCCCGAGGAGCTGCAGGCAAGAGTTTTTAGGCGAAGCCGCGGCCTCGCCTAAAAACTCCTGCCTGCAGCTCCTCAGGCCCGATGCGGTGTCAGCGCCAGTCCTGGTGAAAAAAAAAAGCAAAACAAAACAAAAAAAAAAAAAACTAGAAAAATCGATTTGCTGAAATTTTTTATCGATTTGACCTCTCAACTCGATTCAAGATTCAAATCGATTTTTTTCCCAGCCCTATGTGTTTGTATTGGGATGCATTTTTTTGGAGCATCTTCAACACGAGTTGTTATGAAGGTGCACAGGATATACCTCTTCCAAGCCCTAAACTGGGTAACCCTCATGAAATATTGGGTGCTGAAAGCCAGAAGGGGATCAACTTATGCCTCACAGACTGCACAATACAAAAAAAAAAAAAAAAAAAAGACTTCAAAAGAAAAATGTAAAAACTTGTAACTTTATTAATCTGGGACTTCCTCGCTGATATATTTCACCCACGAAGCTGGGCTTAATCCGAGTTTTTATGCATTGACAGCTCTTAAAAATGCATGTACCACGCATTTTTACACTCTGCTTTTGACTTGTTTGGCCCCTTGACACACTTATCTACAAAGCATGTTGATACAACCCATACATAAACTAGCCCCTTTGAAAACAATGGAATAACACATAGGTTGCCATTAATTGCAATGCATAGGTGTAAAGGAGAACTTAAAGAGTAACTCCACCTTTGTGGAGAGAAAAATAAATAAATAAAAAAAACAAAACAATCCTCTCAGCGTAATTAATGTACATTGCAAAGATTTTAATAAACTGTAGAAGATTCCTACCCATTTCTGCTTTGCTCTGAAGAAAAAGCGGTTTGTACAACTGTCATTTGGATATTGATTGTCAATGGGAGTGACTAATTCATTTTAATCAGCTGGTCTACTTTCTGTGCTCTGATGAGAAAAGTTGCAGTGTCTCCATCCCTTTAAGGCTGAGTTCACGTCTCCATCCCTTTAAGGCTGGGTTCACACTTATGCAAATTGGATGCAGGTTTGTCCGCATGACAGGAGAGTGTGCCCGGCTCTCAATGGAGCCAGTTCACATATCTCCATGGTGGCTGCGGAGCGAATTGCACAGAAGTCCTGTGCATCTTTGGCTCAGTTTCAGGTCTGGAATCAGGCAAAAATTCAGGCCCGATTCGTCCCTGAAACGGAGGACAGCCTCAACATGATTAATCCTTAGGGAGTATTTCAACAGTATTTTTGCTGCAGAGGATGCCCAATACCTCCATAAACATTGGTTGTGTGGATGGAGGAACCCGTTCAGTTTTTTTTTTATCCCACTGGCTGATCAAAAAGAACGGATCCCTGTATGCCCAGCTTTAGTGCAGTGTTTTCCACCCAAGCAGGAAAGGACATCTCTGGGGGTGTTCTATGTACTTGCTGTGTACAGAATGCCTCCACATTGCCATATTGCACTGAATTTTCCGGAAAATTACAGCACTGCAGTACTATATATATCCTGAACATCTTCCCCCAGATTACATCTACTCAGACAAAACGCGTTGGGTTCAATGCTGCCAAAACTACCACAGCTATCTTTGCTTGTTGAATGCCTTTGATTACTACAGAAAATGTGAGTGTTAAATTTTACTTTTTCTTTTAATAAATATTTTCCATACGGAATCACACTATGTGTAACTCTGTTTTATTTCTGGGTTTCAGCTTATGGACATGAGAAACTTCTCTAGTTGCGCTCCTCTCTACTTGAACCTACCTGTTTTGAAAATATAAGTGGTGTTTTTTTACCTTATAACGTGACTAAATGGTGACTAAGAAAAATGAAATAAAAGGAAAAAAACAGTGGCGCTATCCTAAGACAGAATTGTACAATTAAGACAACCCTGAAAAATAGTGTAAATATTCTGATCAACAATTAAAACACCATGTGACAAGTGAAATAAATAAGTGAATAAATCAGACAAAAAAGTCCATAAATTGATGTACATAAAAAAAATTCTTTGAATGGTAGTGTCTTCTTAATAACTTTCACCACACCAGAGTGTTGAGTGATCCCACTCCCTTAAAAAATGCACTCACCGACTCCAAATGCCTACACTTGCGTGCAAGGCTAAAGCGCTTTTATCACCATACGGAAAGGGTTAAATCGGCCAACCAAAAATCCAATAGTGTGTGTAGAAATCGCTCCACATAATAAAATGAAACGGGTGCGCCAATAGTGTAAAACAGTATAACCAGTTTATTGTAAACACTAACACTTCAACTTTTCCACTCACATTTTGCAAATTCAAACAAGCAGAAACAGCTTCAAAACACAGCACGCTAAACAGTTGGATCACACAGTGTAGGGCTACGGTCACGGCGGACCAGAGGTAAGCAGGCGTCAGATATCAGCTCTCACCCACTCCTCAATGCCTGGCCACTCTATCAAATCACCACTTCCTTGTTCGGCTGAAAGCGTCACACATCACTGGTGAAGAACGTTGTGGCTGTACGACGTTCTTCACCAGTGATGTGTGACGCTTTCAGCCGAACGAGGAAGTGGTGATTTAATAGAGTGGCCAGGCATCGAGGAGTGGGTGAGAGCTGATATCTGACGCCTGCTTACCTCGGGTCCGCCGTGACCGTAGCCCTACACTGTGTGATCCAACTGTTTAGCGTGCTGTGTTTTGAAGCTATTTCTGCTTATTTGAATTTGCAAAATGTGAGTGGAAAAGTTGAAGAGTGTTAGTGTTTACAATAAACTGGTTATTCTGTTTTACACTATTGGAGCACCCTTTTCATTTTTTTATGTGGAACGATTTCTGCACAAAATATTGGATTTTTGGTTGGCCGATTTAACCCTTTCCCTATGGTGATAAAAGCGCTTTAGCCTTGCACGAAAGTGTAGGCATTTGGAGTCGGTGAGTGCATTTCTTAAGGGAGTGGGATCACTCAACACTCTGGTGTGGTGAAAGTTATTAAGAAGACACTACCATTCAAAGAATTTTTTTATGTACATCAATTTATGGACTTTTTTGTCTGATTTATTCACTTATTTATTTCACTTGTCACATGGTTTTTTAATTGTTGATCAGAATATTTACACTATTTTTCAGGGTTGTCTTAATTGTACAATTCTGTCTTAGGATAGCGCCACTGTTTTTTTCCTTTTTTATTTCCTTTTATTTCATTTTTCTTAGTCACCATTTAGTCACGTTATATGGTAAAAAAAAACCACTTAAATTTTCTAATCCTTAAAGAGGGAGTCCACCCAGAAAAAAAATATTAAAAGCCAGCAGCTACAAATACTGCAGCTGCTGACTTTTAATACATGGCCACTTACCTGTCCCAGGGTCCAGCGATGTCGGCAGCCGACGCCGATGAATCGCTCGACTCTCGGCAGCTGCCGCAGCCATCCTAGGTGAGGGAATCAGGAAGTGAAGCGTTGCGGCTTCACTTCCCGGTTCCCTACTGCGCATGTGCGAGTCGTGCTGCGCGTCGTAACTGGTCCCCGCCATCTCCTGGGACCTTTGTATTTCCCAGGAGACAGCGCGGAGGGACAGGAAGAGGCATAGACTCCCATGGGAGTCTATGCCGGAAGTGGGTGCAAATACCTGTCTTAGACAGGTATCTGCACCCCCCTCCCCCCTGAAAGGTGCCAAATGTGACACCGGAGGGGGGGAGGGTTCCGAAAAGCGGAAGTTCCATTTTTGTGTGGAACTCCGCTTTAAAGTGGCAGCTTTATATCTAATTTTATTTTCAGTTTTTATTTTTGCTAGGCATTTTTTCATCCGAGGCGCACTGGTGGTAATTGAAGTATAGGTGGGCTGAGCTACTTTAATACCAACAACCTGTTTTGAAAATAAACTGCTGACCAGTGTTGTTCCCAAATCTCTATCGTGGTCGTGATTAGCTGGATCGTTGATGACTCCATACCATATATAGTGTTTATCACTACATGCTTGGCTGACTTAAGTGGTATATGCCTCTTTAAGTCCATCGGCTCTGGTAAGCCTTCTTACAACTGGTGGCTGTGTTCTCTCAAGATTTCCTACAATTATTTGTTCCCCCAACCATTTTTTCTTTGAAGACTCTTCAGATATGTTGCTTCATTATTAATTGATACTATCACATGGTGGACTTTATTTTTGTCCTTTTATAGACATTTGTTGTTTAATCATCCACAGGGTCATTCCACTAGTATTCATTTATTTTTCTATCTTTTTCATTTTTTTTCAGTTTGTCATATTGGTGATATACAGATTCTTAATTTCTCCATATAATATATTAGCGCTGCACTATTTCCTTATTTTTTGAGATCTGTGCTGGTTGTTTTCGAGTTAGCTGCTTCTATTATATTACAAAGCGCGGTATATTTGCTATATCCTGAACATCAACAAGTCGATGAAGGGAGAAATCAGGGAAGGCAAATATTAGCAGATTAAACTTTAGTTTTAAATTATACACATATTGTGTGAAGGCTCATGTAAAAAATCTGTTCAATTTACATGCAGTCAGGTATTTGTTAACACAGAGCTGTCGGAAAAACAAACACATTGTAATGGGTGTAGCCAACTTAAAGTAGACTTAAAAAGGCAAATGGTTTTCATTTTGGGTAAGGTAAAGGAGGGTTATAATCGCTGGTAGGCTTTTTTTTTGCATCTGTGTTCCCTTGGGAAGATTTCCATTCACTTCCTGTCCGATTGCCAAACAGGAAGTGGAAGGAAATCTGTTTAAAGTGAGAGAATCCCTGGTTGTCACCAAACGAATGTCCCCGTTAGAAGATTTTCTCTCTATTCCTGTTCTGTAGACAACCCAAAATTTTACATTTTCTTCTACTTTCACTCTTGGTGATAATGGTAAAACAGGTCAAATAAGAGGGTGAAACTTCCCAACAGGGACAGACAGCAATGAAAACCTCACATATATGTTTTAATCCCTCTCCACTCCATCCAAAACAAAAAAAATATAAAAAAAGTTTCACCTTTAGTTATACTTTAAGATGGAATGGAATTTTCTGTCTTGACTGAATGTATAAGATTTTGTTGCAATACAGACTGTAAAATGATACAGGGACAGTGCAGATAAGATCAGATGTTCATTAAAACCAGCTGTCATCAGCTATAGCCTCCTCCTAAGTCTAAAAATTGCAGTTTCTATAAAACAGCCGGCCTGACACTCCCTACTGTACAGCAATATGGTCTTCTACAATGGTTACTTCTTGAATCATTTTTCCCCTTTTAACAATAATCTGGCCTGGACACTGTCCTAGAAACCTCACAAAAGGAAAAAATAAAAACAAAAACAGATGTAGCAGATATTTTCCCAACATGTTTAATGGATTACACATTTTAAATATTTAATACCTAGTGGTTGACGGCAGGCTCAAGCAAGGGTCCTGCCCGAGTTATTGGAATATTATCTGTCTTCTTCCATTTATCCTATAATGACACCATGTATTAGCGCGCTTCCTGAGAGTATTAAAAGTCCATCATGCCTAAGGCAGAAAGACCTGGCCCTATTTGTTCCCCACAGCTATAAATGACAACAAGATGTGTACACCTGCATTAAAACTTTTTACAGGAATGTGTGCCTGTCATGAACATACCACAGCAGTGTTACTTTCCTAGATGCTCAATAAATTCCACTTCAGCTCTGCCATATATTCAAAGCCACTGGATAAACTCAAGCTGTTAGAGCCAATTGTTGCTACCTGCCATGGGGAAAGGCATAAGCTAACTTCACTCTGTTAAAGTGTTACCAAACCCAGGACCTTGCATTCACTAAATCTGGTCTCCCATAGTACTTAGAACATGGAAATGCAATTATCTTAGCGAATATAAACTGCTAAATACCCTTTCACATCAGCAGTATATAGCATATAGCAGTCTTATGACTTCTATCAGTGTCCGGCTGAGCACTGGTGAAAGCTTGTAGGAGCTTTCATTCTCGGACTGTCCTATGAGGCTGCATGATCCCCAACCCTCTGTCTGAAACCGTGCTGATCACATGCACCCTCCAAAAAAAAAAAATAGGATCAGAGGAAACAGGATCAAACAGCCTTAAAAAACACAAAGAATCCTGCAAGCCACCACTATCCAGATGCCCAGTAAATATATAAAGGAAAGCTGCTGGCGTTAAACACGTCTCACAAATCGTGCAAACATAAATGAGTAAATACTACGCCGTGCTATAAATATGATCTCATTAAAAATAAAATAATTATAAAAGGTATTGGATCAATATAAAATACAGCAGCTAAAAATAGATTATTAAATAATTAAATTGAAAAGTGCTGTGCTAGGTATTATGCACTATACACCCAATAATTGGATACCAAATGCATACATAACATAAAAACACACAAATGTTGACCAATGATGAAGTGCCAGTAAATAATAATAAATAAAAAATAAGGGAGTGGAAACTCAAATGCACAGTAATTTATAGTGCTCATGTGAAAAAACCAATTCATAAAATTCAAAAAGTTCAAAAAAGTCCATATAATGTATGTGAAAAAATATATAAAAGACAAGTATTAAAGTGCTCGTGTGCAGACAAAGTGTCCTGCTGTGCTTCTAATCAATACGCTGAGCAGTCCATGCAATCACAAAAACAACTTGGTAGGTGTTCAAATGTGCCAAGGTGTCCTCCCTTCAGTGATCCCCTAGGTGGTGAAAGTCTACACACGCATTAGAACCTCCACTGGGTTCAGAAGGGAAAAACTGCATCCAGGGCTCCTCAGTGAAATACCTCCGTTTTATGTATAAAAAAAAAAAGCGCTTGATAGTGTAGTAAGGTTTAAACAATTTAATGAAGACAAGCAAACAAACCCTAACACAGGGTACTCACATGTATGAAGTGCGTCTAGTGCACCACTCTATTGCCAGCAATAACCAATAAGATCAGATAACGGAAAAGTATGGGCATGATGTGCGTCTCCTCCTATGGCAGGTAAACTGCTCCTCATGCCATCCTGTCCCCTCCCCGACGCGTATTCGATACAGGGAATTTGTATCTACTTCAGGGGAATTGATCGGACGGCAGATGTCTCCTGGAGACACAAAAACACACTTACCTGGAATTCAGCTTTAAAGACTTACAAGAGTTTGTTTTAAAATGAAGAGCCCTTTGCACAAAGAGCTAAGATATAACAACTAACAAAATGCAAAAAGATTCTCTCATCCATGTAACTTCCTGTCAAACCAAAAAAAAGGGCAAATATCTAAAGGATCCAAGCACTTCTAGATAATATGCCGTCCCCTAAGGCTTAATGTACACGGGACGTTTCTAAAACCTCTCCTGAACGATTTACTTGACAGATAGTAACCAACATTTAAAAATGTCCGTTTTGCCACGTTTACATGCTGCGTTTTAGAAGCTTTTTTTTTTCTAAACAGTCAAAAATATAATCTTCATTAAAAATGCCTGTAAACGAAATGCCACTAAACACGAGTTAGCTCGTTTACAGGCATTTGGCGTTTCAAATGCCTCAGAACATCTGTCCTGAATGCATTTTTTGCTTTCCAAAAAAATGTTAAGGATTTATGTACACGGGACGTTGTTTAACCTCTCCTGAACGATTTAACTTGACACAGCTAGAATCCAACATTTAAAAACATCCATTTAGCCGCGTTCACATACTGCATTTAGCGGCATTTCGCATTTAAAATAAAAGTTGATTTTTTTCCATTAAAATTTAAAAGTCTATAAACGAAATGCTGCTAAACGAGAGTTACCACATTCACAAGCTGTTACAGGCATTTGGCGTTTCAAATGCCTCTGAACATTGGTCCTGAACACATTTTTTTTGCATTCCAAAAAACGCTTTTAAACACAACTGCCTAGAAACTACTATAAACGACCCTGTGTACATGTACTGATAAGATAAACAGGAGAGTGCTAAGGGGCAGCTGAAAAAAAAAAACACCCAACTGCTCTTAAACGTCTGTTCACCAGCAGCAGTGTACATGAAGCCTACGTGGGGTACACACTATGGAGAAAATAAGAAGACAAATTCTGTATAAAAAGGCACAATCATTCACTTTTCATATAGTGTGTACACAACTTTTGACATCCAATTCAGACTTTACAAGCGAAAATTCCCGAAGGAACGAACTCCAAAATTTTTATTGTATTTGAACAGAGAATGATTTTCATTTAAGGTGTACCGTTTCCATACAAGAAAAGTCAGAAACGAAAGACTGTGCGTGATCAGGAACTAAGAAAAAAAAAAAAACCTTTTCGTACAATTAGAACCATCCTAGATTTCAACCCTCTGTAAAACAATCAAGGAAAATCAGACGATCGTTCGTCTGATTTTCTTATAGCGTGCTTCTAGGATTAACAATTTTAAACACACAATCCAGAAATAAATAATCCCTACACCTGTATATGCTGTCTTAAGTTCCATTTCTTTCATCAGGTTTCATATGTACAGAAGATGTAACATCTACAAATTATCAAAATCTGTATTCACAACCACAAAGCAAAATTTAAAAAAAAAAAAAAAAGGGAAGAAAAGGTTACATGGCATCTGGACACCATAAAGAAATATAAGCTTTCTATAATTTGGGGCTTTGTGTAAAAAACAAACACACTCGTTTTTAAACATTACCAGAAATGTATTAAAATGCTATAGAAATAAAAAGGACAGTAGGATGAAGCACAGAAACGGACTGCTTGCTATGGACATCACACTTTATCCAGTTCCATAAAATTGCCACCCAAAATTTGGATATCCTTGAAAATAACGGTACTATTAGGTTTGCTCTCTTGATTTTAGTAAGATTAGTGAATGAAGCGATAGGGATGGTCTTTTTGCTGTACATTACTTGAGCTTAATTGTGTGAATAATGTTAAACTGCTACATAAAAGAAAACCAGTGGTTGTTTAAAAATATCCTGGATAAAATAAAAAAGAATGTGAATTCCACTACATTATACAATATTGCTTACACTAGTGCTTCAAAAACTAAAAAACATAGATGGTCAAATGTTCTTTCTAAGCTGGTATACTTCTAGAGTTGTGCCATGCTGGCAGTGCCTTGTCCATGATATGTCGTCTTCTTCCAGATCTGGTGCAGTGGGAGCAGTTAAACCGAAGACTGAGACATACAACAGTTACTTAGCACAGTAATCCCTTTTCCCCTGGTCTCTGCATGACGCAGGTTCATGTCTAACAGTGTGCCAATAACTCAGAAGTAAAGTCAGCAGATACAAAGACTTGAAAGCAAACCAGGATGGGCCACACATGATCTATTCATGATCATTCCACAGGAACATTAACATCTTTGAATTCCCAGAAGCAACAGACAGCCATTATGGAACAATACTCCAATGTCTATTTGGTTCTCATCAAGTCAAATATTCTTAATTCTTTTATGGTCAAAACCATTCCTTACTAAAAAGCGCAGTTCATTAATTGGAATTAATTGGAGAAATTCTAAATATATTTATATACAATTTTAGTTGTTTTCTGGGTTTTCTTTTCTGCTTTAAAATAATAGGAATGCCTCTGCTAGGTAATTATTGGAGCAAAAGATGGAATTATAATTTTTAATTGGCTATGCATTGTCATTTTGTTACTTTTGGCTAGAGTTCTACTATAATGTTTGCCCTGCCCATTTTAATCAGAGTATCTCTCAGGTTAAATTGACAGACAACCCATGGCCAGACATAAGTATTACAGATTCAGAAAGTGAAACATAAAAGCAAAATCAGTCCTAGGTCAGGGCAGGTACAGTTCAGATAAAGTCATATCACAAGTAGACCAATAGGGACGGTAGCTGAAACATTTGACAGGAATTGAAACAAAATGTAGCCGACGGGGTAACAAAACCTCATACACAGAAGTTAGGATAACGCAAACCACAGCAAACTAGTAATGGGGACTTTTGCAGATACCAACCATGACTTTTGTTGTGATAGAAACCTTTCATACTAGGTGCCTTTCAATGTCAGAAGAAGTTTCACTGTGTTCCATACTCCGCTAGACCATGTTCTGTGGGTGTTTTTTCTTGCACAAGGCAAACATAGATAACCAACAACCTTCAATGCAGGATAAGCAACATTCCCCTCTACAGACATTTCTCTTATGGCTGCCCCCTGGATGTTGAAGAGGCCCATAGAGGACAAAAGTCGTATATCTTATTTCCTTCAGCATAATGTGAAACTGGAAATCAGTTATCTGACAGCTTCTTAAAAGTGCTTGTAAAAGGCAAAAAAGGTTTTTTAATTTAGTGCGTTCTCAACATCAAGGTAAAAAAACTTTATCTGTTTGTGTATCTACCCCCTCCTACTTGATCCAACGCTGTCGATGCCGACAGCCCTGCTATCCTCTCTTCCTCCTTTTGCAGGTGAGACACAGGCAGCCAATGGCTCCACCTGCTGCCAATCCAATCCTGTGATGGAGTAGGGGGCAAGGCCCAGATGCACTGTGTGTCAATAGTGCTCACCGAGAAAAGGAGGAGCCAGAAGCATCGGAAAGGGACCCGAGAAGAGGAAGTTCGGGGCCACTCTGAGTCTGCGCAATACAATTGCACAGAGCAGGTAAGCATACCATGTTTATCATTTAATAAGAAAAGGACCTTTGATTTTCCAGTTTAACAGGCCCACAAGGTTTGTAAGAAAGTAGCTCCAATTCAATGCGTGGTCCATAATTTCCTTCACCCTCACAACTTTGTTACCAAACTTGGGGCCAACAAGGAATTTTCTAGTACATAAAGATTCACTGGACGGGCGAGCAGGACCTATAATGGAAAGAAGATTCAATATCTATAAGCAGATGGTACAAAGGTTTGCAGGATCCTAGCAAGGTAATCAAGGTGCAGAAAAGTAGCACCTTTAGGGCCAGGTAATTTACAGAATATACCTTCAGTGGTCATAATTTTAAAGTGGAACTAAGCCATTGATTTTACAAAAAGGAACACAGAGGGACGCCACCTAAGTGCAGCATTAATGGTTTTTTTACGATTAAAAAGCCAAACTCACAGAAATATAAAAGCAAAGAGCAGTCATGCCACACTAGATGGAAGCCATCCACTGGAAGAGCTGCCTGCGACAGTAAACAGCGTGTTGTCAGTAAGGAAACCAAGTCCGACATTCCAGAAAGTAAGGAGAGCCACTGTGGAACACAGGGCAGGATGTGACATCACACCTGGGACAGGCTGGTTGCTACGATAACGTGTTTGGAAATTCCTATTGGCTCCTTTCACAAACTATGTTTTTTTTTTGAAGATGGTTATTCACTAAAGCAGGAGGAATAACTGAAAGTGTAAAGTAGGTCAAACCAATGCAATAGCTGAAAACTGTAAAACTAGCTTAATTTATGAAAGCATAATTAGTGCAAAGTTTCAGACCACAGCATGTTTGTGGGATCTATGGTCTTATCAAACAGGCAAATGAGTGTAGATTGTCTGTATCGCCCGCACTAGGCGAAAGCGTACTCCAAGCGCAGAATCAAGGTAGTGCCCGATGTTCACTGGTTACTCCTTCCCAAGGATATGGCCTGCAATGCATGACACTTCCAGACTGCAGTGCATCATTGGTAAAAGCTGAAAATCAAAACAAAAAGTACAGACTCCTCAAGTGAGGATTTATTGTACATTCGGTTGAGGTCAGGACAGGGAAACAGCACAAAAGAACAAGAGGCAGATGTCAAAACAGGCGAGTAAGGAATAATTTAGCAGAGGTCATAATCACAATAGTATACAGAAAATTAGAAATTCAGGGATAAAGCTGAGGCTGTAAAAAGGCAGCAAACACCAGAAAGCCCCAGAAACACAAATTCGATATATAGATTCAGAAAGCAGGTCTGGATATTTAGGATAGGATACACCTAATATCTCTGCTAACCTTTGCTTAGGTTTTGGCATGGTACCCTTAAGAAGTCTTTTCACTTGGGCAGCTGGTACTGTCAAAAGAGGCAAGAGGTGAAACAATAGAGTACATCATTGATGAGTGTTCTTTCACCAATCAAGCAGATGGTTAGGGGCAGGTGGGCAGGCGATTAAGCCTATCCAACAGGTCCCATTCACACCAACCCAGTCTCTTGCAATGAATGGTTTGCATGTTACTGTAAATTTAGTTAAGGCAGCCTAGTTATCTGAAGGGGCTGCCCAATGCACAGATCACAAAGTATGCATCTTTAGCAGTGCAGTGGATGGTAGTGCACTGAGAAGGTGGGTTCAGGTAGCGTTCAACGTTAATGGCACCATGTGTTGCATTAACGCACATGTTATTGCACTGTGAATGGGCTCCAAAAGGAGGGTGACCTCACTTTCATCTATGTAAGAAGTTTGAAATTAGTCCCACTCCCCTCCCATCCACAGTAGAGGCAGTGGTGAAAGTAATAGGTAATGCACATTGCATAGGGCAATAATTAAAAAGGAGAAGTATAACCAAAGCTATTTTGCCTATACTTCTCCTGTAGGTCACAGGAGTGCAGTTAATTCTGCACTCCTGTGACCTGTTTTCAGCGGACAGCAGGCTAAAGTCCACTGATGTCACTCAGCAGATCCAGGCTCGGGAAAGATCCAGACCATATGGTTGGGATCCACCCAGATGCCTGGACAGCACCTGGCTCAGGCTCTCAGTGATCCACTGAGAGCCTGAGCCATCCCCTCCACAGACCAGTGCTCCAGGGAGCACTGGAGTGGCAGAGCAGAGAGCCGCTGACAGTCAGCGACTGGGCCACTACTCAAACATGGTATGACAGTGATGGCTGTGGTTATAAACAGACTGAAAAATGCATTCTATAAAAAAATAAAAATAAAAAAAAAATAATCACACACACGTGATTGCAAATTTCTATTATTATTGCTTTAACCACTTGCCGACCAGCCACCGTCATTATACCTCAGCATGTTGGCACAATCCCATGAGCAGTCGTAGCTGTACGTTGGTCCCTTTAAGCGGGATATAGCAGGCGCGCGCGCTGCAGTGCGGGGGTGCCGATGACCTCCGGCCAAGAGCGATCGCGGGCACGAGAGGCAAAACAGGGATGTGTGAGTGTGTGTAAACACACAAATCCCTGTTCTGTGAGGAGATGCAGATTGTGAGTTCCTAATAGCTAGGAACCACTATCTGTCATCTTCTATAGTCAGTCCCCTCCCCTTACAGTTAGAACACACAGTCAGGGGACACAGCTAACCCCTTGATCGCCCCCTAGTGTTAACCCCTTCCTTGTCAGTGACATTTAAACAGTAATCAGTGCATTTTTATAGCACTGATCGCTGTATAATTGTCAATTGTCCCAAAATTACGTCAAAAGTGTCCGGTGTGTCCGCCATAATGTTGCAGTCACGATAAATAAAAATAATAATAATAAAAATGCCATAAATCTATCCCCTATTTTGTAGACGCTATAACTTTTGCACAAACCAATCAACATACGCTTATTGCAATTTTGATTACCAAAATTATGTAGAAGAATACATATCGGCCTAAACTGAGAAAAAAAAAAATTCCTTTTTTTTTTAAATTGGGGATATTTATTATAGCAAAAAGTACAAAATATTGCGGGTTTTCAAAATTGTCGCTATTTTTGTTTATAGCGCAAAAAATAAAAACCGCAGAGATGATCAAATACCACCAAAAAAAGCTCTATTTGTGGGAAATAAAGGACATCAATTGTGTTTGGGTACAGCTTCGTATGACCGTGCAATTGTCAGTTAAAGTGACGCAGTGCCATATCGCAAAAAGTGCTCTGATCATTGAGCAGCCAAATCTTCCAGGGCTGAAGTGGTTAATAATGCTAATAAAATTTAGACACATCAATACAGCAATGAATGCCTAAACCATCTAAGGAACTGAACTGCACTCTTTTAAATGATGAAGTTTTCCTCCCTAATTCACAGAAACATCTGTTCCCTTGCATAGCTACACTAGGAATGATCATCTGCAATATAAGACTCACGCAAGATGCAAACAGAAGCAAAAGTTGTCCTCTGAAAGAAATCTGATGAGCCCAACAAACCAGAAAGAAAGTCGACAAAAACAGATCTCCAAGGAAAAGCTACATTACGAGATAAAATTTGATCTTGTTGTCACAGTTCCTGGCATTTATACAAATACTTTCATTAACCGCTTCAGCCCCGGAAGATTTTACCCCCTCCCTGACCAGAGCACTTTTTGCGATTCGGCACTGCGTCGCTTTAACTGACAATTGCGCGGACGAAAATTGACGTCCTTTTTTTCCCACAAATATAGCTTTCTTTTGGTGGTATTTGATCACCTCTGCGGTTTTTATTTTTTGCGCTATAAACAAAAAAAAGAGCGACAATTTTGAAAAAAAAAAAAAAAACGCAATATTTTTTACTTTTGCTATAATAGGTATCCCCCAAAAATATATAAAAAAAGCTATTTTTTTCCTCAGTTTAGGTCGATATGTATTCTTCTACATATTTTTGGTAAAAAAAAAAAATAATAATACAAAAAAAAAAAAAAACAACAAACGCAATAAGCGCATATTGGATGGATAGTACTGCGGCAGCTGGTCGGCAAGTGGTTAAGCAGCATTTGTAAGATGGCCAGTAATTTTAAGGCGCCTTTCACACGGACGGCTATTCTGCCGCATTTAAAAGCATTTTTTTTTTCTGTGAAATTCAAGACACCAGGCACTGCGATCAGCTGCATTTGTACAGTGCGATTAGCTGCGGTTTGCCATTTCCATAGCAACCCGACAGGGTACTGACTCATATTGAACGGGGATCCGCCTTGGATCCCCGCCGATACCAGGCATGTTTGGTATGAATCTTGAGGGGGAACTCGACGCCAAATTTTAAATAAAAAACCGGCATAGGTTCCCCTCCAAGAGCATACCAGGCCCTTCGGTCTGGTATGGATTCCAAGGGGCATCCCCTACGCTCCAAATCCATACCAGACCCTTATCCGAGCACGCAGCCCGGTCAGTCGGGAAAGGGGGTGGGGACGAGCGAGTGCCCCCCCCTCCTAAACCGTACCAGGCCGCATGCCCTCAACATGGGGGGGTTGGTGCTTTGGGGCAAGGGGGGACCCCAAAGCACTTTGTCCCCATCTTGATGAGGACAAGGGCCTCTTCCCGACAACCCTGGCCGTTGGTTGTCGGGGTCTGCGGGCGGGGGGCTTATCGGAATCCGGGAGCCCCCTCTAACAAGGGGGCCCCAGATTCCGGCCCCTCACCCTATTTAAATGAGTATGGGGTAGGCAGCTCAGGGGGTCTTCTTCCGACTTCGGGGGTCTCTCAGGCCTCTTCTCCCTCTGTCCGGTGTCGTCTCCGCGCTCTCTGGTTTTTCTCCGGTGCCTTCTTTGTTCTGCCGGGCTCCTCCGCTATCTTCTGCTCTTTTGCTAGTGAAGGAGCCCAGTCTTTTGAGACGTCTTCTTCCCTCATCTCTTCCAGAGATGTTGACACGACTCTCCCTGTAATGCCGTGAGCGAGGTCAACAACCAATTATATAGGCATGGGGCATGGCCACCGAGTGATGTCACCCGGTGTCCCCGCCCCCTTATGACGTCACAGTTCCATCATGCCCCGGGACTGTGACGTCATAAGGGGGCGGGGACACCGGGTGACATCACCCAGTGGTCACGCCCCATGCCTATATAATTGGTTGCGAACCTCGCTCACGGCATAACAGCGAGAGGGAGCATCGTGTCAACATCTCTGGAAGAGAAGAGAAAAGAAGACGTCTCAAAAGACCGGGCTCCTCCGCTAGCAAAAGAGCAGCAAAAGAGCAGAAGATAGCGGAGGAGCCCGGCAGAAGGAAGAAGGCACCGGAGAAGAACCAGAGAGCACGGAGACGACACCGGAGAGAGGGAGAAGAGGCCTGAGAGATGCCCGAAGTCAGCAGAAGACCCCCGAAGTCACCCCCGGAGCTGCCTAATAAATTACTTTTAAAACCTGTGTAGTGGGTTTTTTTTATTGACACTTTTTTTCCCCAGGTGAATGGGTAGGGGGTACCATGTAGCCCATACTCATTCACATAGGGTGGGGGGGCCGGGGGCCCCCTTGTTAAAGGGGGCTCCCGGATTCCAATAAGCCCCCCGCCTGCAGACCCCAACAACCAACGGCCAGGGTTGTCGGGAAGAGGCCCTTGTCCTCATCAACATGGGGACAAGGTGCTTTGGGGTAGGCTGGCCCGCAGGGTGCCCCCCTTGCCCCAAAGCACCAACCCCCCCATTTTGAGGGCATGCGGCCTCGTATGGTTCAGGAGGGGGGGGCGCTCGCTCGTCCCCACCCCCTTTCCTGACCGACCGGGCTGCGTGGTGGGATAAGGGTCTGGTGTGGATTCGGGGGGGACCCCCACGCCGTTTTTTTGGAGTAGGGGTGCCCCTTGGAATCCATACCAGACCGAAGGGCCTGGTATGCTCTTGGAGGGGAACCCATGCCGGTTTTTTATTTAAATTTTAGCGTGGAGTTCCCCCTCAAGATTCACACCAAACAGTGCCTGGTATTGGCGGGGATCCAAGTTGGATCCCCATGCTTGTCGCTCATTGGGAAAGAAAAAAACATTTTTCCTTTCCTGATGAGCGAGCCAGCATGGCGCTGCTATCCGCAGCTGACACAGTGCACTGCGATTACCTGCGGTTATGTGCAGATAGCTGAGCTAAATTGCTCCTGGATGCAGTCAATTCTATTTTTTCTATCTGCACAAAACTGCAGGTAATCAAAACGCAGCTAAACGCAGTGTGTGAATGGGGCCATAGGAAAGCATTGTGTGTGTTTAGTTGCGGTAAAAAACGCAGCTAAAAGCACAATTCTATCCGTCCGTGTGAAAGGGGCCTAAAGCATCTGTTTTCTTGGTGTGACAAGATTTTTGCATAATAAAAAAGTATAAACGTATGATCAAGCTATTAAAAACTCAATAACCCCAGTTGGCAAATTGTAAGACAGAGCTTTTCACCACAGAATAAATGTACAAGAGACAAGACTCTTGCATCATCCCTGCACGCAATGTGATGGGAGTGCTAAATTGTGAATATATGCCAAGGGACAATGACTCGGAGGACCACTCTGCAGTAAACAACTTAGCATGTTTGGTACTCACCTGTAAGAAGAGTCAATTGACAAAATGAATTGATACGTGTGTGTGTGTATATATATATATATATATATATATATATATATACACATACACACACACACAATTATATATATATATATATATATATATATATATATATATATATATATATATATATATATATATATATATATATATATATATATATATATACACATATACACATAGATGTTTATCTGAATACTTTGACCAGTGAGACCAATCAAATCGTTACGATCTGGAAGGGGGGAGGAGTCCGGTGACGTCGATGTCCGTGATGTCACCGGATCGCCGACGGAAATCCCTGAGAGGCGAGTACTGATCAAAAGAAATTTGATCGATCAAACAATTAATCGAGGAATTAATCTTTAATTTTCCCAGCTATATATATATATATATACACACATACACACACACACATATACACACATACACACATATACATATACACTGTAAAGTCAGAATGCTGACTTTAATGGTTTATTTTTTAAAAAAAAATACAAAATGCAAAGTGAGCAACAGAAGAAAAAAATCTAAATCAAATCAATATTTAATATGACTACCCTTTGGCTTCAAACCAGAATCGATTTGTACACCATGGCAAGTTATACTGCATCAGCAAAGTCTCTCTCAGGCAAAGATTTTAAAGCAGACTGGGGTTTCACAATGTGCTGTTCAAACTTTTTTAAAGAAGCAAAAAGAAATGGGCAACGCTGAAGACCATAGACGCAGTGGTCGGCCAAGGGAACTAAACGCAACAGATGAAAGACATCATGCCTACTTCCTTCTACATCGGAAGATGTCCAGCAGTGCCATCAGGACAGAACTGGTGGAAACCAGTGGGATCAAGATACACCCATCTACTGTCCGGAGAAGTCTGGTCAGAAGTGGTCTTCATGGAAGAATTGTGGCCAAAAAGCCAAACCTCCAATGTGGAAACAAGGCTAAGTGACTCAACTATGCAAAAAAACATAGGAACCGGAATGCAGAAAAATGGCAGCAGGTGCTCTGGACTGGAGGAGTCAAAATCTGAAATATTCGGCTGTAGCAAAAATAATGTGTCTGCAGGCAAGAGTGCAGCATGGTGGAGGTTTGGGGCTGCATTTCTGCAAATGGAGTTGGAGATTTGATCAGGATCAATGGTGTTCTCAATGCTGAGAAATACAGACAGATACTTATCCATCATGCCCTACCATCAGGGAGGAGTGTGATTGGCCCCAAATTCATTCTGCAGCAGGACACCCCCCCCCAAACATACAGCCAATGTCATTAAAGCGATAGTAAAAAAAAATAAAAAAACCCACACAAACACACATGTGGGCCCTGGGTGGTATACGCAATAATGTGCCTATTATGGTATACTTACTTAACCGCTTGCCGACCAGCCGCCATTATACTGCGGCAGGTCGGCACGATCCCACGAGTTGTTATAGCTTTACGTCATCTCCTTTAAGCGGGATAGCAGGCACGCGCTACATTACGGGAGTGCAAATGAGCATGACCATCGGCCACGCGTGATCGAGGGAACAGAACAGGGACGTGTGTGTGTGTGTGTAAACACACACACACACACATCCCTGTTCTGAGAGGAGGCAGATCATGAGTTCCTACTAGCTAGGAACAGCGATCTGTCATTTCCTCCAGTCACTCCTATCCCCCTACAGTTAGAACATACACTAGGGAACACAGTTAACCCCTTCCCTGCCAGTGACATTTACACAGTAATCATAATCATGCATGCATCATAAGTGCATTTTTATAGCACTTATCGCTGTATAATTGTCAATGGTCCCAAAAATTTTGATCTGTCCGCCATAATGTCGCAGTCCCAATAAAAATCGCAGATCACCATTACTAGTAAAAAAAAATAAATAATAATAAAAATGCCATAAATTTATCCCCTATTTTGTAGATGCTATAACTTTTGCGCAAACCAATCAATACACGCCATTTGCGATTTTTATTACCAAAAATATGTAGAATACATATCGGCCTAAATGGAGGAAAAAATTCGCTTTTTAAAAAAAAAAAAAAAAAAAATGGGGGTATTTATTATAGCAAAAAGTACAAAATATTGTACTTTTATTAAAACTGTCGCTCTCTTTTTGTTTATAGAGCAAAAAATAAAAACCACAGAGATGATCAAATGCCACAAAAAGAAAGCTCTATTTGTTGGAAAAAAAGGATGGAAACTTTGTTTGGGTACAGCTTCGCACGACCGCGCAATTGTCAGTTAAAGCGACGCAGTGCTGTATTGCAAAAAATGGCCTGGTCATTGAGTAGCCAAATCTTCCGGGGCTGAAGTGGTTAAATTGAAGTCCTCCAGTGGCGTGCTGTCAACGCTGACAGGGCTTCCATCTTCATGAGCTGCGGCCGCTTGAATGGCTGACCTGCGATGACCTCACTCCAGCGCATGCACATGGGAGTCATGGCCACGGCACAGAGCTCTGAAGGGAAGGCATGAGTATGCACACGTGTGGGTGACATCATTAGGTGCATCCTATGTGAATATCTCCTAAACACAGCAAGTTTAGGAGATATTCACTGTACCTTCAGGTCAGCCTTATTTATAGGCTGACCTGTAGGTACAAGTTCAAAAGCTGAGTTTACTACCACTTTAAGAACTGTCTCCAGTGTAAAGAACAAGGAGTCCTGGAAGTGATGGTTTGGCACCCAGGGCCCTGAGATGAACATCAATGAGTCTGTGTGTTTTACCTATACAGACAGGATTTAAAGCGGCCTACATCCACAGAAGATCTCTGGTTAGTTCTCGAACATGTTTGGAACAACCTACCTGTCGATTACCTTCCTTCCAAAACTGTGTGCAATTGTACCTAGAAAAAGGCTGTTTTGAAGGCAAAAGGGTGGTCACACCAAAAAATATTGAAGTGATTTGGATTTTATTTCTGTTCATTTTGTAATTGTAATTATATATATATATATATATATATATATATATATATATATATATATATACATACATACACACACACACACACACAGTTGTGCTCATAAGTTTACATACCCTGGCAGAATGTGTGATTTCTTGGCCATATTTTAGAGACTATGACTGATAACACAAAATAAAAACTTGTTTCACTTATGGTTAGTGTTTGGCTGAAGCCATTAATCAACTGTGTTTGATTAATGATTTGTGGACGATGTGTTTGCAGTATGGGGAGGCGACATTGGAACCCTATTTTTGTTTGTTCAATATCTGAATTTTCTTATTCCTGGTTTGAATTTCAATATGGAGTACAGTGGGACAGAAGTTTCCTTCCTGAACACCATGATGAAAATCAATAGCGATATTTATGTTAAAAGTACAGATCGCAACCAATTGTTACATTTTGACAGTTTTCACCCTCAATCTCTTTAATTCTATTCCTAAAAGCCAACTAATGCAGGTTCAGAGAATAGTTAGTGATCCGCAATGTCGTGAACAAAGATTAAAAGAAATGGAGACTAAACTAATCAGCAGAAATTATCCTGAAGCATCAATAAAAAAAAAAAAAAAAAAAAAAAAGGAACAATTACATTTAAATAAAACTAATCCAAAAAAAAAAAAAAAAAAAAAAAAATAAAAAACACACTAAGACCCCTTTCACACCAAGGGTGTATTGCAGGCGCTATAGCGTTAAAAATAGCGCCTGCAATCCGCCCTCAAACAGCTGCTCCATTGTCTGCAGTGTGAAAGCCCGAGGGCTTTCACACCGGAGCGCTGCGCTGGCAGGATGGGAAAAAAAGTCCTGCCAGCAGCTTCTTTCGAGCGGTGAAGGAGCGGTGTGTTTACCGCTCCTCCACCGCTGCTCCTCATTGTAATCAATGGAGCAGCGCTGGGATACCGCCGGCAAAACGCCGCTATTGCGGCGCATTGCGGGCGGTTTTAACCCTTTCTCGGCCACTAGCGGGGGGTAAAAGCGCCCCGCTAGCGGCCGAAATACGTCGCTAATCCGACGGTAAAACGCCGCTATAAATAGCGGCGTTTTACCGCTGACGCTGCGGACGGCCCGGTGTGAAAAGGGCTCTTCAAGGATACCTTTTGTTACAGAATTTAATCCGTTTTTACATACTGTGTTTAACATAATTAAGAAACATTGGAATTTACTAAAAGAAAAGTTATCCAACTATAGAAGAATTTTGGAATTTACCATTACCCTCACATAGAAAAGGGGAGAACTTTGAGGGATCGATTGTAAGATCCGATCAATTTCCTCCTCTTATTCCCAGGATAACTTTTCTGGGACCAAAAAAACTGGGATCATTTCCATGTCTATCATGCATCCAATGTAATTCTATGATAAAGGGAAAAAGTATATCACACCCACATAAAGGTTTTGATATTCCTATCAAGGGCCACTATACCTGCCAATCATCATATGTGATTTATGCCATAAAATGTCCATGTGGATTATTATATATTGAGGAAACAACCCAAAAGGTTAAAGATCGTATAGCCAGGCATAAATATTCAATTAGAGATAAATTAATACAGTTACCACTAGCTAGACATTTTATAGAAAAGGGGCATACAATTTCCCAGTTAAAATTCATGGTGCTGGAAGGCATTAATAAAAAAAGGAGAGGATGTGATCGTGAACTAATCTTAAGAAAACGTGAGGCTCATTGGATAAATTTTCTTAATACTATTACTCCAAAAGGTTTAAATACAGATTTGGATCTTTATCCATTTGTATGATTTAGAAAATATTATCTATAAAAAGTATTTTATGGTTTCCGTCTGAATATTTGGATAATTATGTTTTTTACATATGTATATATATTTTTTCTACAGAATGACAAATGTGATGTGGTTCCTGAGTGAATAGTGAGATGAGGCTCTACATGGTTAACCATTTATATATCAGTGGTGTGAAATGATTAATGAACGAAAGAATACAATTGTACTAATGAGCGATTAACCATAGATTGATTCCATATGTGATTTTTTTTGGAAAAATGTTAAATTGCAATGTCTGTGATCAAAATGTTAGATCTGATCTGAGGAAGGGCATGAGCATGTGAACCCGAAACAGAAATCTTTTCGAACGCTTTCTGAGATGTAACTTTAGAAATCTTTGGACTTTTTTTGCATATATATATATACATATATATATATATATATATATATATATATACACATATACACACACATATACATATATATACATACACACACACAATATACACACACAATACATATTACGGTGGCGGACGTTTCTGGATTATAAGCAATGGGGAAAGCAAAATAATCGTCAAAAGGATCTGCGCAAAAAGGGAGTTGAACTGTATAAAACAGGAAAGAGATATAAAAAGTCATCCAAGGAATTGAGAATGCCAATCAGCAGTGCTCAAACTCTAATCAAGAAGGGGAAAATGAGGAGTTCTGTTGAAACCAAACCACAGTCAGGTAGACCAACTAAAGTTTCAGCCACAACTGCAAGGAAAATTGTTCGGGATGCAAAGAAAAACCCACAAACAACTTTAGATGAAATACAGGACTCTTAAAACATGTAATGTGTGTGTTTCAAGATGCATAATAAGGAGGCACTTGAAGAAAGATGGGCTGCATGGTTGAGCCCGCCAGAAGAAAGCCATTACTACGCAAATGCCACAAAGTCTCCCGCTTACAATACGCCAAACAGCACAGAGACAAGCCTCAAACCGTCAAGTCATTTGGAGTGATGAGATAAAAATTTAGCTGTTTGGCCACAACCATATACACCACATTTGGAAAGGGGTCAACAAGGCCTATGATGAAAGGTACACCATTCCTACTGTGAAACACGGAGGTGGATCGCTGAGGTTTTGGGGATGTGTGAGCTACAAAAGGCACAGGACAATTGGTCGAAATTTATGGCAAGATGAATGCAGTATGTTATCAAAAAATACTGGAAGAACATTTGCATTCATCAGCCAGGAAGGTGCACATGGGTCGTGCTTGGACATTCCAACATGACAATGATCCAAAACACAAGGCCAAGTCGACCTGTCATTGGCTACAGCAGAATAAAGTGAAGGTACTGGAGTGGCCATCTCAGTCTCCTGACCTCAATATCATTAAACCACTCTGGGGAGATCTCAAACGTGCAGTTCATGCAAGACAGCCCAAAAATTTACAGGAACTGGAGGCTTTTTGCCAAGAGGAATGGACAGCTTTACCATCTGAGGAGATAAAGAGCCTCGTCCACAAATACCACAAAAGACATCAAGCTGTCATTGATGTTAAAGGGGGCAATACATGGTATTAAGAACTGGGGTATGTAAACTTTTGATCAGGGTCATTTGGGTAGTGTCTGTTGTGATTATGATTTAAAAAGAGTAAACACAGTTGATTGATAATAAATGGCTTTAGCCAAACACTAACCATGAGTGAAAGAAAAGTTTTTGTGTTATCATTCATATTCTCTGAAAAAAAAAATATTATAATTATATATATATATATATATATATATATATATATATATATATAATCACACACACACACACACACACACTCTCTATCTCACAAAAGTGAGTACACCCCTCACATTTTTTGTAAATATTTTATTATATCTTTTCATGTGACAACAAGAAATGACACGTTGCTATTATGAAAGGTAGTGAGTGTACAGCTTGTATAACAGTGTAAATTTGCTGTCCCCTCAAAATAACTGAACATGGCCATTAACGTCTAAACCGCTGGCAACAAAAGTGAGTACACCCCTAAGTGAAAATGTCCAAATTGGGCCCAAAGTGTCAATATTTTGTGTGGCCAAAATTATTTTCCAGCACTGCCTTAACCCTCTTGGGCATGGAGTTCACCAGAGCTTCACAGGTTGCCACTGGAGTCCTCGTCCATTCCTCCATGATGACATCACGGAGCTGGTGGATGTTAGAGACCTTGGGCTTATACACCTTCCATTTGAGGATGCCCCACAGATGCTAAACAGGGTTTAGGTCTGGAGACAGGCTTGGCCAGTCCATCACCTTTAGCCTCAGCTTCTTTAGCAAGGCGGTGGTCGTCTTCGAGGTGTGTTTTAGGTCATTATGTTGGAATACTGCCCTGCGGCCCAGTCTCTGAGGGGAGGGGATCATGCACTGCTTCAGTACGTCACAGTGCATGTTGGCATTCATGGTTCCCTCAATGAACTGTAGCTCCCCAGTGCCGGCAGCACTCATGCAGCCCCAGACCATGACACTCCCACCACCATGCTTAATTGTAGGCAAGACACACTTGTCTTTGTACTCCTCACCTGGTTGCCGCCACACATTCCAATTAGTGGAACCAATTGCCTTCAGAAGTCACCCAATTAGTAAATAAATAGAGTCCACCTGTGTGTAATTTAATCTCAGTATAAATACAGCTGTTCTGTTAAGCCATCAGAGGTTTGTTAGAGAACCTTAGTGAACAAACAGCATCATGAAGGCCAAGGAACACACCAGACAGGTCAGGGATAAATTTATGGAGAATTTTAAAGCAGGATTAGGTTATAAAAAAAATAATATCCAAAGCTTTGAACATCTCACAGAGCACGATTCAATCCATCATCCGAAAATGGAAAGAGTATGGCACAACTGCAAACCTACCAAGACATGGCCGTCCACCTAAACCAAGGGTAGGCAACCTTTGAGAGGTGGAGATCTACCTGAACAGCATGAAAGAGATCAAAGATCACCGGACTTCGGCGGCCTCCCCCCCTTTTTTTAAAGACGTTAACTAACAAGGTATAACTAAATACTAAGGAAAACTTAAAAAAATATAATAAAAAACATAAAATAAAAATGTCACTGTAAACATATAAAAGTTAGCCTACCTTAAAGGTGGACTGTCAGTCAGTAGGGCAGTGGATAATGTGTGGACGGTCTCAGCACGGCAGTGACTGTGTCAGTAGTGTCACCTGTAGAGCAACAGGTATACAAGGGGAAGACCAGCCCTGTCGGCTCTGTGTTGTGCTCCGGAGGAACATGCGCGCTCCTCCCCCTCTGCTTACCGGGGGATACCAGCGGAGGAGCATCCTGAGGCACCCGGAGTTTTAGAGGGGGGTTACAGGAGCCTGTAGAAGGGTAACCAGAGGGTGGATATGCTGAGAAGATGCGGGCAGAAGTGAAGCTCGTCAACTGCAGGACAGGCTCCTGCACCATCTTGGACATGCCCCCCATTAACAAGCTTGTGATTAATTGCTAACAACCAATCACCTGCCCCTTATCTTAACCACTTAAGGACCAGCCTCATTTTGGATTTTAGGTGTTTACATGTTTAAAACAGGACAAACGACCCTAAACATACAGCCAGAGCTACAATAGAATGGTTTATATATGTTTTTTTTTTTTTTTCTTACACCCTAGAGAATAAAATGGCGGTCGTTGCAATACTTTTGTTTTCACCGTATTTGCGCAGCGGTCTTATAAGCGCACTTTTTTTTGGAAAAAATTCACTTTTTTGAATAACAAAAAAAATAAGACAACAGTAAAGTTAGCACAATTTTTTTTTATATTGTGAAATATAATGTTACTCCAAGTAAATTGATACCCAACATGTCACGCTTCAAAATTGCGCCCGCTCGTGGAATGACGTCAAACTTTTACCCTCAAAAATCTCCATAGGGGACGTTTAAAAAATTCTACAGGTTGCACGTTTTGCATTACAGAGGTGGTCTAGGGCTAGAATTATTGCTCTCGCTCTACCGGTCGCGGTGATACCGCACATGTTTGGTTTGACCACCGTTTCATATAAGGGCGCTACTCTCGTATGCGTTCGCTTCTGCGCGCGAGTTTGTCGAGACGGGGGTTTTTTGTTTTTTTTAAAAAAAATTATTTTTATTATTTATTTTACACTATTTTATTTTTTTTTACACCGTTTTCAAAAAAAAATAAAAAAATTGTGTCACTTTTATTCCTATTACAAGAAATGTAAACATCCTTTGTAAGGTAAAAAACATGACAGGACCTCTTAAATATGAGATCTGGGGTCAAAAAGACCTCAGATCTCATATTTACACTAAAATGCAATTAAAAAAAAAAAAAAAAAAGTCATTTAAAAAAATGACATTGAAAAAAATATGCCTTTAAGAGGCGTGGGCAGAAGTGACGTTTTGACGTTGCTTCCGCCCAGCAGTGTCATGGAGACAAGTGGGCGCCATCTTAGCCTCACTCGTCTCCAGGCACAGGACGGAGACGGACGCGATCGCCTCCTCCGCTACAGACGGCTCCGGTAAGCGACGGAGGGCACCAGATCGCGACGGGAGGGGGGGCCCCTCTCCCGCCACCGATAAAAGTGATCTCTCGGCGAATCCGCCGCAGGGACCACTTTTATCAGAAAGCCGGCCGCCGCACGAAAACAGGGATCCCAGGGTTATGGCAGCTAGCTGCTGCCATAACAACGATATCCCCCTTCAAAGTTTGGATGTACAACGGCGTGCGGCGGTCCGGAAGTGGTTAAATGAGTTAACTTGGCCACCTCCTACCCCCGTTCTGAGCTGTGCTGCTTCCCGTCCTCTTCTCTGCCATGGGGATGGGAGCGGCAGAGGGTGCAGGGGAAAAAGCAGCACGCAAGTGGGGGTCGGCAATGCAGGGACATTTTCACAATCTACCTGTCACCTGCTGGCGGTCGAGACGTAGATAGTGGTCGATGGGTTGCCGACCTCTGAGCTAAACTGACAGGCCAGGCAAGGAGAGCATTAAATCAGAGAAGCAGCCAAGAGGTCCATGGTAACTCAGGAGGAGCTGCAGAGATCCACACCTCAGGTGGGAGAAGCTATCCACAGGACAATTATTAAATCGTACACTCCACAAATCTGGTCTTTATGGAAGAGTGGCAAGAAGAAAGCCATTGTTGAAAGAAAGCCATAAGAAGTCCCATTTGCATTTTGCAAGAAGCCATGTGGGGGACACAGCAAACATGTGGAAGAAGGTGAAGGTGGTCAGATGAAATAGAATTTTTTCGCCTAAAAGCAAAACGCTATGTGTGGCAGAAAACCAACACCGCAAATCACCCTAAACACACCATCCCCACTGTGAAACGTGGTGGCAGCATCATGTTCTGGGGATGCTTTTCACCAGCAGGGACAGGGAAGCTGGTCAGAGTTGATGGGAAGATGGATGGAGCCAAATGCAGGGCAATCTTAAAAGAAAACATGTTAGTCTGCAAAAGACTTGAGTGGGGCAGAGGTTCCTCTTCCAGCAGGACAACGACCCTAAACATACAGCCAGAGCTACAATAGAATGGTTTAGATCAAAGCATATTCATGTGTTAGAATGGCTCAGTCAAAGTCCAGACCCAAATCCAATTGAGAATCTGTAGCAAGACTGGAAAGTTGCTATTCACAGACACTTTCCATCCAATTTGACAGAGCTTGAGCCATTTTGTAAACAAGAATGGGCAAAAATGTCACCCTCTAGCTGTGCAAAGCTGGTAGAGACATCCCTAAAAAGACTTGAAGCTGTAATTGCAGCGAAAGGTGGTTCTACAAAGCCTGCCACACTTTTCAGATATTTGTAAAAAAAATTTGGAAAACCATTTATCATTTTCTTTCCACTTCGTGTTGGTCTATCATATAAAACCCCAATGGGCATGGAAAGAGGCCAGATGTTCATCGCAAACCAAACTGAGTCCCCACACACTCCACTATGAGGTAACCCGACACTACCCCATTTGAACGACATTCCGGATCCATCATACTGGGTTGAGCGGGGGGATAACCAACTTGAAACATGTTATGAGAGACGGGAAACGTATGCCCTTCACGGAACTGAAACGCACATATTCACTTCCCAACACCTCAGAATTCAGATTCTGGCAACTAAGACATGCCATGAAGGCCCAGTTCCCGGAGGCACTGACACTTGAACCTGACTCCATCGAGCGCCTGCTCATATCCAGCGTAATGGGAAAGCCCCTCTCCACCCTCTACCTACCTATACCTGACAGTATGACACCAAACCCACGGGCACATTGGACAAATGGAGGGAGGACATTCTGGCCCTGGGAGAAGATGAATGGGAGGACTGTATATCAACCTTTATCCCATCTATGATAGCGGCCAAAGATAGATCATCTAGCTGAAGTTCATCCACAGGGTGTATTACACCCCACATAGAATCGCCAACATATACCCAAACTTAGACCCTTCATGCCCCAGATGCAACACAGAAGTAGGCACATTCTGGCATATAGAGAAATTGACAGGGGGTGGGTGGCGCTACCTTGTGAGGGTACCTTGATTCGCAATATAATGAGCTTCAAAAGAGATCCGGAAAGATGTAATAGTAACTATACCCCCTACTTATGTAGTCCCTCTTTAAGTGATGGGTCTAGATATCCAGCGTTAACTGATTATACTGTGCTAACAGGTCTTAGTCAAACCTATATGCAGGTGTACACCGTGTGATTTAATCAACAAAAAAAAATTTTTTATATTAATTGACAATAAGTCAACAGTGATAGACCAAACCTCATATAAATAAATAAAACTAAAATAAACCACAGTACAAGATTATATCAATCCCCATGTGTGCCAATATGCTTATAAGCATAAAAGTAAAGATAAATAGTCCCAGCTTTAAACATATAGCACAGAGTTCCACATTAGGTAATATAAGGCTAGTGAAAAATTGGTGATCAACTTAGTGAAGAATGGGTAAAAAATAGATCAAAAAATGATGAAAAAATAGTGTAAAATTAATAACAAAATCCAATAGCAGCAAGTGGTATATGGTGTGGGCCTGCCCTAAAATACAGGCCTATTGGAAACACATAGCAGGGAAACTAAGCGAACTGCTGGGAACACTTGTACCAAAGGAACCAATGGTGCTCCTGCTGAGCTACTTGGGGGGGACAGGTATGCAAAACTCTGCATTACTTTCTCATTATTCTATGCCAGGAGGGAGATAATGATACATTGGAAATTAGCCGAACCCCCCTCCCTGAAATCCTGGCAAAAGGCGGTTGATTCAGTACTACCCCTGTACAAACTCACCACGAGAGTAGACAGTGCCCAGCTAAATTTGACAAGGTGTGGTCAGCATGGGTGGATGCGAGTGGATGAGGGGCCAGAGTGGAGGGGGACCAAGTGATGGATTCCCCCCCTCTTCGGCTGGGGGTTACCCACCCCTCACACCGGGTGTCACCCGACCACGCAAAGTAAAGACTATTTTAAAAGCACTTGCTATGCAATTGACAGCTACCGAGAGGTTGAGTATCCTAATGGAATTGAAGATGGGGCTTAGACGGGAATATATTTGGGAATTTTCATCAGTTGAGAAATGTTAGAAATGATGATATCATGGATTTGTAGGATGCTAAAATCTGAAAATGGATATCTCAAACTGATACTGTAACTAAGAAATATTTGATTGTCGGAAGCTGACTTTATTGTAATACTAATTTGTTAAATAAAAACTTTTCTGATATAAAAAACTCCAATAAAATACATTTACGTTTTTGGTTGTAAATTACAATTTCAAAGGGTATGACTACTTTTTCAAGGCACTGTATGTTAGAGGACAATTTGACCAGCTAAATTTTAAAATTGCGCCTTTTTGCAAAATGGTGAAAAGCAAACGTACGCAAAACTGTAAATAAACAAGTTTCTCAAATCTGGAGATTTTCCGTTTTCACTTACAGCTTTCAAAGTTTGTAAAAGACCCCCCTAACCATATATCTTCTAAAAGCACATGACCAGTAAAAAAGAGGTGCTACTGATTTTTTTTTTAGGCCCCAGAACAGTTGCAAATGTTTATCAAATCTTCCCCCCCCCCCCCAAAAAAAAAAAAAGCCCACTAAAAACCATATTTGCACGCATAAACACAATCTAACTTACATAATTCTTGCTAAAATCCTACTAAGCCCTTGTTCAGTGGGGTGTGCTAAAAGCGTACACCAATGGAGGACCGCGTTTACCTGCACGGGGATACACAGGTATTCTGTGCATTCCTGTGCAGGCAGTCCTATTCATGACAATTGGGATGCAGCTGCTGATCTGACACACGTGCAGGTGTAGGTGAATGGCCCCAAATGCAGACAGTGTGAGTTTAGGGACATGCTCCCACACGGATGTTAAGTTGGAAGCAGTGGCTGTGTCCATGAAGCCGCTCTGTCCCAATTGACAACAATGGGACTGCCTGCATGGGGATGCATGAAACACCTGTGAACACACGGCTTGAACGAGGCCTAAAGGCTTTTTTAGACTTGCGGTTGGGGGGGGGGGGGGGGGGTGCACGGTTGAGGTGTGTTTCTGCCACCTGCCAGCCACACCCCCTCAAGGTACAATATGTAGCAGAAGGGGGTGTTTACATGCTGGGGCCACAATGCTTTGCTCCTGTGGCAAAGTTGACCCAACTTGTAGCGAGGCTGCCTGCCGAAGGCTAAACATTCAAATCGATGGGAAAGCGCCGCAAACACCAAGCAACTGCATGCAGCTGTGGCACATTTGTCGGCAAAAATGGGGAGGCGTTGTGTCACTTTCTCACCAACTGGAGAGTATCCTCGGGGTTCAAAGACAAGTGAGATTTAGATGCATGTCTAAAATTTACCCCCCCTAGGAATTTTTTTTCTCACTTTTTTATGTGGGAAGGGTCACCTTTTTGAGGGAATATCTCTGAGCTATTGTTTTGTTCAGCAGAGTCTGCTGAATGATTCTGATATAAGCTCATGATCACTGAAGTGACCATGAGCTTATAGCAGGAGGAGGTGTGTGAGGTGTTCGCAGCGAAAGGGTTAAAGCAATACTGTATTAAGGAAATATTGATGCGGTCTTTGACTGCACTTTTCAGAAAACAAAAAAAACAAAAAAAAAAACAACAGTTCCCTGCTTGCTGTGCGGATACAACATACTTTTGTACTGCAAGTTCCTCAAAATATTGAGGCTAAAGACAGCATGATTACAATGTGGTGATTTGCGAATTTTTTTTTTTATTATATATTTTTTCCCACGGTAAGTATTTTTGTATAGCTTTTTATTATATGTTTAAAATATATTTAAAGGGGTGTTCCGGCCAAAATGATACCTTTTAAATAAAAATACCCCTATAATACACAAGCTTAACATATTCTAGTAAAGTTTGTAAACTAAGGTCTGTTTTGTTAGTTTATAGCAGTAGTTTATTTTATAAACTTACAGCAGGCCGTGGCCATCTTAAGTGTGGGCATCTGAAGCCAGACTGTATTTCTTCCTGGATCTCATCCTTGCAGATCTCGCACATGCTCAGTGCAGCACAAGCCGTGTTATAGCTTTCAGGTCAGGTTTCCATAGCAACGGCAGTTTCAGAGGAAGTTGCCGCCCCTTCCCAGAAGGCATTGCAAACAGGAAATGATGCGATGGGCCGCGGCCAGGGAGGAGGAAGTGAAAAATAAATACAGCAGATATACAGTAGGTGCTGAGAAAAAAAATAAAAAAATATCCAATTTGTGTACAGTGCACAGTTTAGTGAGGGATGCTGAAGAGTTGTAAAAGTGGGTGGAACTCCACTTTAACACTTGGCATTGAACTTTTATGATCCAAATCATGCTGGCAGAACAGAAAATTCCCCCCCCCCCCACCCCCCTTTTCTTTTTCAGAGCTTGAACAACCATTTTACCCTTGTATTGTTTTTCAGAATATGCATACTTTTCCAAAGTAGTTTGGCGGACTTAGACCGGTGCTGCATCTGTCAGCAGGCTCGCTCCTCTCACTGTTCCCACAGCTGTGTTAAACTAAAGCTTAAGGCAAAACTTTTTTTTTTTTTTTTTTTTTTTTTTAGGTGTTGGATGGAGTGGAGATTGATTAGAATGCCTGTCAGTTTTTATTGCTGTCTGTGCCCCATTCGGGAGATTCCCCCCTCTCTATTTACCATTATCATTGAAAGTAAAAGAAAATCCCATAATTTGGGTTGTCCCAGAAAAGTAACAGAGGGGAAATTTTCCAATGGGGACAATACTTCTGGTGGCTTGGGGTCCCCAGGGAATTCCTTTAAATTGCAGGGATTACCTCCCAATTCCTGTTTTGATATGGGATTTCCTCCCAATTCCTGTTTTGATATGGGACAGGAAGTGAATGAAAATCTTGGCAATTGGGCACAGATGGTGAAAAAGAATCTGGCATGGGTTATAAACAAAAAAAAAAACAAAAAAAAACAAAGCATATCCCACTATAGTGTGTACTTGTCTCAATTAAGAGCACTAAGCGTCATTTCTGTCTGCTGCTTCTTTCCTCTGCTATCAACCTAAATCACTTCTGACAAGTGTTCCTGGTACCAAGAGCAAAAAGGTGACAGGGGAGGGATCTCCAGCTTATTGACAGCCTCAGCTCTGTTCCCACATGCTGTGTAAAGTGTGGGGAGTGCAACTGCAGTTCTGTCCCCTTTTTTGTGACAGCTCAGACAAACTTTATAAATTATGGTCTTTAAATGGATATAGAGAACAGAAGCCTGCAGATAAACAAGTACAACTTACGTAGAAGGATTGATTTCATCTATTACCTGAGGCCAAGCCCATCACTGTGTATACATCAGCGTCTACAACCACTTTAATGTTTTCTCTCCTCCTGCCAGCTATAAAGACGGTAATTTACAAGCAAATGGTGGTCTTTGAAGAAGCCCTGAAACACATTCGCAAGCCCCCTTGATGCCCGTGGCATAGGTGCAGCTCCAAGTGCAGAGAGGCTGGCTTCAGAACGCCCCTCGTGGCAGGTCATCTGGCGGGACCAATTCTCGGATCTCTGCAGGTCTTTGCTGTTGGTAGTTCGCCTTCTCTTTGTATGCTGCTCTACCTGTGCCTAAGTGTAAGTCTGGATATATTTGTTCAATAAATTTTGTTACCTTTATTGATTGATCACCTTGGCACGTGTTTTTTTGCAGGGATTTGAGAATAGCTGGTCAACTTACTGCGATGAGGACCAAAAAATAAAGGAAAAGCCCTTCCTGTAAAAAACTGCAAGTGCAATATGCCTTCATAAACTCAGTGTACTTATCCAACTTCATTTCCAGCACAAATACATAAAAAGCAAGGAGTTTATTCCTCATTTTAGCATAGGGAAGAAAGCAGTGCAAATCATTCCATTAGGTCTCTCTGAAAAACAGTATAACGCACCACTACAGCCTAAGTTTACAGGGTCATTTATTCCCAAAAGCTCTTCCATACGTTCTGGTCTGCATTTATGGAAGGTATATAAATTATTATTCTATGATGTTGGGCCTCATTTACAGTAGTTCATTAACATTAAACTGTTTACAATGAGCTTACCAAAAGTCATAAGCCCTCTTCTAAAGCACTGTATATACACCTTCTTAAAGTGGAACATTAGTCAGAAAATTAAGTTCTGCTACAGGACTTCAAGCTGGCCCCTTTTGCAGGTATAGCGATTTAACCACTTCAGCCCCCTTAATGACCAGGCTATTTTTTACGATACAGCACTGCGTCGCTTTAACCGACAATTGCGCAATCGCGCGATGATGTACCCAAATAAAAAGGTATGTCCTTTTTCCCCCCCACAAATAGAGCTTTCCTTTGGTGGTAATTGTTCACCTATGTCTCACCTCTATAATACATACCGTATATACTCGAGTATAAGTCGAGTTTTTCAGCACATTTTTTTTGTGCTGAAAGTGCCCCCCTCGACTTATACTCGAGTCAAGCACTTTTCTACAGCAAAAAATTTCATTTTCCGAACCGATTTTGGGGCCCCGTATCTCAGGGCCACTTAGTGCTAGGAACTCCAAATTTGGTGTGCAAACCCAGTGGAACTGGTACCACAACATTTTCAAAGATGGAGTTCCTAGCCCTAAGTGGCCCCGAGATACGGGGCCCCAAAATGGGTTCGGAAAATGTCATTCTCTGCTGCAGAAAAGTGCTTGACATTTTCTGAATCGACTTTGGGGCCCCGTATCTCAGGGCCACTTAGAGCTAGGAACCCCAAATTTGGTGTGCAAAACAAATGGAAATGATACCATAACATATCCAAAGATGGAGTTCCTAGCACCAAGTGGCCCTAAGATACGGGGCCCCAAAACCGGTTCGGAAAATGTCATTCTCTGCTACAGAAAAGTGCTTGACATTTTCTGAACCGATTTTTGGGGCCCTGTATCGCGGGGCCACTTGGTGCTAGAAACCCCAGCTTTGTAAATTTTATGATGCTAGTTCCACTGGGTTTGCACACCAAATTTGGAGTTCTTAGCACTAAGTGGCCCCAAGATACGGGGCCCCAAATTTGGTCAACTGTGTCCATCTGCAGCAATGTCATTTTGGGACCCTTTGGGTTCAGAGACCCCAAATTTTGGCTGCAGCTAGGGGGCATCTAGGAACCCTTAACTACAGAGTTTGAAGTTCGGGGGACCTATGGCTGCAAATGGGCACAGTGAGGCATGCAAATGGGCATTGTTGACCCTCTTTTCCACTTACAGTAGCTGCGCATTTCTCACCCTCGTCTTATACTCGGGTCAATAAGTTTTTCCCATTTTTTTGTGGTAAATTAGGGCCTCGACTTATACTCGAGTATATACGGTATATATAAAAATTAAAAAATAAGTATTTTAGTATAGTTATTATGAATTATTTATTAAAATATAATATTACACATACACACACACACACACACTGCCTTGCAAAAGTATTCACCCCCCCCCCTGGCATTTTACGTGTTTTGTTGCCTCACAACCTGGAATTAACATTGATTGTTTGAGGATTTGCATTATTTTATTTTTTTTTTAAATTGTGAAGCAAACAAATAGGACAAAATAACAGAAAAAGTCAATGTGCATAAATATTCACCCTCCTAAAGTCAATACTTTGTAGAGCCACCTTTTGCGGCTATCACAGCTCCAAGTCGCTTTGGATAAGTCTCTATGAGCTTGCCACATCTCACCACTGATATTTTTGCCCATTCCTTCTTGCAAAACTGCAACAGCTCATTCAAGTTGGATGCGTTGCGCTTGTGAACAGCAATCTTTAAAGTGGAGTTCCACCCACTTTTACAACTCTTCAGCATCCCTCACTAAACTGTGCACTGTAAACAAATTGGATATTTTTTTATTTATTTTTTCAGCACCTACTGTATATCTGCTGTATTCATTTTTCACTTCCTCCTCCCTGGCCGCGGCCCATCGCATCATTTCCTGTTTGCAATGCCTTCTGGGAAGGGGCGGCAACTTCCTCTGAAACTGCCATGGAAACTTGACCTGAAACCTATTACACTGCTTGTGCTGCACTGAGCATGTGCGAGATCTGCAAGGGTGAGATCCAGGAAGAAATACAGTCTGGCTTCAGATGCCCACACTTAAGATGGCCACGGCCTGCTGTAAGTTTATAAAATAACAAACTACTGCTATAAGCTAACAAAACAGACCTTAGTTTACAGACTAACTTTACTAGAATACATTTAGCTTGTGTATTTTAAGGGTATTTTTATTTAAAAAGTATAATTTCGGCCGGAACACCACTTTAAGTCTGACCACAGATTTTCTATTGATTGAGGTCTGGGCTTTGACTAGGCCATTCCAACACATTTACAGGTTTCCCCTTAAAACACTCAAGTGTTGCTTTAGCAGTGTGTTTGGGGTCATTGTCCTGCTGGAAGGTGAACCTCCATCCTAGCCTCAAATAACACACAGAGGTAAAGGTTTTGCGCAAGAATATCCCTGTATTTAGCACCATCATCCATCTTTTCCTCAACTCTGATCAGTTTCCCAGTCCCGACTGCTGAAAAACATCCCCACAGCAAGATTCTGCCACCACCATGTTTCACTGCGGGGATGGTGTTCTTTAGGTACTGTGATGTGTTGGGTTTGCGCCTGACATAGCGTTTTCTTTGATTGCCAAAAAGTTCAATTTTAGTCTCATCAGACCAGAGGACCTTCCTCCATACATTTTGGGAGTCTCCCACATGCCTTTTCGCAAACTCAAAACGTGCCATTTTGTTTTTTTCTGAAAGTAATGTCTTTCTTCTGGCCACCCTGCCATAAAGCCCAACTCTATGGAGCGTATGGCTTATTGTCGTCCTATGTCCCAGATACTCCAGTCTCTGCTGTGGAACTCTGCAGCTCCTCCATGGTTACCTTAGGTTTCTGTGCTGCCTCTCTGATTAATGCCCTCCCTACCCAGTCTGCGAGTTTCGGTGTGCGGCCGTCTATTGGCAGGTTTGCTGTTGTGCAATGCTCTTTCCATTTGGTTATGATAGATTTGATGGTGCTCCTAGGGATCATCAAAGATTTGTATATTTTTTTTTTTTTATAACCAAATCCTGACTTGTACTTCTGAACAACATTGTCCACTTGTTTGGAGAGTTCCTTGGTCTTCATGGCAGTGTTTTGTTAGCTGTGCCTCTGGCTTAGGTGTTGCAGCCTCTGGGGCCTTTCAAAAAGGTGTGTATATGTAATGACAGATCATGTGACACTTAGATTGGACACAGGTGGACATCATTTCACTAATTATGTGACTTCTGCAGGTAATTGGTTGCACCAGAGCTTTTTATGGGCTTCATAACAAAGGGGGTGAATACAGACGCACATGCCAATTATCAGTTTTTTATTTCTGAAAAATAGTTTTATGTATATATTTTTCTACTTTACTTCACCAACTTAGACTATTGTGTTCTGACCAAACATATATAATTCATAAATATAATTATTAATTAAAAAAAATATATATAACTAAAGGCTGTAATGTAACAAAACGGGTAAAAAGCCAAGGGGGTGAATACTTTTGCAAGGCATTGTATATATACACATTCATACATACACACACCCCATTTATTCATCAGTTTAGGCCAATATATATTCTTCTACATATTTTTGGTAAAAAAAAAAAAAAAAAAAAAAAATTATATATATATATATATATATATATATATATATATATATATATATATATATATATATATATATATATATATATATATATATATAATTTTTTTTTTTTTTTTAATGTATTTATATTTATTCGCAATAGGCGTATATTGATTAGGTTGCGCAAAAGTTATCACATCTACAAACTATGGGATAGATTTAGGGACTTAATTTTTTTTTTATTGTTTTTACTGGTAATGGCAGCAATCTGATTTTTTTAGCGTTGCTGCGACATTGCGGCGGACAAATCTGACCCCAAATTAGACTTTTTTTGGGGACAAGTGACATTACATCAGTAAAAATAAAAATGCACTGATCAATGTAAAAATTACACTAGCAGGGAAGGGGTTAACACTAGGGGGCAATCAAGGGGTTAACTGTGTTCCCTCAGCATGTTCTAACTGTAGGGGGGGTGGGCCATCAGGGACATGACAGAGATCACTGTTCCCGATCGCTGAATTATGTGTATTACCATGCATGCTGAATGCATAAATGGTAGTGTAAATCCAGCCTAAAATAGAAAGGTATTTACGTACATGCCATTACTTCTATGAAAAGTGGAAATGCTGAAAGTAAAACAGAGACATTTTGAATATATAATTAAATTAATTTTATATTGCATTACAGCTTATACGTTTGCCTTTAGTTATACAGTGAATTCCAGAAGTCAGCATGCTCATTTATGCATTTGCAGTTTTTAGCTCAAGCAGACCTCATGTCCCTCGCACCTCCCATATTGTTACCTGACCAACAGCGAGATGCAAGGAATGGGAGAAGACCTTTGACTTCATAACTGGATAAAATGTCCCAGTTATGCAACTTAAACCCAAGGACATAAAATGTCCTTACTTCTGATGTTTACAACCAGTAGAAGCCCATTTAAGCACAGGGACACTAAGATATGTGCTCATAAGTTTACATACCCTGGCAGAATTTATGATTTCTTGCCCATTTTTCAGAGAATATGAAAAGACAAAAACTTTTTTCACTCATGGTTAGTGTTTGGCTGAAGCCATTTAATATCAATCAACTGTGTTTACTATTTTTAAACCATAATCACAATAGAAACTACCCAAATGACCCTGATCAAAAAAAGTTTACATAACCCAGTTCTTAAAGTGGATGTAAACCCGAAATTTTTTTTTTTATTTTTTTATCATACTGTAGAGTATAAGATTTCCTATCATTTGAGCCCAGTCTTGCCACACAGAGTTAATGCATCTCTGAGCAATCCTCTTTTATTGTTCAGTGAGACAATTCTTGACAAAAAGTGATTTGCATCTCGTGCTTCAGCCCAAGACCCCTTTCACATGGTCAGTTTTGACGGCGGACCTGAACGGGCGCTCCATGTTAGTCTATGGAGCGTCGGATGTCAGCGGAGACATGTCTGCTGACATCCGACCCCGTCCGATCCGCTAAAAGCAGACGGATGGCCCTACGTCCAGGTCCGTCGCTGGCGGATCGGGTGAGATCTGACGAAAACGGACATGCTGTCCGTTTTCGTCCGATCCCTCCATAGGCGGCAGCGGCGCCTGACAAGCCCCTTCCCGCTCAGTGAGCAGAGAGGGACCTGTCATCCGCCGGCTCAGCAGAGATCAACGGACAGATCTCCCGCTGAGCCGGCAGACCAAGACGGGCTCCGTAGAAACGGAGTCCGACTCGTGTGAAAGGGGCCTTAGAGAAATGCAGTATTTTTTAATTCCCTCCCCCACTCCTTTCTTCAGCAGCTCTGCAAGGATTGGCTGTTCCACACCTCAACATGATTTGGCATGCTGAAGTCATGTGGTTACTTTCCTGTCTTTTCACTGGATGTTAGAGATCATAGCAGAAGTTCAGTGTTAGAAATACACATATTGACAGGGGGAGTGTAGAGGTGGGCGGGGAGTCTACTGACATCACGACTCCACCCACCGAGCTCCAGACAACAGACCCACCCACAGAATCTGCAGTTTTTCAGCTCTCATAACAGACAGAGGGGAGACATTTGACAGGTAAAGATACATGCAGGAGGCATGTATATCCTTATAGATAACCCCTATGGCAGTAGTTTAGAAAGGATGACATTGGGTTTACATCCACTTTAATACCATGTATTGCCCTCTTTACCATCAATGACAACTTGAAGTCTTTTGTGGATGTGGCTCTCTTTCTCAGATGGTAAACCTGCCCATTCCTCTTGGCAAAAGCCTCTAGTTCCTTTAAATTCTTGGGCTGTCTTGCATGAACTGCACGTTTGAGATCTCCCCAGAGTGGCTCAATGATATTGAGGTCAGGAGACTGAGATGGCCACTCCAAAACCTTCACTTTATTCTGCTGTAGCCAATGACAGGTCAACTTGGCCTTGTGTTTTAGATCATGTCATGTTGGAATGTCCAAGTACGTCCCATGCGCAGCTTCCTGGCTGACGAATGCAAAATGTTCCTCCAGTATTTTTTGATAACATACTGTATTCATCTTGCCATCAATTTTGACCAAAATTTCCTGTGCCTTTGTAGCTCACACATTCGCAAAACATCAGCAATCCACCTCCGTGTTACAGTAGGAATGGTGTACCTTTCATCATAGGCCTTGTTGACGCCTCTCCAAATGTGGAGTTTATGGTTGTGGCAAAAAAAGCTCAATTTTGGTCTCATCACTCCAAATGACTTTGTGCCAGAAGGTTTGAGGCTTGCCTCTGTGCTGTTTGGTGTATTGTAAGCGGGATTACTTTGTGGCATTTGCGTAGTAATGGCTTTTGTCTGGCGACGCGACCATGCAGCCCATCTTTCTTCAAGTGCCCCCTTATTGTGCATCTTGAAACAGCCACACCACATGTTTTCAGACAGTCCTGTATTTCACCTGAAGTTATTTGTGGGTATTTCTTTGCATCCCAAACAATTTTCCTGGCAGTTGTGGCTGAAATTTTTTTTGGTCTATCTGAGCGTGGTTTGATTTCAACAGAACCCCCTCATTTTTCACTTCTTGATTAGAGTTTGAACACTGCTGATTGGCATTCTCAATTCCTTGGATATCTTTTTATATCCCTTTCCTGTTTTATACAGTTCAACTAACTTTTCCCGCAGATCCTTTGCTTTCCCCATCAGAATCCAGAAATGTCAGTGCAGCACTGGATGAAAGATGCAAGGGTCTGTCAGGAGTCCAGAAACTCAGTGACCTTTATTACACACTCACACCAAGTACAAGCAAACAGATTACAGGTGAGGGTTTCCTTTAATAGCCATTCAACCCCCTTTGTGTCAACTTGTGTGCATGTTATCAGGCCAAAATCACCAGTGTATGTAAACTTTTGATCAGGGTCATTTGGGTAGTTTCTGTTGCCATCTTTTTTTTTAACAGAAGGAATGTTTTATTGAAATATCAAAAACAGTACACATGAGAACAATGTATTGACATTACAAGGGGTATCGAGTTGTGGTATATTAAATATCGTACTTGTTCTAAAAGCATACGAGTGGAGTAACAGCATCACCCATTTAATATCCAACACAATCAATAACATCTCATCCACCTGGTTCTGTTGCCATTATGATTTAAAAAGAGTAAACACAATTGATTGATAATAAATGGCTTCAGCCAAGCACTAACCATGAGTGAAAGAAAAGTTTGTGTTATCATTTATATTTTCTGAAAAATGGGCAAGAAATCATAAATTCTACCAGGGTATGTTAAATTATGAGCACAACATACATATAATATGATAGCTCTAACACATTTGTATTCCTTTAAAAACTACATAACGTAACTGAAATTTAGCACAATTTAAAAATCTCGTAAAAAAATAGAGCTTTTTCTTTCATAAGCACTAAAAATAGTTAATGGGACTCCGCTGCGGGAGTGTGCCCACGGGTTGGGAGGACTCAATGTCCTCCGGCAGCCCGCGATTGATTTGTACACAGGCAGAACGGGGAAATGTCTATGTAAACAAGGCATTTCCTCGTTCAGGTAACATGACAGGGATCTACTGTTCCCAGTGTTCGGGAACAGTGATCTCTGTCATGTCACAGTAAGCCTATCCCCCCGTTAGAAACACTCATAGAAAACACAGTTAACCCCTTGATCGCCCCCTAGCGTTAACCCCTTCCCTGCCAGTGACATTTATACAGTAATCAGTGGCTAATTTTAGGTCTGATCGCTGCATAAATGTCACTGGTCCCAAAAAAGTGTCAAAAGTGTCCGATCTGTCTGCCGCAATGTCACAGACTAAATAAAAATCACAAATAACCACCATTACTAGTAAAAAAAAAAAAAATAGAAGAATAATAAAAATGCCATGAATCTATTCCCTACTTTGTAGGCGCTATAATTTTTTCACAAACCAATCCACATACGCTTATTGCGATCTTTTTTACCAAAGTATGTAGAAGAATATACATCGGCCTAAACTGATGAAGGAATTTGTTTTTAAAAAAGTAAATGTGGGATATTTATTATTTATATTTAAAATGCCGCAGGAGGTGATCAAATACCACCAAAAGAAAGCTCTAATTGTGGGGAAAAAAGGGACGTCAATTTTGTTTGGACACAGGGTCGCACGACCGTGCAATTATTAGTTAAAGCGACGCAGTGGCAAATCACAAAAAATGTCTGGTCATTAAGGGGGTTAAAACCTTCCGGGGCTGAAGTGGTTAAAAGCCAAAGTTCACCTTTGGCACGCTATTTCCAGTAAAGTGACCATGGGGCCTCAGTAGGTTAAACACTTGAGCTCCAGAAGATTTAAAGATCCCCCTTTATAACCAGGTCATGTTTTGCTATTAAGTACTTTGCTATTTTGACCAGTTGTCCACCGCACTATAGCCGAATGACGGATACAGCACAGACAGTTGGTTCTGGGATGCAGTCATATGACAGTATCCTGTGACCGCTCCCACAGCAGGGCACGGGGAGCGCGCTCTGTGATCACAGTGTCCAGAGGACACTGCTGATCACTGATTGAGGTAAAGAGCCAATCAGCGGCTCTTTATCACGTGATCAGCTGCATCCAATCACAGCTGATCAGGGATGTCAACAGAAGCCGGTTATCGGCATGCTTTTCCTCATGCTCCTCATACAGCATGAGGATCGGAGAAGAGAGCCGATAACCGGCTTCTATAGAAGGGACATCTACACTGATTATCAGTGCAGTCATTAAAGTGCCCACCAGTGCTGTCAATCTATGCCCACAAGTGCCTCCTCATCAGTGTCACCTATCAGTGCCCATGAAGGAGACAACAAACTACGAAACAAATGTTTTGTTATTTTCAGTCTTTGTTTATTTAGCAAAACATAAAACCCAGTGGTGATTAAATTCCACCAAAAGAAAGCTCTATTTGTGTGAAAAAAAATTATAAAGATTTCTTGTTTGGGTACAGTGTTGCATGACCACGCAATTTTAATTCAAAATGTGACAGCGTTGATAGCTAAAAATTGGCCTAGGCAGGAAGGAGGTAAAAGTGCCCAGTAGGCAAGTGTTTAACTGACAACTGCACAGTCTTGCAACACTGTATACAAATTACATTTTTATATTTTTTTTTCCACACAAAATAGAGCTTTCTTTTGGTGGTATTTGATCACCAATGTTTTTCTTTTGTGATAAAAGACAGAAAATTTTGAAATATATTTTCTACTTTCTGTTCTAAAACATATCCAATAAAAAAAATAAAATGTGTTCATAAATTTATGACAAAATGTATTCTGCTACAGGGCTTTGGTAAAAAAAAAAAAAAAATCCCAACAAAAAAAAGTGTATATTAATTGGTTTGTGTGCAAATAATAGCACCTACAAACCAAGGTATATAAACCGGAATTTACGAAGCTACAGATGCTATACTGTAATAGCATGAAAGGAAGAGGGGTGGCCCCTGAATGCTGCACATCTAGAGAATCCTACGGAAGTGGATGGAGTGGCAACCTCAGCCTGGACTCCGACCAGGCCATGCCCCCAACACGTTTCACTCCCCCCCTGCCGGAGCTTAGCCTTACCTGTCTCCTCTCACAATCCAGCGCTGTCCTGTCTGCAGCTCTACTGCCAACACTTCCTGGTCACACAGGAGACTGAGAGCAGTGGGAGCCATAGGCTCCTGCTGACAGACAGTCAAATACCGTGAGGAGGAAGTGTGGCCATGTTCTATCCTTTTAAGGACATTGCAAGTACAGAAAAATACCTGTTGATCTGCCAGAAATGCACTTAGCTCCCAATTTACTGGGCTGACAATACAGTAGCATTCTCTAGACTGATGAAGTCACGCGATCGTGGCGCTACGCGTTGGAACAGACAGGCACCGGAAGTGACGTCAGGTTGCGAGCTCGCCGCTCGTGGTGCTTAGCTTGTACCCTTGTTGTTTATGTGAATACCTTATTGGTTGTAATGAAATCACCTAGTTTTTACATATTACACGATTTGGGACCCCTTTTTCTTTCTCCATATCATATACACATCTATTTTGGAAGGATTTCCATCGCTGTTGATTTGTATAACAGAGGTATATATACCATTATAAAAGGAGAACCACACATCAAGATACAAGGCTCCCTAGATGATATCCATGTCATTGTCATCTATAAGAAGCCCTTAGTGTGAGTCACTGCAGGACCCGGGATTCCTGGATTGCCAGTGTCTACATTTATACGCTGTTACCTTACAGCGGTAAGGTAAGGGGCCATTATACACAGAGGCGTCATTGCACCGAAGAAGTCACCATTTACATTATTTCACTTGCACAGAGTGTTAGCTGGAGTCCAGCACTTCACTATCTCACCTTATCATGTATTTAACGCTTGAATACATTTGATTATTTGGACTTTATCCCATTTTATTGTCACTTTTGGCACCAGCACTTTATTTTTATGTGATTAAGGACATTTATTCACTTGGAGTTTATTCTTTTGCATTGTCACTTCCACTACTTATTCTGGAATTTATTTTTGTTAGAATATCTAAGCACTTAATATTGTTTATACTGTATATTAAATTTGTTTGCGATCATTTAGAGCGCAGCACCATTTATTCATTTTATTTTATTCTCTGGACTGAAACTGCAAGATGTGGTGTCAGCCCTGTCCGGATGTTTTCCCCACAACAAGGGGAAGTGTTATAAAGTCCAATGGAAAAACTAGCAGGACCGATTAAACTTGTCAAGATAGCACAGGCAAAGTAAACAGGGCAGCTCTAAATTTCTTAGACGACCGACGGGTACATTGAGCAAATAAGAATAGTTTGCAGTTGGACCACATACACTTTTAAATTAAAACATTACCCCTATAACCCATCCTGAATGGTTTTTACTTTTTCTTACCTTGTTAAGCAAAGTAAAAACTCACCTAAGTACACCATATAGGTCCCTCGCTGGTGTCATTTCCAGGTGCGGGACATTGCTCATCTGATACTGCAGATGGCCCCCTCGCCAGTGTGCTCTACTGTCCCCTTGTGATGACATCTTCTGGATCCTGAGTGAACCCCACTGCTGGACAGCCAATAGGAAGTATCCATGTCACACAGGCAGTAACATGGACAGCCAAGGCAGGACCTCATCTGTGTAAACAAAGGAAGATGGAGGACCCGGGACTAGAGGATCACAAGACCATGGTACTCGGTAGGTAAAATAGGCATTTAGGTTTGTTTTTTACTGCCATGAATCAATTAGTGGGGGTAGATGGTTTTACCCCAGAGCTGGGCTTTTTTTTTAATCAAGACCCCTTTCACATTGGGGTTGCGGGTCCGTTAGCGGTAAAGCGTCGCTAGTTTTAGCAGCAAAGAAAAATGGATGTGGAAAAAAAACCTGTTGGCTGACCACCTTCTAAAAATGCTAGTTGCCTGGCTGTAATGCTGATTCTCCAAGTTCAACACATTCTGAGCCTCTTACCCGAAACAAGCATTCAGCAAATGAAGCCAGGACACCAATGGCAGGTCAATGACACAGAAAGAACATTAGCTCCGTATAAAATTCAGGCAACTAGCATTTTCACGAGAAAACAAAGTGGTTAGTACTACCGCCTGGCAACACTAGGGTTGTCGTTCGTCTCTCAACCACGGCACTACCTGCCTAGGCTGCATGTTCTTCCTGTGTCTAAGTGAGCTTCCCTCCACACTCCAAAAACATGCTGGTAGGTGAATTGGCTCCTGTCTAATTTGGCCCTAGTATGTATGACTGTGAGCTAGGCTGGCCATACATTATACAATTTTCCTTTAGATTTACCAAAACCATATAGGAGGTCAAACCCAAACACTTTCAATTTATATGCAACCAAGCAGGCCCTTGCACTACATAGTTAAAGCAGAGTTCCGCCTGGAAAAAAAAAAAAGAAAAGTCAGCAGCTACAAATACTGTAGCTGCTGACTTTTAATATATGGACAATTACCTGTCCAGGGAGCCAGCGATGTCAGCACCCGAAGCCGATCTTCAGATCGACTCATGAGTGCTGCCACTGGCATTTCTGGTAAGGAAACCAGGCAGGGGAGACTTTTGGCTTCACTCCTGGTTCCCTACTGTGCGTGCGTGAGTCGCGCTGCGCATTCTGAATGCGCTCTTTTGCAGGAAGTGGGAGCAAATACCTAAATTTGACAGGTATCTGCTCCCCCCCTGAAAGGTGCCAAATGTGACATCGGAGAGGGGGGGGGGGGGGGTTGGAATCCGATCAGCGGAAGTTCCATTCCTGGGTGGAACTCCGCTTTAAAAAAGGTAAAGCTGAAAGGAAACTGAATAAGAAAATTGTATAAGGTATGGCCAGATTTAGGGACGTTAGATTGTAAGCTCCTTTAGGGCAGGGACTGAAGTGGATGTATAAATATGTAAATTGGTGGCACTATTTAAATACCTGTAATAAACAAATGGCAGTGGCTGGGGTTTTTTTTTTTTTAACCGGAGATCAGGAACTGATAAGATGCTAAACAGTGTTCTATACTCCCGCAATGCAATGATCTCCATAAAGCTACCAAGTTATGGAAAACAGGATACAGTTTGAATCCATCCATGATCTTCTTCGCTCGCTCACTACTAGACATGGTGGGGCGATTCCTTGCGTTTAGTCTGAGCCAACCCAATCCAAATGAATGGCAGGAGTCTGGATCTGAATTGTCAAATCTTCTTTCTGTGTAGGTCTATGAAATCGATTAGGTTTCTGTTCCAGTAAAATCGACTATGCGCAATTCATAAAACGAGTGTCTCTGGTTCACCTTGTAGGAGCAGCCTAGACCAGGGGATCAGTGGTCATGGACATCAGTCAGACAAGCAGTGAGGATGGCCTGTAGAGTGGTAGGACAGCAGGTCACTTAAGAGGTTTATTGCATGTACAAAGTCAGGGGGTGGTCAGGCAATGACAGAAGCGTACAGAAAATTGCAATGACTTGCCCAGCAGACAACTTCATAGGTCACCTCATACAGAGGGTGGTCAGTGAGGTATAGCTCAGACGGTGGACGAGGCTGACAGAAAAGGACAGGCAGGACTCCCCACAGCCTGCTGATAGATGGAGGGCTCCTCTGAGGTAAGAACGACAGGCCTCTATGGAGCACTTTCAGCTCTCGTATATCAAAGTTTCGCCCAGTTTTCTCCTCAGAAGAAACGGGTGCCCCACTCTGAAAGTCTGTACCCACCGCTGTCCCCTTTCCCCTCGCTCATATACGTACTGGGTAAAGCCGCCTTATCGACGTCGCTATCCCACCTCGGAGGCCGCTATTCCCTGTCAGGTAGGTTACGGGTCCTGATAAGCGGATTTAGCGATGCGCTTCCAGCGCCGCCTTCTCTCACCCGCAACGCCTTACACGAGTCTACCGATCTCTACAACCAGCCAATAACAGCCGCAGCAGCTGATACATGACAACACCATAGACCAATTAGATAAGAGACTGAGCATGGACCCACCTTTTTGGGCGTGGCGAAATAAACATTTCGTTAGGTTGCATTCTGAACGTTATAGTGTAAAAGATGCGCGTCACTCTGCCCAGCAACGTGACGTAGCATAGAAACGGAAAATATCGAACGGAAACTCAGAGGGGTCAAACTTTACAAAGCGTTCTGCTGTATTGTTTGAAGTTCTCTTTTATCCACTTGCGCTCCGGAAGATTTTTACCCCCTTTGTGACCAGAGCATTTATTTTTTTTTGCTTTTCGGCACTGCGCTTTTTAACCACTTTTACCGCGTTCCTGCCCAGGGCAATTTTTAGCTTTCAGCGCTTTGTATGACAATTGCAACACTGCACCTAAATACATTTTTTAAGCAGAGTTCCACCCATTTTTACTTGCTGCTTATATCAATTTATATAATTTTATTCCTGTCCCACTTCCGGTCCCGGCCGCCTAGGCGATTTCACATACCTTCCAACTGTCCCTGATTATGAGGGACTGTCCCTGATTTGGATCAATGTCCTTCTGTCCTTCTGTGCCCCTTTCCCCCTCATTTGTCCCTCGTTTTGGTCAGATCCATATAGGTGTATATAAAATGCACTTTTTATCTTTCAAAAAGTTTTTCCCAGTGCTAAACCTTTCATCCAATTTCTAAATTGCTTCATTTGTACATTTTAACCGCTTCAGCCCCGGGAAGATTTTACGCCCTTCCTGACCAGAGCACTTTTTGCGATTCGGCACTGCATCGCTTTAACTGACAATTGCGCGGCCGTGCGACGTTGCACCCAAACATTGACGTCCTTTTTTTCCCACAAATAGAGATTTCTTTTGGTGGTATTTGATCACCTCTGCAATTTTTATTTTTTGCGCTATAACCAAAAATAAAGTGCCAATTTTGAAAAAAAAACCAATATTTTTAACTTTTTGCTATAGTAAATATCCCACATTTTTTATCAAGCAAACAAATTTTTTCCTCAGTTTAGGCCGATATGTATTCTTCTACATTTTTTTGGTAAAAAAAAAAAAATCGCAATAAGCGTATATTGATTGGTTTGCGCAAAAGTTATAGTGTCTACAAAATAGGGGATAGATTTATGGCATTTTTATTTTATTTTATTTTTTTTTTACTAGTAATGGCGGCGATCTGCGATTTTTTTCGGGACTGCGACATTATGGCAGACACATCACTGCCAGGTTTCCTTACCTGGAATGGCAGCGGCTGCACCAACAGTCGATCTGAATATTGGCTGGGGTGCCAACATCACGGGTTCCCTGGACAGATAAGTGTCTATATAGTAAAAGTCAGCAGCTACAGTATTTGTAGCTGCTGATTTTATTTTTTCCTGAAGGCAGAACACCGCTTTAAGGCCTCATGCACACTGGACGTTAAAATAATGTTATAAAAACGTCAGTAGCTTTGCAGTGAGTTTTTCAACTGTTTTCAAATGTTTTTTAGCGTTTTTTTTTTTTTTTCAATGGATCAAAAACGTTAAAAAAATGCTGGTGAGTGACGTTTTGAGCGTTTATCAGCGTTTATCAGCGTTATGCCCTGTACACACGATCGGACATTCCGACAACAAAATCCATGGATTTTTTCCGACAGATGTTGGCTCAAACTTGTTTTGCATACACACGGTCGCACAAAGTTGTCAGAATTTCCGATCGCCAAGAACGCGGTCACGTACACCACGTACGACGAGACTATGAAAGGGCAGTTCAGAACCAGGAGCGGCATCCTTTGGGCTCCTTTTGCTAATCTCGTGTTAGTAAAAGTTTGGTGAGAGACGATTCGCGCTTTTTCATACTCGTTTTCATACTCGTTTTCTGCTGTTCAGTTTGTGCTTGTGGGTTTGTATCTGGTCTTCAGTGCGTGCAGTGAGTTCGTATTTGATTATTCAGTGCTTTCTTGTCCGCTCATTGCTGTTTTTCAGGTCGCTCTTCACAGGCCTTGCTGTTCTTCAGTGCGTTCTGTTACTTCGTTCTGAGCAGCCGACCGTTTTCTAGCCATGTTGCATATATGTACTCCTCGTAGAGTTCATGCTGTGCGGGGGCTTGGTGTTGGGGTCCTTACCTTGACAAAAGTCCAGTCCATGAACAGGGTGGGGAGGAGTTCATGGACCAAGAATTGGTTGCTCCAGCGTGACCAGTTCTGTCATATGCCTTTGCTTCGTGAGATCCGTGAGAATAATCCTGATGATTTCAGGTACTTTCCCCGTATTTCACCGTTTGTTGGCTTTGCTGACCCCCTATATCAGCAGGCAGGATACCTGCATGAGGCAAGCCATCACTCCGGAGCAGAGGCTAGTCGCCACCCTGCGGTACTTGGCGACAGGGAGAAGCCTGCAGGACCTCAAGTTCTCGACAGGCATCTCCCCCCAGGCTCTGGGGATCATTATCCCGGAGACCTGTTCTGCCATCATCCAGGTCCTGCAGAAAGAGTATATTAAGGTAATATTTATCCTTTAGCATCACATTTTATTGTATATAATGTTTGTTAATATATTGTATTTCTTTCCTCATTCCCGAATTACCATGATTGTAATATGCTGTGAATGTCCCCTTTGTCCTCATGCATGCTGGTTTTTTTAACAATTTTTTTTTGTCCTTCATACATATTTGCCTTCACTTACCTCCCCAGCATGCTCTCCTGGCCCTATATTCACCTCGTGTAGTCACTTAAGAATGTATTTTGTCAGCTCCATAGTAGTGCTTTACCCCAAACACCCCCTAAAATGTGTAAAAATGCGATTTGTGCTTTAAATTTAGGCATAGTGGCAGAGGCTTTTTTTTGGTGTCCCAAAATCATTTGGAACCCAACCTCCCCCCAACTGCTAACTCAGCTGATAACAATCCTCTATCTGCTGACTTTGCCAAACCCATACACACTATACCCACCTCTTTAGTGGTCAGATTTGTGGATGAATTCCCCAAAGCATGTAGTGCAAGCGCCTGCCAGAATACTTTCAAATGGTACTGTTTAAAGTTTTTGTATCCTATTATCATCTTGATAGGTAATAGCAGAATGTAAAAATGTGTACAGTGTGTATTTATCTCTTTGTATTATGACACTTCTTACCTGTCCAGTGGGCTGCCAATAGTGTAAAGTAAGGAGGGGCTGGCCAAAGTAATACACATTATTTAGGCATTCATCTCTCAATGAAGTGGAGAGGGTTACCTGTCCAAAACATCTCCCCCCCATGAAATTTTACAAATGGCCCATGGGGGAGGGGATCTGATAGGTGGACCTTATACCTTTGTCTTTAAATACTCCCTAAAATAAATGTTATACTGATGTTGGCCAAGAATGTTTGTGCCTAATCTGCTTTCCCTCTTTATGTGCAAAATTATTAATTTCGTTTTCTTGTTTGACTCCACAGTTTCCTTCCAACCCACATGAATGGCAGACTGGCCTCCCACTTTGCCCAGCGGTGGGACTTTCCTAACTGCGAAGGGGCAATTGATGGGAAACACGTCCACATCGTCCCACCACCCAACTCGGGGTCATACTATTATAATTATAAGGGGTTCAATAGTATTGTGATGTTGGCAGTGGTGTCGGCTACTTATGAGTTCCTGTATGTGGACGTGGGGAAGAATGGCCGGATGTCCACTGGTGGAGTCATCGCCCAGACGGAGTTCTACAGGTGTCTCCAGAATGGCAGCTTGGACTTGCCACCTCCGGAAGACAATGTGGACGGACTCCCAATCGTCTTCGTTGCTGATGAAGCGTTTGCGCTGGGGGACCATCTTATGCGGCCATTCCCGATGAGGACCCTCACCCCGGACCAGAGGGTTTTTTATTTCCGGCTGGAGTGGTGGAGAACACGTTTGGAATCATGGCCAGCCGGTTCTGCCTATTTCTTACACCCATACACATGGCGGAGTATAAACTGAATCATATCATCCTGGCGTGCTGTGTTGTACACAACTTTTTAAGGCGAAAATCTGCCAACTATGCTGCCTCAGTTGGGCCTGAGGCCGGAATTCAAGTAAATGTACCAAACCTGACGGCGCTTGAAAGTGGCCGTCCTGGCTTGCCCCCCCTGAGTGCCCACGAGGTCCGTCTTAGATACCTTGATTTCTTTGCGGGTAGGGGTGCCATCAATATGCCAGACAATGTCTGATACATTTTTGAAATAAAAAAAAATTAACTAGTAAAATCTTTGCTGACATTTACTGCTTGTGTTTCTTTTAGCTGACCCTGACAGAAATGTGGGGAGTCCTGAAAATGTCGTGATTGGGTAACCTTAAAAAGCACTGTTGGGTGTTGTTTACTAAAGGAAAATACACTTTGCACTACAAGTGCACTTGAGCCAGCACTGAAACTGCACTTGTAGTAAAAAGTGGATTTGCCCTTAGGAAATAACCCCCATTGTCACTGAAAACACCAATTTTACCTTAACAAAATTTTAGGAGCATTGAAACAATAATCCACACATTCTTGAGTATCAATCTTTTTAATACCAGCACAATCACATGTGCATTTCTAAAAGGTTTTTAAAACAAACCAACATGTTTGTTTTTTGAGTCACATTAATAAAAGTAGAAATGTACATTTAAGGTAAAACAGGCATGTTTCAAACAAACAAGAAATACACAAATCTGGAACTTACAAAGTTCAACTTTTGTATAAATTGAAAGCAATATCAGACATGAGTATTTATAAACTGTGTTTGATATTGCGTTCAGATGGGGTGAAGTCACCACTGGAAAAGCCAAATTTTGAAGATGCACACAAATTGCCGAATGTCAACATGTGCTAGCTGCCATCACGGGGGATCAAGGGACGTGTTTTGTGGGTGCAACCCCTTTCTCACAGCTACTTTATTATTGAGGAAGGGGTTGCACCCACAAAACGCCTACATTGATCTCCCGTGATGGCAGATAGCACATGTTGACACACTGTGTGCATCTTCAAAATTTGGCTTTTCTATAAAATGACAAAAAATGTTAAAAAATTTTAAATTACAAATACCACAAAAAAGGAAGGGATTTGGAGGTGTTTTAAACTCTCCCTAAAACATCAATGATGTTCTTCATTTTGTTTTTAACATCATTGATGTTTTTCTGGATGTTTTCCAAGTCCCTATTACACCCTATGACCTCCCGATCAGGATCTGTGCACTTTCACGGGTGAAATGACCTGGATCCACAACATCACGATCACCTAAAAATATAGTAACAAAAACACACCATGTATTATAAATATGCCGGCATCCATCTCTTACCTGAGCCAGTGGTCGCAGACACTCACCTATTGTGGTGGCAATTTCCACCACGTCTCCCTCGTCCTCCTGTTGGCTTTGGGGGATTTCACCTTCTTCATGAAGTGGGGGGTCTGTTGTCTCTTCTGCTGAGTGGTGTCCTCCGAGTCGTTTCTCCCCTATGTAAAAAAAAATAGGTATACTTAGCACACAGATATTTGATGACAGAAATAAGAATATGAAACATTGCTTGGAAGTGGGGTACAATTGTCTGTTTTGGCAGAGTTCCAAGATGAAGAAATATTTTTTTCCTTTGTCAAGCTTGAATACTTACCTGTTTTGTACAAGCTTCACAGATGGAGTCACCCCTATAGTATACACTGGAGCACCTGTGTGGGACCCCCTAATAAAAAGGGTGTTCTGTTGTCCCACATTAGTGCTCAAGTGTCCAGATGTGTAAACTGCTGCTGAGTGTCCTCTCCTTACACAGAATCTAGTTTGCATTACATTCTATTTACAAACCCATCTAGACAACAAAATGATTTAAGAGAAGTAGGCTAGAAAAAATGTATTCAAATGCATATGGCCAAAACAATGGTGTTTTATAGGCCGAACGAACAATGTTTCATACGAACGAATAATGTGTCCATGAACATGAAAGTTGCCATTTTAAACTGTACAACAGTATAAAGAAAAGCACATGGAGCAGCACGAACGTAATAAAAAATCAAGAATAGGAACACAGCACAACTACTTACTTTTTTGCAGCACTCTCCTGATCCTTCTGTACTGCTCGTGCTCCCTTAATTTGAGGTCCGGCCACCGCTTCCTGAGCTGATCCTTGGATCGCAGTAAATTCTTCTGCAGACTTTTGACCACTTTCGCCATGATCTTGGCCTTTCTGACATTGGGGTTGGGGTAAGGTCCATACTTCCCTTCATAGTCGGTCCTCTTCAGGATGTCGACCATCTCCAACATCTCCCCAAAGGACATATTTGAGGACTTAAATCGTCTCATCCGGGATCGGGACGTTTCTGGCTCCAGGCTTTCCTCCTCCTCCTCGTTGCTGTAATTAGCACGCACCTGCTGTGTCTCCGCCATGTGCTCTTCCCCCACTGCGCCAAACGAGAAGGGGGGGAATAGACTAGAAAGAACGTTAGGTGCCGGGTGGATTTTCACGCATGCGCAGTGTATATAAAGCGTAACACGTAACAATACGTACAATCTGTGAGCGGAGGAAGGAGTATCGGAGGCGCCGATCGTGATAACGAAGGTAAGATTTAAATTTTGGCCTATACTGCTTGTAGATTGAGGCCTGTATTTAGACAAGTTTATAAGACTTTAGGCTGACATTAGGGTTTGTCTGGTGTTGTGTCTTGCAGTGAAAATGGATCTAGTCAATGATCAGGACTTTATGCCAATTTTCATAGATATGTTCAGGGAGCTGCCTTGTCTGTGGCAGGTAAACCACCCCGAATATAAGAACCAAACAAAAGGGAAGGCAGCGCTGGATAATTTGCTGCAATTTGTGAAGTCGGTGATCCCCACGGCAGACATCACCTATTTGAAGATCCTAATTGGTGGCATGAGGAGCACTTATCTAAGGGAGCACAAGAAGGTCCAGGATTCCCAGAGATCAGGAGCAGCAGATGACATTTATGTCTCCAGGCTGTGGTACTATGACAGACTGCATTTTCTGTCAGATCAGACTGAACCAAGGCAAGCACTCTCCACTCTTCCTTCCACGCTTCCCCCCCCCCCCCCCAGCTGAGGCTTCTGATGTCCAACCTGGGCCATCCAGGCAGCAACATGTGGAGGAGCCCAGCTTGAGTCAGGTATAGCATTCTTCTAAATATTTCTGGTTGTCCAATCAATGATGTTAAATAGATGTTAGTTTGGAGTACTAATTTATGATTGTGATTGATGAACCAAAAACTAAAACCATGTCCCTTTTTCATACACAGGGAAGTCTCAGCCAGGAGGTGGCCGGGCCAAGCAGGCTGCCTGATACCTAGGTCCCTCCCCTCCACCTTCAAAGAAAAAGTGGCAGGAAGAGGAGTAACCTGGAGGAGGCTGCAATAGGCCTATTTTGGAAGGCTACTGAGGCCCTCAGAACACCCCACAGTGTGAAAGATGATTTTGCAGAGCTAACTGCCTGCAAAATGATGCAGATGGAGGAGGGCCAACGACTCTTATGTGAGTTTGTAATTTTGGAAGCTCTAAATAAGGGGTGAGGGGCCAACTCACATGTGAAACCCACATTTGTCAGCTCACCCATGGTCCTCTTCCTCCAGGTCCTCCTCCTCCTCCTCCTCCAGGTCCTACTCCTCCTCCTGCCACAACTCCACCGCCACAGCCGGGAAGGAAGCGTTTAAGGAAGACCAGAGAGTGATGAACGGGGTTCAGTGTGGTCTGGCAAAAGATGCAGCCTCTTGTATGACCACAGCCTTGGAACATACATGTCATCTGCTGCTTTCATGATCTCTGGGACTTCTGGACCAGACTGCACTCCCTTAGATATGGACTCCTCAGGCCACCAATTTTGCTGTAAAAGAATTGATGTCTGCCCTGGGGGTCAAAGGCTTCGCCAATTTATGATGTTTCTCCAGCGTTGCCTCCCTCTTTGTTTGGTTCTGAGCCCTTAATAAAGGATTTTTTGTTTCAATTATACTCGCCTATGTGTGCTTTCCTTCAAAAAGGACAGTTTGTTTGTGAGGAGGCAGGTACATTTCAAAAATACAATGTGAAATTAACAAGAGACACCAACACCAAGCCATCTCCTTGAGATTAAATAATACAAGTAAATAATGGTGTTGTGGTAACTTGACACTCAAAAATATTCTGGAGTAAAAAAAATAAACAAAAACACGATCAGGCTTGAAAAAAATACAAACCCAAAAAAAAAAAACATATATCTTTTTTGACAGATGTGACAAATCAAAATATATTGATGAAATCACGATAAATAATAAAGAAAGAAGTTTGTGAGAAGTCTGTGTGAATATCAGCAGCAAAACTACTTCATTCTTCTAGCATTATAAAGAAGAAGAGAGTGCGCTGCATTAAACAATTTTAAACATTGCAGCCTGACGAAAGTGCTATATCCATTCTGAACGCTAATTTTAGCAGACCGAGCTGTTCCGTCTCGGAATTTCTTCTGAGCATGTGTGGCACTTTGTGCGTCGGAATTGTCCACACACGGTCGGAATTGACGCGATCGGATTTTGTTGTCGGAAAATTTTATAGCCTGCTCTCAAACTTTGTGTGTCGGAAAATCCGATGGAAAATGTCCGATGGAGCCCACACATGGTTGGAATTTCCGACAACACGCTCCGATCGCACATTTTCCGTCGGAAAATTCGACCGTGTGTACAGGGCATTAGAGCGTTTTTACAGCTGAAAAACGTCTCTCAGGACACACTAGTTTTGGGGTTTTTTTTACTGCTCATAAACGCCACTGCCCAAAACTGCTGATAATAGGATAACATGATGGAGAGTTTAATGACTGTAGAAAAAAAGTCTACAGCTAAAAACAGCTACTGTGTGCATGAGGCCTAAGAGTAACAAATACATTTTTTCCAAGTCATCTTCCAGTACGGCTTACAGTGAGATAGGCTCCTCCCACCTAGCACAGGAAACTCATGATCAACATCATAAAAGCAGCACACATGTATTAGCCCCACAGTATTTGTGTTTCCTCAGGCCAGTCAGGAACTCCAAACAGATGTTTGTTATTTTTCCAGCCTTCGTGCTAGGTGGCAGGGGCCTTCCGACGTCCATGCCCAGGGCAAACAGGGGTAGTACTCCTGGGGTATGAGTCAGTTTGGGCCACCCAGAGACCTGATAGAGCGGTCTGGGGTGAAAGTAAGGGACCCCCTCTCCCGATTGAGCTGTAGCCTCAGTGAGGTACCTGTGAGGAGTGGAGGAGGTGATCCAGTGGGTCCATCTGAAAGGCACAGCAGAGTGTTCTCCTAGTGGAGGCGCAGACCGCCGCATGGTCCGGGTACCTGCTTTCTGCCGTTTACAGAGATCTCCATGTTGCAGGGCTTCTCTATCCCCAGCACGTGGATCGTGCTGGTGGCACAGAGTGATGAGGTAACTTCCAGTGCTGGCGGCAGGAAGTCCAGCGGCGGCCATCTTGGTACACCCAGACGCCAGGAAGTGAAGCCCTAGCTAGGATATCGGAAGGATAACAGGGCTGTGCAGGAGGGCGACGTCGGATCCACATTGCCAGATTCTCCACACCTCCTTATATAGGGGCCTGAATAACAAGATGGCGCCGAAGGCTTACAGGAGCATGGAGATACCAGGACCGATGGAAGCAGGTCTGGAGGCATCATCCTTGGATTCAGGCCCTAAGCTCAGAAAATAGGGGGCAGACTGCTCCTTCCCTTTTCTTATGCTCCTTTGATGGGGGCACAGGGGGCGTTGTGTTTTTTTCCAGAGCCTGTTTATTGATATGCTTAGGGTGGACAGGTGTCGCACATACTAGCATAGGCACCGGTGGTGGGTACTTTAAAAAAAAAATGTTATCCACAGGGTGTTTTTGTTAACGGTATTGTCTTCAGTGGAAGTAATGTGCTGGCGTTTGTCATTTGATTCATTACAGGACAAAGCCCACGAGCCCAGAGATAGCAAAACAGAGACACCCAGATAAAGGTGCCCGATGTGCACCAAGAAAATGCCTTTTGGGTGGAAGAGAAGTGCATGTCAGGACTATATAGACAAGCTCATCAAAGGAGAAACAGGCCCTATCCACAAGGGTTTTATGGACTCAGTGAATAAAGGGATGAAACAGACTTTACAGTCCTTTAAACCTAGAGAGCAGGAAGCTCTTGCTGAACCTATCCCCTGTACTTCTGGCACCAGTACTAGTGTTAGGCCAATGGTCCTGACCCACGCACGGACAGCCCATCAGCACGGAGTACTGGAAGAGAGCTCAGAGTCAGCCTCAGAGTCTGAGGAGGGGGACTGTAATGAGGAAAGACCCAGCAAGGTTCAAAGATCCCTTTTTCCTTCAGAGGTAACAGAGGAGCTATTAAAGGCTATATATACGACACCCTGGAGATAGAGGAACCAGAGGACCAGGAGTTGTCTGTACATGACCTATTATATGCAGGCCTTCAGCCTAAGCAGAGCAGAACCTTTCCGGTACATACGTTCCTAAAAGAGACAGTACTTCAGGAATGGAGGAGACCGGAAAAGGGAGTCTTCTTCCCTAAAAGTTTGAAAAGAAGGTTTCCCTTCAAAGAGGAGGATACAAAGTTGTGGGAAAAGTGCCCCAGACTGGACGCTTCCCTATCTAAAGTTTCAAAAGGTTCAGAGCTTTCCTTTGAGGACTCAGGCACCCTAAAGGAGCCAATGGACAGAAAGGCGGAAGGGTATTTAAAGAAAGTGTGGGAAGCCTGCTCCGCTAACTTTAAGCCAGCACTAGCCACTACATGCGTGGCTCGTACGCTTGATTTGTGGCCTAAACAGCTCTGCACTCTTCTGGAGTCAGATACTCCCAGGGAAGAAATTTTGGTTGCTTTACCAATGCTAAATAAGGCAGTAGCCTGTATAGCAGATGCGTCCACTGAGTCTGTAATATTCTCAGCCAGCTCTACAGCATTAATTAAGGAAGCCAGGAGGGCTATCTGGCTGAAGTTCTGGGGAGGAGACACAGTGTCAAAGGCCCTTCCCTCCCCTTTAATGGAGATTTGCTCTTTGGTAAAGAGCTAGAATCTGTCCTAGAGAGGTCAGCCGATAAAAAGAAAGGGTTTCCTTTCCCCAAAAAACAACAGCAAAAAATACATTTTCATCCCTTCCAGAGATCAGGTGAAAGGAACTATCATCAGGGCGACAAAAGACACCATAACAAGGGTTTTGCAGCCATGCAAGACCAGAAAAGAGGGTGGCAATACAGTAGGGGAAGGGGCAGAGGTGGCTTCCTTTTTAAACCACCCCAGCCTAAAGGTCCTTCCCAGTGACTCAGTCAGCCATGTGGGAGGAAGGTTGGGATCATTCATTCACAGTGGCAGACCATTTCCAGCAGCAGCTTTATCCTGGATCTGAAAAAAGCAGGGTACAGGAGAGAGCTCCTGGGCTGCCCCCTCAAAAATTTCACACAATTCTCCTGAAAGATGTGGAGAAGGTAACAGCTATGTCTTCCCTCCTACAGAGTATGCTGGAAGAGAAGGTGATAAGCTTCATCCCCCCAACCCTAAGAAAAGGGGGGTTTTATTCTCACGTTCTTTTGATAAAAAAGCCATCAGGAAAATTTCGACTCATTTTAAACCTGAAGCAAGTGAACATGTACGTAAGGTACAAATGATTCAAAATGGAGTCAATTTACACCACCAGAGATTTGTTAACCCCTGGGGTCTTCATGGTCTCATTGGACCTAAGAGACATCTATCTTCATGTCCCCATTCGAAAAGAGTCCATGCAGTTTCTCAGGTTTGCAGTGAAGAAGGGGTTCAAGACCCTCTATTTTCAGTTCAATGCTCTCCCCTGCGGATTGGCGTCAACTCAACGCATCTTCACAAAGATTCTGGCAGAAGCTCGTTGGATCTGAGATCGGAGGGAATTCATATAATTCCCTATCTGGACGACCTGCTGATCTTTGCAAACTCAGTAGGCGAGACGAAACAGAACCTGAGCAGAAGTATCAGACACCTTCAGCAGCTGGGGTGGCTGGTAAATCAGGAGAAGTCACAGTTGGTACCTACTCAAAGTATAGTATTCCTAGGATACTTAATAGACTCGACTACATCCAAAATTTTTCTGATGAAAGAAAAAGTGGCAATAATAATTGCAGAGGTGAGCAGCCCCTGTGCATGTACAGAGACCTCAATTCAAGGTATAATGAGGGTTCTTGGTTTGATGACAGCAGCCATCCCAGAAGTCCAGTGGGCACAAATCTGGCAGTCAGTACCCTTAAGGTTCAGATGTCGGCTCTGTCTAGCTTTTTAAATCAAAGACTCGCAGAAGAGCCACTGGTCAAGAGATTTCTTGCATCCAACAGCCATAAGCGGGTCCCCAAGTCAAGGAGGTTCCCTCCCTGGGACTTATCCACTGTGTTGCAAAGTCTTTGTAAAACACTGTTTGAGCCAATAGACGAACTGCCCATAAAGCTCTTAACCTTGAAAACAGTGGTTTTGGTGGCCCTAGTCTCCGCTAGGAGGGTTGGTGAGATACAGGCGCTTTCAGTGATTGAGCCCTTCTGCATAATCTTGCAAGACAAGATTATCCTCTTGCTGGACCCGACATTTCTCCCAAAAGTATCGTCTAACTTCCATAGGTCGGAAGAGATCGCGATACCATCATTTTGCGGAAATCCTAAAAACGACAAGGAGGCAGGATTTAATAGGAGATGCTTGATCGCTTACATAGAGCGCTCCAAGGAATGGTGAAGTTCCACCAGCCTGTTTGTGTTGTTTGCAGGTTCAAACAGGGGTAAAAGGGCATCTAAAAATACCATCGCAAGGTGGATGAAGTCGGCCATCGCGGAGGTATACAAAGTAGAAATCCCAGACACTAGGAATAAATGCTCATTCCACAAGAGCGGTTTCTACTTCTTGGGCTGAAAGGGCAGGAGCATCTCCCCTCCAGATTTGCAAGGCAGCAACCTGGTCCAGGTTCCAGACGTTCGTAAAGCATTACATACTGGATTTGCTTGCCAGCCAAGACCAGTCTTTCGGCAGGAAAGTGCTGCAGGATGTGGTCCCGCCCTGATCAGGTAGGCCTCCAAAAGCCTAACACTCCAGCTCCATCTTCCAACCGAACTCCACACTGCCCCTGCTGGGCTAACATCTGGGTGGTTCCTCATATTAAAGCAGAACTAAACTCTCCTATCCTTTTTAGCCAAGGGAGTTGCCATCTTAGCCTTTGTATGATCTGCAACTGCCATGGTGCTGCAGATGTGATAAGTCATTACACCAGCCATTTGATGGTTTGACAGTTTGCAATCCTGGCATGCAGGCAATGTAACTGTTTTCTAAAATTGTTGAATTGATAGGTTTAGTTCCACTTGAAAAGCAGTGAGAAAAAACAGCCAGATCTGTTAGTAAAAGCAGCATTCCACTGCAAGTTCTGCATTTTTCACATTACACTTATTAGGCTCACAGTTAACCCCTTGATTACCCCTTGATGTTAACCCCTTCCCAGCCAGTGTCATTAGCACAGTGTCAGTGTACAGTATTATATCTGATCACTGTATTAGTGTCACTTGCAACATTAGTGTCAGTTAATCAGTATGTGCCCCTCCCAGCTAGTGTCTGTTAGCTCTAGATTGCCCGCACACCAGTCCCACAGTTGCTAATCACCGCCATTATCAATATAGCATCTGAAGCTGCATAAATTTCAGTAAATATCCCATAGTTTGTAGACGCTATAACTTTCATACAAACTGATTAATATACGCTTATTGGGATTAATTTTTTTTACCAAAGGCATGTAGCAGAACACATTTTGATGGCACAAAGGGAGTGCAAGAATACTACATTTCAGAAGAGCCAACTTTTCTAAACTGAGCTCAATACTACAAGATATTAAATGGGACCAAATCCTAAAAACACTGAATGCTGAGGAAAAATATGGGTATTTTAGGAACATATTAAATAAAGGTATTATCCAGAGTATTCCAATGGACAACAAATATAAAAGAGTTAAGGTTAGACCTGGATGGCTAAACTTTAATGTAAAAAGACACTTTAAAGAGGAAAAAAAATGGCCTTTAAAAATATAAGGTAGAAGGGTAATTGTTGGCATTCCAACACTACAAGGAATGCAATAAGAAATGTAAGAACGCAATTAGGGCAGCTAAAATAAACCACAAGACATAAAGCGGAAAATAGTAAAAAAATATCCAAAAATATTTTAAATTAACAGTAAGAAAGTGAGGTCAGAGCACATTGGCCCCATAAAGGATGATCAGGGGAAGTTGGTTACAAATGATAAGGAGAAGGCAACTGTAATTAATGCTTTCTTCTCCTCAGATTTTACACTGGAACAGGAGGGGTATAGAATCCAAGACTGTATCATTAGTAACACATCACAGAATATACCCTTGTGGCTAACAGTAACCAGTGTTCGAAAAAGACTTGAAAAGCCTAACACAAATAAATCACCAGGACCGGGTGGCTTACACCTCAGAGTCCTCAAAGAACTCAGTCAGGTCATAGCCAGGCCATTATTCCTAATTTTTATGGACAGCTCAATGACGGGAATGGTACCACCTGTTTGGCAAAAGGCCAACATGGTACAAATATTTTAAAAAGGGCAGAGATATATTCCTGGAAACTACAGGCCAGTCAGTCTAACATTGATCATATGTAAACTCTTGGAGGGGATGATAATGGACTATATCCAAGACTTCGCTGATGAAAACAGTATCATTATTAGTAATCAGCATGGATTTCTGAAAGGTCATTCTTGCAAAACAAATCCAGCAGAATATTAGCATGCATATAAAGGGTATTTACTCAAGAGATAAAACAATAATCCTGCCACCTTATAAAAGTCTGGTTCGGCCGCATCTTGAGTATTCCGCAGTTCTGGTCACCAATCCTCAGGAAGGATGTGCTGGAAATGGAGAGAGTTCAGAGAAGGGCAACCAAGCTAATAAAGGGACTGGAGGACTTCAGTTACGAGGAAAGACTACAAACATTAAACCTATTCTCCCTTCAGAAGAGATGCTTGAGAGAAGATATGATAGCAATATACAAATATATTAATGGTGATTCTAGCATAGGAAGTAAGCTATTCAGTCTTAGGGAGTGTAAGAAGACACAGGGCCACTCAATGAAATTGGAGAAGCAGTTTAACTTTAAACTGCTTAGAAGGTTTTTAACTGGAAGGGCAGTAAGGATGTGCAACTCCCTTCCACAATTGGTGTTGTCAGTGGGAAGTATAGATAGTTTCAAAATACTTTTAGATAGGCATCTTAACAAACACAATATACAGGGATATGGGAAATGCTTTTTGACATGAACACACACCCACACAGGTTGAACTGGATGGACTGGTGTCTTTATTCAACCTTACCAACTATGTAACTATGTAAAATTTTTGGACTTTTTTTGTTTATATAATAAAACATAAAAGACCCAGTGGTGATCAAATACCACCATAAGTAAGCTCTATTTTTGTGAAAAAATTATATAAATTTCATTTGCATACAATGTTGCATGAACACGCAATTGCCAGTGAAAGTAGCAATTGTAAAATTGCAAAAAATGCCCTGGTCATGAAGGGGGTAAAACCTTCCAGTGTTCAAGTGGTTCAAAAATGATCCAAAGAACAAGCTCAAGTGTGACCCTAGCCTACCCTGTCAGCCAGTACAAACAATGGTTAGTGAATAATATAGTGGCCCTCCTGTTCTGCAAGCTGGCATATTTGACATAGCGGACCAACAGCAGACAGATTCCTGGAGTTACTGCCAACCTCACCTCTGGGACACTTCAAGCTGTGCTGGTTGTGAGTATTCCTTTTCATTAAAGAGGCAATAGTATTTATGATTCAGCAACATGTCTGGCATTAAACGAAAGGGTCATTGCCCTACCACTGCAGGCATTCCACAAACCAAAGCCCAATGTGCACTTTGTGCAATACTGAGCTTGGCACTGTAAATATTGTGCCTTCTGCACTTTGTACAACTCTCAATTTCTTCTACATGCAACTCCAGCTACCACTGACCCCCATTTTTTATCTTTGGGCGCTTATTCCTCTTCTTTTATAGCAGTGGTGGTGTTTTCTTCTGGTATGTAGGGATTTATTACTCAGTGCAACTTGCTAAAGCTATTTTGGCCCTACTTCTCCTGTGGATCACAGGAGTGCACTTCGTTCTGCACTCCTGTGACCCAGATTCAGCTGACAGTGGGCTAAAGTCAGAAATCAGTGGCACCCCGTGCATTGAGGGTGCACGAGCGCCAACCCCCCATCCCTGCCGTCGGCACACTATCGATGCACCCGGCCCCTTTCAGAATGCCGGGTGTATGAATTCCTATGGAGGGGGTGGGGGGGTGTTTTTTTTTTTTTTTAAGCAAAGGCTCTGATGGGTTTCAAAAAAGGGTGCAAAATAGGGTGCTTCTGTGCCCCGATCCCACCCAATTGTGTGATGATAGCGAATTAATTTTCGCTATTTTCACACTAATGTTTCTCCTTGCTTATCAGGAGGCAGGTCATCAGACCTGTTTCCCGATTGGCCAAAGCACCAGGTGATCCTATTTGATGCCTGTCGCTTAGGAATAGGAGGCACGAGCAGAGGAGACATGCACTGGACTCGAGGAAGGACACAACTCCGCTGCCGCTGCTGCTCTGGAGGAGACACAGTCAGGAGGACTTGGAGAGGATACCACAGCCCAGCAGTAAGTGCCAGACCTCCCACGCGGGGGGGCTTGGGGGACCTGTTAGTGCCGATCTGTAAAGCTGAGCTGTATACCCTGATCTGTGATGCTATATACCCTGATCTGGGATGCTGAGCTGTATGCCCTGATCTGTATTACTATATACCCTGATCTGTGATGCTATATACCCTGATCTGTGAGGCTGAGCTGTTTGCCCTAATCTGTAATGCTATATACCCTGATCCGTGAGGCTGAGATGTATTCACTGATCTGTAATGCTATATACCCTGGTTTGTGTCATGCTGAGCTATATACCCTGATCTGTGAGGCTGAGCTTTATACCATGATCTGTGAGGCTGAGATATATACCCTGATCTGTGAGGCTGAGCTATATACTCTGTCCTGTGATGCTGAGCTGTATACACTGTCCTGTGATTTTGGGGCTGTATACTGTGGAATACAGGGGATGGAGTGGGTGTATTCTATAAAGGGTGGGGCTTATGAGACGTGGGAGGGGTCAACAAGGAAGGGCGGGGTCTGGTCCCCCCCATCCTAAAACTTCACCAGCCGCCACTGAGTCAGATGTCAGCTGGCTTCTCTTAGCCGGTCCAGATTCTGAAGAGATCCTAACTTTATGGTTCGTTCACTTCATACGTGCATGGAAACTGATGGGAAAACCATGCAGATTTCACTTGCAGAGACATCAATTTCACATCAATTTACATCAGTTTTCATGCGCATTTCAGTGAGTTTTTATACACGTTGACATCAGTTTTTATGCACGTCAGTTGCAGTATGTGCCCTGTTTAAATCACAGTGTTGATGTCACGTCCGTTTTTTTTAATCAGAAAGTTGCATATACGTTGCAGATTCCTCTGCAGAAAAAATCTGAACATGATGCTAGTGTTGTGGTGTGAACAGAGCACATATAGAACAATTCTTTTTTGTGCCCTTGCAGAACGCATGCAGAAAAACGCACATGATGAAAACAAGAACTTAAAGTGGAACTAAACCTATCAATTCAACAATTTTAGAAAACAGTTACATTGCCTGCATGCCAGGATTGCAAACTGTCAAACCATCAAATGGCTGGTGTAATGACTTATCACATCTGCAGCACCATGGCAGTTGCAGATCATACAAAGGCTAAGATGGCAACTCCCTTGGCTAAAAAGGATAGGAGAGTTTAGTTCTGCTTTAATATCAGGAACCACCCAGATGTTAGCCCAGCAGGGGCAGTGTGGAGTTCGGTTGGAAGATGGAGCTGGAGTGTTAGGCTTTTGGAGGCCTTTGGGAGTAGCTCACCAGTCGGGGGGTGAAATCAGGCCTGGGCTCAGGAGTGAACAACAACAGATAGCGGCGCAGGTCAAAGTATGGAGATAAGCAATGCAAGTTCATAAAAAAGTCCTTTGAGCAAATACAGCTCTGTGTGAAGATGTGCAGTCTGTATGGTAGGGCAGCCTTGTGGGGGGAGTTGAAGCCACTCCAGATATGTAAGAGAGAAAACAAAGCAACAGGCGCCTCTTAGTAAGACTGTTTAAATTTAATGACAAATTGCATTAAAACACTCACGTGTAAAACACTGTCAAGCGCAGGGGAGTCCAGTAAAGCCATATACAATCTCTGCAGTCTGGATGAAAATAAGCTCTGTTCCTCTATGCTGTCGGCGTGCTGATCCACAGTACACTTCCGGGACAGCCACGTGGGCTGGTGAGTGTTTCAGTCAGAGGACTGAGAGACATGCCTGAAGGAACTGGGTGCAAGCAGTCTGGGATGGATGCAGAGTCCGTCTGGGAGGACTGTGGAAAAGTAGCCAGGAGGGCTAGTGAAAAAGGCAGCTGCAGCTAGGCGGGCTGGCAGTGCCTGAAGAGTTGGTGTTGGAAGCAGTAGCCACAGGAGAGGACAGCTAGCACCAAAGACCTCTATTCTTGATACACCTAAAGGGGCCTGCGGTCCCTGCCTACAAAGGGCATTCACAAGGATCTAACTGAGAGTGTGTTGGATCCAACCATTAGTGTTAGCTAGTGCTGGGAGTGGTAGTTCTACAAGCAATTCTGTGCTGGAGGAATGGAGGAAGAAGAGGAGAAGTGTGTATATACTGGATGTATATAGTTGAGTCCCTGAAGAGTTTCTACTGTGGCATTCCCATAATAACACTTCCCCATCCAAGTTTAATCCCTGTAAATAAAAAAAAATAAACAAAGCTGCAAGGACTGCTTCTTGTCTCAGGAGTCATTTATTAGGGATGGAGGCATCTGACCCAACTATGTACAGTTCTTCCCACCACATCTGTGTACTTGCATGTCCTGTTTGTTCGCCGATCTTGTCTGAGCGCACAGGGCATGCAAATTTGCATATCACAGTTACTATTCATCCCTCCTTTTTGATCTGACAGCCACAGCTTGCAGTTGTATGTGTGCTGCACTTGTTGGGCCACTTGGCCGCCTGTTGCCTGGGAGCTGCGATGCACATTTGGCTCCCTCCCCCTCCTTCCTCTTCCCTCCACGGGGGGCTGGCGGGTTTGCTTGCTGCGCATCGTTGTCACGCTGGTCGTCACTTTGACATCACAATGTGTGCGTCTTTCCACGCTTTGGCTGATATATAGGGGGAATCTCTCTGCGCCATCTTGAACGGCGGAGCTGCCTGGAGGGGGACGCCTCTCACCCTCTATCATGCCTAGCGTGATGCTGGAGGTCACCCGCGGGTGGGCTGGAAGTCCTAGGCACGCCTTACTGTTAATGCTTCTACCTGCACCATTGGCCACGTTACACTCTTTGTGTAACACGTCGCCTGATATATCTATCCACGAGGTAATCACCTTCGTACATATGGATTCTCTTTTTGCTGTGCACAACTCCTTGTTTATTCACGTATTCTGGTGTTTATATTCATATGACTGCCCCATACATCCGGAACTTCAGTTTTATTCATTTGGGCATGGTTCTTTGGTTTTTATTGGTATATTCTTATTCTCTTTCACTCTCTGTACTCAATTCCCCTCACTGGATATCTGGTCCTCACTTTGTTCACATCATCATTATCATACGGAAGCTCTTTATAGCATAACCCCTTTTTTCACAGACTCCTTTGGAGCCTCACCCTGTGTCACCACCCACATCATATGGAGAACCTAACTTCCTTGGGATTTGTGTTTGGGCGTTCACATCGTATGCGGTGTGGCTTCCTCAGCTCCCGGACTAGACGACCCTTTCCAGTGGCTCCTCCCAATTGCAATTTTCCATACCCCTGTTTTCCAGTCTCATGTAAGTAACAGGACCATAACAATTCCCATTGCCTTCCCTTGAAGCTGGAGTTCTTACCAGAACTTACCGGTTTCACTTTCTATATCCATATTTTTTACAGACCAACGGATGCATCTGCTGACGAAGTGTCTTTACACGCAACGTGTTGAGCATTGATAGGATGCAATCTCGTTTTAGTTATTCACCATCATAATTATCATCAAACCCCCCTTATTATTTGTTATTCTCTTACACGGAGTACACACTTCATACATTGTTAACTGCAATGTGCTGCCATTTTGGTTTTAAGGTTGTATATACATGAACTACCTGAATATGTTTTTATATTTTCTATTTATATGTCTATGAACTGTACTTCTTTCAACATTTACACTGTGTAGTGGCGTTTAATGTACCCCATATTGAGTGCGATTCTATACCTTCATTTACAGTATCTCACAAAAGTGAATACACCCCTCACATTTTTGTAAATATTTTATTATACCTTTTCATGTGACAACACTAAAGAAATGACACTTTGCTATGATGTAAAGTAGTGAGTGTACAGCTTGTATAACAGTGTAAATTTGCTGTCCCCTCAAAATAACTCAGCACACAGCCATTAATGTCTAAACCACTAGCAACAAAAGTGAGTACACCCCTTAGTGAAAATGTCCAAATTGGGCCCAATTAGTCATTTTCCCTCCCCGGTGTCATGTGACTCGTTAGTGTTACAAGGTCTCAGGTGTGAATGGGGAGCAGGTGTGTTAAATTTGGTGTTATTGTTCTCTCTCTCTCTCATACTGGTCACTGGAAGTTCAACATGGCACAAAATGGCACCTCATGGCAAAGAACTCTCTGAGGATCTGAAAAAAATAATTGTTGCTCTACATAAAGATGGCCTAGGCTATAAGAAGATTGCCAAGACCCTAAAACTGAGCTGCAGCACCGTGGCCAAGACCATACAGGGGTTTAACAGCACAGGTTCCACTCAGAACAGGCCTTGCCATGGTCGACCAAAGAAGTTGAGTGCAAGTGCTCAAAATCATATCCAGAGGTTATCTCTGGGAAATCCACAATGCTGCCAGCATTGCTGCAGAGGTTGAAGGGATGGGGGCCAGCCTGCCAGTGCTCAGACCATATGCTGCACACTGCATCAAATTGGTCTGCATGGCTGTCGTCCCAGAAGGAAGCCTCTTCTAAAGGTAATGCACAAGAAAGCCCACAAACAGTTTGCTGAAGACAAGCAGACTAGGGACATGGATTACTGGAACAATATCCTGTGGTCTGATGTGACCAAAATAAACTAATTTGGCTCAGATGGCGTCAAGCTTGTGTGGCGGAAACCAGGTGAGTAGTACAAAGACAAGTGTGTCTTGCCTACAGTCAACCATGGTGGTGGGAGTGTCATGGTCTGGGGCTGCGTGAGTGCTGCTGGCACCGGGGGAGCTACAGTTCATTGAGGGAACCATGAATGCCAACATGTACTGTGACGTACTGCCCTGCGGCCCAGTCTCCTTTTGGAGACTGGGCCGCAGGGCAGTATTCCAACATAACGACCCCAAAAACACCTCCAAGAAAACCACTGGCTTGCTAAAGAAGCTGAGGGTAAAGGTGATGGACTGGTCAAGCATGTCTCCAGACCTAAACTGAGCATCTGTGGGGCATCCTCAAACAGAAGGTGGAGGAGCGCAAGGTCTCTAACATCCACCAGCTCCATGATGTCATCATGGAGGAGGGGAAGAGGACTCCAGTGGCAACCTGTGAAGCTCTGGTGGGTTAGGGCAGTGCTGGGAAATAATAGTGGCCACAAAATTTATTGACACTTTGGGCTCAATTTGGACATTTTCACTGGGGTGTATTCACTTTTGTTGCCAGCGGTTTAGACATTAATTGCTGTGTGTTGAGTTATTTTGAGGGGACAGCAAATTTACACTGTTATACAAGCTGTACACTCATTACTTTACATTGTAGCAAAGTGTAGCAAAGTGTCATTTCTTCAGTGTTGTCACATGAAAATATATAATAAAATATTTACAAAAATGTGAGGTGTGTACTCACTATTGTGAGATACTGTATATATATATATATATATATATATATATATATACACTTATAGACAATAGAATACCACTGGAACATCACCTGCAAGGATAAGCAAGTTAAACATCAATACTGGCAATACTTCTATAAAGAGAACCCAGGCCGGCCTGTTTAACCTTTGATCTTAATGGAGGATAAAACTAAAAATAGATGGTATGAGAGCCCTTTAAGTATCAATGACAGAATAGCTCTGTTGCAGATCTGATGGTCTTCACTGGCAGTCAGAGCTCATTAAGTGTATCCAATAGGGTGGAGTAAACAGAGCGGTAGTATATCTTGTACTGACTTAGTTAAAAAACGTATGTACAGTGTTCAGATGAAGGTGCAGTGAAGTGAAGTCAAGGTAGAGCTGTCTGTGCACAGTGTCCCAATGAAACAAAGGAAAGGGTTGCAAAACTGGTCAATAGCCCTCTCACCAACGACCAGGCCGATTCAATGCCTTCCTGCAGCCGACTCCCGAATGGATGTCCTGGCTGTAGTAGCCGCTTGTGATGATCACCCGTTCCGGAGCGCGAATCATGGGTCGCTGCACTGTATGGATAGTGTTGACCAGATGTCCGATGAACAGCAAGCGGTGCTGAATCTCTTCTTGGTCAGGTAGGAATGCTCTGGACCGCGTGGTAGGCCGTGACCTCACTCTCCCGGCGTGAAGAGGTCCTTCACACACAAGGAACAGGTGAAGAGAGCGCGAGGTGGTCTCCTTTATAGTTCTTCCCAGCAACCTCTCTGGTGTTAACAAAGATCCCTGGAATATGTAGTCCAAATGCATGGTCATGCAGGGGAACAGCCGTCTGATGAAACTACCCATCCCATAATCCCTTTGGCTGGGCTCAAAAATATGATGTCAGTCTCGTAACACTGAGCACTAGAGGAATAATGTGGTACACAGATAGGGCAGGGAATAGCTGTTTGTGGCAATTATAGCCCATATTGCTACATGTACATATGGTGTAAATATTTACTGTAAAGATATGGTGTATATTTTTGATACAGTAATTATTTGTAACATAGCCCGTCCCAGTTTGTTCCCTTTCTCCCTTTCAAAACTGTATTTTTATGGGATGCCCTTGCTCCTGGGCCCAGGAGGTAGCGTTGCTAGAGAGCTGGTGTTAGAATTGTTTTTTGTGTTCATTTTCAGGCTTGGCTAGAAGCCAAGCCTCTGTGTTTTTCTTGGTGAGGTGAGTTACTCAGGTAGGCTGGATGACGCAGCAGCAGCTCCCTGCTTGCTGGAAGCTTGGAGAAGGTTCCAGAAGCAGTTAGGAGGAGCTAGATTCTGAGGGATCTGACCAATCCCCAACAGAAGGGTTTTTGGACAATTTCATGCTTCCAACTTTGTGGGAACAGTTTGGCGATGGCCTCGTCCTATTCCAACATGACTGTGCACCAGTGAACAAAACAAGGTCCATAAAGACATGGATGAGAGAGTTTGGGGTAGATAATTTTGTTTAATTGTTTTGGAATTTGATGTTAATCTGTTTCGAATTCGGCATTCGAATTTGAATTGACATTCGAATTTGAATTTATTCTTTTCTAAATTTGAACTCCAGAAGACGATTATATTCTTTCTATTTAGTTCTATTCTATTTTATTGTTTTTCTCTGTTCAATTCTTTTCTATTCTTTTTTATTCTATTCTCTTATTTTCTATTGTATTGTTTTCTATTCTAATCTAATCTATTCTATTCCAATTTGGCTGTTTGAGATAAACGTGACCTGAGAATAAGGCATTTGAAGCCAGTGGATACCATAGGCCAAGATCTATTGGACCAGATTCAGTTAACCACATGACACCAGGAGGTGTCAGTGTATCATGCTTGTTTAATCTCTGTAATTCGTGATCCAATTGATCCAGTTAGAGGCTTTCAGTGTGGTGGAGGGCACGTGTTTGTGTTGGAATATCCAGCACTTTCCATGCTGTTGGTGGCTTTGGAGTGCACAATTTAATGACAAGGAAGAAATAGACAATTTTTTCACCTTTTTTCTGAACACATTTGTGACATATTTATTTGTTGCATATGGATTATTATTTTTTATTTATTTATTCGTACAATTGCATGGATTCAAATTTTGCACATATTTTCTATATTTATGTATCACCATTTGCACTGTATTGAATTAAAGTGTTACTAAACCCACAGCAGTAAAATCAATCTTTATACAGTGGTGTCACTAGGAATGGTGTCACCTGGTGCGGTAAAACATGGTGTCACCCCTCCCCCCCACCCCCATTGTTTAAAAAATGTGTGGAGTGACCCTCACCCCCAATATTCCCCTCTCAACAAATATCCTCACCACCCTATATGCCCCCTTCCAGTACAAATACCCCCTCTCAGCACTACTTCCCCTCCATTTCTCCCCTTTCAGCACAAATCCGCCCTCTCAGCACAAATCATCACCCTCATTTCCCCCCTTTCAACACAAATCCCTCCTTTCAGCACAAATCATCACCCTCATATAACCCCTTTCAGCACAAATCCCTCCTCTCATTACAAATCATCACCCTCATATACCCCTTTTCAGCACAAATCCCCCTTCTCAGCACAAAATGCCCCCATATCTCTCCTCCCAGTATAAATCCCCCCAAACTTCTCCTTATACAAATTCTCTTACCCCCCCCCCCCTCAGTACAAATCACACCCTCTTCTCCCCCTTCCCTGCACAGATCTCCCCCCTCTCAGCAAAAATCCCCCCAAACTCTTCCTTCTTACACAAATGAACTAAACCATACCCCAAATCTCCCCTCTGAACACAAATTTACACCCTCATATACCCCTTCCTTCCAGTAATAAACCAAACATTTTTCACAAATTCTCTTACTTCCCCACCCAAGCCAGCCCCAGCACACATCCTTTTATTTAACACTTATTTAAAGTGTCAGCAATCACTGCTCTGGAGACCCGGGGACACCCCGCAGGAGATGTGGACAAATGCTCCGTGCTAGTGATCGCCGACACTGTAGTATCCCACTGGCGCTTCCCTCCGCGCTAACACACTGCGCCCAAGATTGGAGCCCCTCCCGCCCCACCTAGTCCTGGCCCCGGGTGTCACCTGGGTGCGGTCTGCACCCCCCGCTCCCCCATAGAAACGCCACTGCCTGTATATGCATTAAAGCATGCCTGTTATACCCACTGTGGGGTTAATCCTCTGCATTGTGTAAAAAGTCTGCTTGATCATGTCTTCTCTGATCCTCCCTTTCTTTTACTGTCCCCAATCCATCTGCTAATAGAACAGAGCCTTGGGGGCAATCTGCACGTGCTCAGTTCGGTGTGTATAGCTGTAGAGTTGTTGTTTTTTTGGGACGTTGCATGTGATCGGCACAGGGCCAATTAGCACTATCCAGACAGAGGGTCAGGGGTCCTGCAGCCTCATAGGACAGTCAGAGTAGAATGAAAACTTCATCTACAAGCTGTAACCAGACACTGATAGAAGTCATAAGACTGCTATATACTGCTGATTAGTGGCAGCCTGCCCATAGGGGGCACACGGGTGCCGCCCCCCAAAAAAAGGAGCCCTTTAAGAGGGTCCGGGCGCCAGACACATAGCAGTCTATGGGAAGCTTCCCAGCTTGCAATCAGCTGGGAAGCTGATTTGCCTGTGTTTAGGGAGTGTTCTGGGTGCAAGCGATTCGTCCCAAACACTCCCATTCTACACTCATTTGTTTTTGGATTCCTTTGCTATTTTTTAATTGGGGGGGACCGCAGGACGGTGGACGGTTCTTTTTGCAGGACCGCTGCATCACTTCTGGCTTCCCGGCTGAGACTCGCTGCTGTGTGTCGCTGCACCGCTCTCTGGTGTCACACAGCCAGCCACACAGCCAGAGCTGGATAGCAGGATGCAAGGTGACAAGCCGGAGGAGCTATATACCCTTATCTGTAATGCTGAGCTATAAACCCTAATCTGTGAGGCTCAACTATATACCCTGATCTTTAATGTCGAGCTATATACCCTGATGTGTGAGGCTGAGCTGTATACCCTGATCTGTGAGGCTCAACTATATACCCCGATCTGTAATGCTGAGCTATATGCCCTAATGTGTGAGGCTGAGCTGTATACCCCGATCTGTGAGGCTGAGATATATACCCTGATCGGTGAGGCTGAGCTATATACCCTGATCTGTGAGGCTGAGCTATATACCCTGATCTGGAAGGCTAAGCTGTATACCCTGATCTGTAATGTTGAGCTGTATACCCTGATCTGTAATGCTGAGCTATATACCCTGATCTGTGAGGCTGAGCTGCAGACCCTGATCTGTGAGGCTGAGCTGTATACCCTGATCTGTGAGGCTAAGCTGTGTACCCTGATCTGTAATGTTGAGCTGTATACCCTGATATGTAATGCTGAGCTATATAACCTGATCTATGAAGCTGAGCTATATATCCTGATCTGTGAGTCTGAGCTATATACCCTGATCTGTGGGGCTAAGCTGTATACCCTGATCTGGAAGGCTAAGCTGTATACCCTGATCTGTAATGTTGAGCTGTATACCCTGATCCGTAATGCTGAGCTATATACCCTGATCTGTGAGGCTGAGCTGTATACCCTAATCTATGAGGCTGAGCTATATACACTGGTCTGTGAGGCTGAGCTATATACCCTGATCTGTGAGGCAGAGCTATATACCCAGATCTGTGAGGCTGAGCTATATACCCTGATCTGCAATGCTGAGCTATAAACTCTAATCTGTGAGGCTGAGCTATATACCCTGATCTGTGAGGCTTAGCTATATACCCTAATCTGTGAAGCAGAGCTATATACCCTGATCTGTGTGGCTGAGCTATATACCCTGATCTGCAATGCTGAGCTATAAACCCTAATCTGTGAGGCTGAGCTATATACCCTGATCTGTGAGGCTGAGCTATATACCCTGATCTGTGAGGCTGAGCTATATACCCTGATCAGTGAGGCTTAGCTATATACCCTGATCTGTGAGGCAGAGCTGTATACCCTGATTTGTGAGGCTGAGCTATATACCCTGATCTGTGAGGCAGAGCTATATACCCTGATATGTGAGGCTGAGCTATATACCCTGATCTGGAAGGCTAAGCTGTATACCCTGATCTGTAATGTTGAGCTGTATACCCTGATCTGTAATGCTGAGCTATATACCCTGATCTGTGAGGCTGAGCTACAGACCCTGATCTGTGAGGCTGAGCTATAAACTCTGATCTGTGAGGCTAAGCTGTGTACCCTGATCTGTAATGTTGAGCTGTATACCCTGATATGTAATGCTGAGCTATATACCCTGATCTATGAGGCTGAGCTATATATCCTGATCTGTGAGTCTGAGCTATATACCCTGATCTGTGAGGCTGAGCTATATACCCTGATCTGTGAGGCAGAGCTATATACCCTGATCTGTGAGGCTGAGCTATATACCCTGATCTGCAATGCTGAGCTTTAAACCCTAATCTGTGAGGCTGAGCTATATACCCTGATCTGTGAGGCAGAGCTATATACCCTGATCTGTGGGGCTAAGCTGTATACCCTGATCTGGAAGGCTAAGCTGTATACCCTGATCTGTAATGTTGAGCTGTATTCCCTGATCCGTAATGCTGAGCTATATACCCTGATCTGTGAGGCTGAGCTGTATACCCTAATCTATGAGGCTGAGCTATATACACTGGTCTGTGAGGCTGAGCTATATACCCTGATCTGTGAGGCAGAGCTATATACCCTGATCTGTGAGGCTGAGCTATATACCCTGATCTGTGAGGCTGAGCTATATACCCTGATCTGCAATGCTGAGCTATAAACCCTAATCTGTGAGGCTGAGCTATATACCCTGATCTGTGAGGCTTAGCTATATACCCTAATCTGTGAAGCAGAGCTATATACCCTGATCTGTGAGGCTGAGCTATATACCCTGATCTGCAATGCTGAGCTATAAACCCTAATCTGTGAGGCTGAGCTATATACCCTGATCTGTGAGGCTGAGCTATATACCCTGATCTGTGAGGCTTAGCTATATACCCTGATCTGTGAGGCAGAGCTGTATATCCTGATTTGTGAGGCTGAGCTATATACCCTGATCTGTGAGGCAGAGCTATATACCCTGATATGTGAGGCTGAGCAATATACCCTGATCTGGAAGGCTAAGCTGTATACCCTGATCTGTAATGTTGAGCTGTATACCCTGATCTGTAATGCTGAGCTATATACCCTGATCTGTGAGGCTGAGCTACAGACCCTGATCTGTGAGGCTGAGCTATAAACTCTGATCTGTGAGGCTAAGCTGTGTACCCTGATCTGTAATGTTGAGCTGTATACCCTGATATGTAATGCTGAGCTATATACCCTGATCTATGAGGCTGAGCTATATATCCTGATCTGTGAGTCTGAGCTATATACCCTGATCTGTGAGGCTGAGCTATATACCCTGATCTGTGAGGCAGAGCTATATACCCTGATCTGTGAGGCTGAGCTATATACCCTGATCTGCAATGCTGAGCTTTAAACCCTAATCTGTGAGGCTGAGCTATATACCCTGATCTGTGAGGTAGAGCTATATACCCTCATCTGTGAGGCTGAGCTATATACCCTGATCTGGAAGGCTAAGCTGTATACCCTGATCTGTAATGTTGAGCTGTATACCCTGATCTGTAATGCTGAGCTATATACCCTGAGCTGTGAGACTAAGCTGCAGACCCTGATCTGTGAGGCTGAGCTATAAACCCTGATCTGTGAGGCTAAGCTGTGTATCCTGAACTGTAATGTTGAGCTGTATACCCTGATCTGTAATGCTGAGCTATATACCCTGATCTGTGAGGCTGAGCTGTATACCCTGATCTATGAGGCTGAGCTATATACACTGGTCTGTGAGGCTGAGCTATATACCCTGATATGTGAGGCAGAGCTATATACCCTGATCTGCAATGCTGAGCTATAAACCCTAATCTGTGAGGCTGAGCTATATACCATGATCTGTGAGGCTTAGCTATATACCCTGATCTGTGAGGCAGAGCTGTATACCCTGATTTGTGAGGCTGAGCTATATACCCTGATCTGTGAGGCAGAGCTATATACCCTGATCTGTGAGGCTGAGCTATATACCCTGATCTGGAAGGCTAAGCTGTATACCCTGATCTGTAATGTTGAGCTTTATACCATGATATGTAATGCTGAGCTATATAACCTGATCTATGAGGCTGAGCTATATATCCTGATCTGTGAGTCTGAGCTATATACCCTGATCTGTGGGGCTAAGCTGTATACCCTGATCCGGAAGGCTAAGCTGTATACCCTGATCTGTAATGTTGAGCTGTATACCCTGATCTGTAATGCTGAGCTATATACCCTGATCTGTGAGGCTGAGCTGTATACCGTAATCTATGAGGCTGAGCTATATACACTGGTCTGTGAGGCTGAGCTATATACCCTGATCTGCGAGGCAGAGCTATATACCCTGATCTGTGAGGCTGAGCTATATACCCTGATCTGCAATGCTGAGCTATAAACCCTAATCTGTGAGGCTGAGCTATATACTCTGATCTGTGAGGCTTAGCTATATACCCTGATCTGTGAGGCAGAGATGTATACCATGATTTGTGAGGCTGAGCTATATACCCTGATCTGTGAGGCAGAGCTATATACCCTGATCTGTGAGGCTGAGCTATATACCCTGATCTGGAAGGCTAAGCTGTATACCCTGATCTGTAATGTTGAGCTGTATACCCTGATCTGTAATGCTGAGCTATTGACCCTGATCTGTGAGGCTGAGCTGCAGTCCCTGATCTGTGAGGTTCAGCTATATACCCTGATCTGTGAGGCAGAGCTATATACCCTGATCTGTGAGGCTGAGCTGTATACCCTGATCAGTGAGGCTAAGCTGTGTACCCTGATCTGTAATGTTGAGCATTATACCCTGATATGTAATGCTGAGCTATATACCCCGATCTATGAGGCTGAGCTATATATCCTGATCTGTGAGGCTGAGCTATATACCCTAATCTGCGAGGCTGAGCTATATACCCTGATCTGTGAAGCTGAGCTATATACCCTGATCTGTGAGGCTGAGCTATATACCCTCATCTGTGAGGCAGAGCTATATACCCTGATCTGTGAGGCAGAGCTATATACCCTGATCTGTGAGGCTGAGCTGTATACCCTGATCTGGAAGGCTAAGCTGTATACCCTGATCTGTAATGTTGAGCTGTATACCCTGATCTGTAATGTTGAGCTATAAACCCTAATCTGTGAGGCTTAGCTATATACCCTGATCTGTGAGGCAGAGCTGTATACCCTGATTTGTGAGGCTGAGCTATATACCCTGATCTGTGAGGCAGAGCTATATACCCTGATCTGTGAGGCTGAGCTATATACCCTGATCTGGAAGGCTAAGCTGTATACCCTGATCTGTAATGTTGAGCTGTATACCCTGATCTGTAATGCTGAGCTATAGACCCTGATCTGTGAGGCTGAGCTGCAGACCCTGATCTGTGAGGCTGAGCTATATACCCTGATCTGTGAGGCTGAGCTATATACCCTGATCTGTGAGGCAGAGCTATATACCCTGATCTGTGAGGCTGAGCTGTATACCCTGATCAGTGAGGCTAAGCTGTGTACCCTGATCTGTAATGTTGAGTATTATACCCTGATATGTAATGCTGAGCTATATACCCTGATCTATGAGGCTGAGCTATATATCCAGATCTGTGAGGCTGAGCTATATACCCTGATCCGTGAAGCTGAGCTATATACCCTGATCTGTGAGGGTGAGCTATATACCCTGATCTGTGAGGCAGAGCTATATACCCTGATCTGTGAGGCTGAGTTGTATACCCTGATCTGGAAGGCTAAGCTGTATACCCTGATCTGTAATGTTGAGCTGTATACCCTGATCTGTAATGCTGAGCTATATACCCTGATCTGTGAGGCTGAGCTGCATGCCCTAATTTGTGAGGCCCAACTATATACCCTGATCTGTAATGCTGAGCTATATACCCTGATGTGTGAGGCTGAGCTGTATACCCTGATCTGTGAGGCTGAGCTATATACCATGATCTATGAGGCTGAGCTACATACCCTGATCTGTGAGGCCGAGCTATATACCCTGATCTGTGAGGCAGAGCTATATACCCTGATCTGTGAGGCTGAGCTGTATACCCTGATCAGTGAGGCTAAGCTGTGTACCCTGATCTGTAATGTTGAGCATTATACCCTGATATGTAATGCTGAGCTATATACCCTGATCTATGAGGCTGAGCTATATATCCTGATCTGTGAGGCTGAGCTAAATATCCTGATCTGCGAGGCTGAGCTATATACCCTGATCTGTGAAGCTGAGCTATATACCTTGATCTGTGAGGCTGAGCTATATACCCGGATCTGTGAGGCAGAGCTATATACCCTGATCTGTGAGGCTGAGCTGTATACCCTGATCAGTGAGGCTAAGCTGTGTACCCTGATCTGTAATGTTGAGCATTATACCCTGTTATGTAATGCTGAGCTATATACCCTGACCTATGAGGCTGAGCTATATATCCTGATCTGTGAGGCTAAGCTATATAACCTGATCTGCGAGGCTGAGCTATATACCCTGATCTGTGAAGCTGAGCTATATACCCTGATATGTGAGGCTGAGCTATATACCCTGAACTGTGAGGCAGAGCTATATACCCTGATCTGTGGGGCTGAGCTGTATACCCTGATCTGGAAGGCTAAGCTGTATACCCTGATCTGTAATGTTGAGCTGTATACCCTGATCTGTAATACTGAACTATATACCCTGATCTGTGAGGCTGAGCTGTATGCCCTGATTTGTGAGGCCCAACTATATACCCTGATCTGTAATGCTGAGCTATATACCCTGATGTGTGAGGCTGAGCTGTATACCCTGATCTGTGAGGCTGAGATATATACCCTGATCTGTGAGGCTGAGCTATATACCCTGATCTGTGAGGCTGAGCTATATACCCTGATCTGTGAGGCTGAGCTATATACCCTGATCTGTGAGGCAGAGCTATATACCCTGATCTGTGAGGCTGAGCTGTATACCCTGATCAGTGAGGCTAAGCTGTGTACCCTGATCTGTAATGTTGAGCATTATACCCTGATATGTAATCCTGAGCTCTATACCCTGATCTATGAGGCTGAGCTATATATCCTGATCTGCGAGGCTGAGCTATATACCCTGATCTGCGAGGCTGAGCTATATACCCTGATCTGTGAAGCTGAGCTATATACCCTGATCTGTGAAGCTGAGCTTTATACCCTGATCTGTGAGGCTGAGCTATATACCCTGATCTGTGAGGCAGAGCTATATACCCTGATCTGTGAGGCTGAGCTGTATACCCTGATCTGGAAAGCTAATCTGTATACCCTGATCTGTAATGTTGAGCTGTATACCCTGATCTGTAATGCTGAGCTATATACCCTGATCTGTGAGGCTGAGCTGTATGCCCTGATTTGTGAGGCCCAACTATATACCCTGATCTGCAATGCTGAGCTATATACCCTGATGTGTGAGGCTGAGCTGTATACCCTGATCTGTGGGGCTGAGACATATACCCTGATCTGTGAGGCTGAGCTATATACCCTGATCTGTAATGCTGAGCTATGTACCCTGATCTATGAGGCTGAGCTATATACCCTGATCTGTAAGGCAGAGCTATATACCCTGATCTGTGAGGCTGAGCTGGATATCCTGATCTGTGAGGCTGAGCTATATACCCCGATCTGTGAAGCTGAGCTATATACCCTGATCTGTGAGGCTGAGCTATATACCCAGATCTGTGAGGCAGAGCTATATACCCTGATCTGTGAGGCTGAGCTGTATACCCTGATCAGTGAGGCTAAGCTGTGTACCCTGATCTGTAATGTTGAGCATTATACCCTGATATGTAATGCTGAGCTATATACCCTGATCTATGAGGCTGAGCTATATATCTTGATCTGTGAGGCTAAGTTATATACCCTGATCTGCGAGGCTGAGCTATATACCCTGATCTGTGAAGCTGAGCTATATACCCTGATATGTGAGGCTGAGCTATATACCCTGATCTGTGAGGCAGAGCTATATACCCTGATCTGTGAGGCTGAGCTGTATACCCTGATCTGGAAGGCTAAGCTGTATACCCTGATCTGTAATGTTGAGCTGTATACCCTGATCTGTAATACTGAACTATATACCCTGATCTGTAAGGCTGAGCTGTATGCCCTGATTTGTGAGGCCCAACTATATACCCTGATCTGTAATGCTGAGCTATATACCCTGATGTGTGAGGCTGAGCTGTATACCCTGATCTGTGAGGCTGAGATATATACCCTGATCTGTGAGGCTGAGCTATATACCCTGATCTGTGAGGCTGAGCTATATACCCTGATCTGTGAGGCAGAGCTATATACCCTGATCTGTGAGGCTGAGCTGTATACCCTGATCAGTGAGGCTAAGCTATATACCCTGATCTGTAATGTTGAGAATTATACCCTGATATGTAATCCTGAGCTCTATACCCTGATCTATGAGGCTGAGCTATATATCCTGATCTATGAGGCTGAGCTATATACGCTGATCTGCGAGGCTGAGCTATATACCCTGATCTGTGAAGCTGAGCTATATACCTTGATCTGTGAAGCTGAGCTATATACCCTGATCTGTGAGGCTGAGCTATATACCCTGATCTGTGAGGCTGAGCTGTATACCCTGATCTGGAAGGCTAAGCTGTATACCCTGATCTGTAATGTTGAGCTGTATACCCTGATCTGTAATGCTGAGCTATATACCCTGATCTGTGAGGCTGAGCTGTATTCCCTGATTTGTGAGGCCCAACTATATACCCTGATCTGTAATGCTGAGCTATATACCCTGATGTGTGAGGCTGAGCTGTATACCCTGATCTGTGAGGCTGAGATATATACCCTGATCTGTGAGGCTGAGCTATATACCCTGATATATAATGCTGAGCTATGTACCCTGATCTATGAGGCTGAGCTATATACCCTGATCTGTAAAGCAGAGCTATATACCCTGATCTGTAAGGCAGAGCTATATACCCTGATCTGTGAGGCTGAGCTGGATACCCTGATCTGTAAGGCTAAGCTGTATACCCTGATCTGTGGGCTAAGCTGTATACCCTGATCTGTGAGGCTGAGCTATATACCTTGATCTGTGAGGCTTAGCTATATACCCTGATCTGTGAGGCAGAGCTGTATACCCTGATTTGTGAGGCTGAGCTATATACCCTGATCTGTGAGGCAGAGCTATATACCCTGATCTGTGAGGCTGAGCTATATACCCTGATCTGGAAGGCTAAGCTGTATACCCTGATCTGTGAGGCTGAGCTGCAGACCCTGATCTGTGAGGCTGAGCTTTATACCACGATCTGTGAGGCAGAGCTATATACCCTGATCTGTGAGGCAGAGCTATATACCATGATCTGTGAGGCAGAGCTATATACCCTGATCTGTGAGGCTGAGCTGTATACCCTGATCTGTGAGGCTGTGCTATATACCCTGATCTGTGAGGCTTAGCTATATACCCTGATCTGTGAGGCAGAGCTATATACCCTAATCTGTGAGGCTGAGCTATATACCCTGATCTGGAAGGCTAAGCTTTATACCCTGATCTGTAATGTTGAGCTGTATACCCTGATCTGTAATGCTGAGCTATATACCCTGATCTATGAGGCTGAGCTGCAGACCCCGATCTGTGAGGCTGAGCTTTATATCCCGATCTGTGAGGCAGAGCTATATATCCTGATCTGTGAGGCAGAGCTATATACCCTGATCTGTGAGGCTGAGCTGTATACCCTGATCTGTGAGGCTAAGCTGTGTAACCTGATCTGTAATGTTGAGCTGTATACCCTGATATGTAATGCTGAGCTATATACCCTGATCTATGAGGCTGAGCTATATTTCCTTATCTGCGAGGATGAGCTATATACTCTGATCTGTGAGGCTACGTTATATACCCTGATCTCTGAGGCAGAGCTATATACCCTGATCTGCGAGGCTGAACTATATACCCTGATCTGTAATGCTGAGCTATATACCCTGATCTGTGAGGCTGAGCTATATACCCTGATCTGCAATGCTGAGCTATAAACCCTAATCTGTGAGGTTGAGCTATATACCCTGATCTGTGAGGCTTAGCTATATACCCTGATCTGTGAGGCAGAGCTGTATACCCTAAATTGTGAGGCTGAGCTATATACCCTAATCTTTGAGGGAGAGCTATATACCCTGATCTGTGAGGCTGAGCTATATACCCTGATCTGTGAGGCAGAGCTGTATACCCTGATTTGTGAGGCTGAGCTTTATACCCTGATCTGTGAGGCAGAGCTATATACCCTGATCTGTAATGCTGAGCTATATACCCTGATCTGGAAGGCTAAGCTGTATACCTTGATGTGTAATGTTGACCTATATACCCTGATCTGTAATGCTGAGCTATATACCCTGATCTGTGAGGCTGAGCTTTATACCCTGATCTGTGAGGCAGAGCTATATACCCTGATCTGTGAGGCTGAGCTGTATACCCTGATCTGTGAGGCTGAGCTATATACCCTGATCCGTGAGGCTTAGCTATATACCCTGATCTGTGAGGCAGAGCTGTATACCCTGATCTGTGAGGCTGAGCTATATACCCTGATCTGTGAGGCTTAGCTATATACCCTGATCTGTGAGGCAGAGCTGTATACCCTGATTTGTGAGGCTAAGCTTTATACCCCGATCTGTGAGGCAGAGCTATATACCCTGATATGTGAGGCTGAGCTGCAGACCCTTATCTGTGAGCCTGAGCTTTATACCCCGATCTGTGAGGCAGAGCTATATACCCTGATCTGGGAGGCAGAGCTATATACCCTGATCTGTGAGGCTGAGCTATATACATTGATCTGCAATGCTGAGCTATAAACCCTAATCTGTGAGTATGAGCTATATACCCTGATCTGTGAGGCTTAGCTATATACCCTGATCTGTAAAGCAAAGCTATATACCCTGATCTGTGAGGCTGAGCTATATACCCTGATCTGCAATGCTGAGCTATAAACCCTAATCTGTGAGGCTGAGTTATATACCCTGATCTTTGAGGCTTAGCTATATACCCTGATCTGTGAGGCAGAGCTGTATACCCTGATCTGTGAGGCAGAGCTGTATACCCTGATTTGTGAGGCTGAGCTATATACCCTAATCTGTGAGGCAGAGCTATATACCCTGATCTGTGAGGCTGAGCTATATACCCTGATCTTTGAGGCAGAGCTGTATACCCTGATATGTGAGGCTGAGCTATATACCCTGATCTGTGAGGCAGAGCTATATACCCTGATCTGTAATGCTGAGCTATATACCCTGATCTGGAAGGCTAAGCTGTATACCCTGATCTGTAATGTTGAGCTGTATACCCTGATCTGTAATGCTGAGCTATATACCCTGATCTGTGAGGCTGAGCTGCAGACCCAGATCTGCGAGGCTGAGCTTTATACCCTGATCTGTGAGGCAAAGCTATATACCCTGATCTGTGAGGCTGAGCTATATCAGCTGATCTGTGAGGCTTAGCTATATACCCTGATCTGTGAGGCAGAGCTGTATACCCTGATTTGTGAGGCTCACCTATATACCCTGATCTGTGAGGCAGAGCTATATACCCTGATCTGTGAGGCTGAGCTATATACCCTGATCTGGAAGGCTAAGCTGTATACCCTGATCTGTAATGTTGAGCTGTATACCCTGATCTGTAATGCTGAGCTATGTACCCTGATCTGTGAGGCTGAGCTGCAGACCCTGATTTGTGAGGCTGAGCTTTATACCCCGATCTGTGAGGCAGAGCTACATACCCTGATCTGTGAGGCAGAGCTATATACCCTGATCTGTGAGGCTGAGCTGTATACCCTGATCTGTGAGGCTGAACTGTATACCCTGATCTGTGAGGCTAAGCTGTGTACCCTGATCTGTAATGTTGAGCTGTATACCCTGATATGTAATGCTGAGCTAAGTACCATAATCTGCGAGGATAAGCTATATACCCTGATCTGTGAGGCTAAGCTATATACCCTGATCTCTGAGGCAGAGCTATATACCCTGATCTGTGAGGCTGAAATATATACCCTGATCTGTAATTCTGAGCTATAAACCATAATCTGTGAGGCTGAGCTATATACCCTGATCTGTGAGGCTTAGCTATATACCCTGATCTGTGAAGCAGAGCTATATACCCTGATCTGTGAGCCTGAGCTATATACCCTGATCTGCAATGCTGAGCTACAAACCCTAATCTGTGAGGCTGAGCTATATACTCTGATCTGTGAGGCTTAGCTATATACCCTGATCTGTAATGTTGAGCTGTATACCCTGATCTGTAATGCTGAGCTATATACCCTGATCTGTGAGGCTGAGCTGTATTCCCTGATTTGTGAGGCCCAACTATATACCCTGATCTGTAATGCTGAGCTATATACCCTGATGTGTGAGGCTGAGCTGTATACCCTGATCTGTGAGGCTGAGATATATACCCTGATCTGTGAGGCTGAGCTATATACCCTGATATATAATGCTGAGCTATGTACCCTGATCTATGAGGCTGAGCTATATACCCTGATCTGTAAAGCAGAGCTATATACCCTGATCTGTAAGGCAGAGCTATATACCCTGATCTGTGAGGCTGAGCTGGATACCCTGATCTGTAAGGCTAAGCTGTATACCCTGATCTGTGGGCTAAGCTGTATACCCTGATCTGTGAGGCTGAGCTATATACCTTGATCTGTGAGGCTTAGCTATATACCCTGATCTGTGAGGCAGAGCTGTATACCCTGATTTGTGAGGCTGAGCTATATACCCTGATCTGTGAGGCAGAGCTATATACCCTGATCTGTGAGGCTGAGCTATATACCCTGATCTGGAAGGCTAAGCTGTATACCCTGATCTGTGAGGCTGAGCTGCAGACCCTGATCTGTGAGGCTGAGCTTTATACCACGATCTGTGAGGCAGAGCTATATACCCTGATCTGTGAGGCAGAGCTATATACCATGATCTGTGAGGCAGAGCTATATACCCTGATCTGTGAGGCTGAGCTGTATACCCTGATCTGTGAGGCTGTGCTATATACCCTGATCTGTGAGGCTTAGCTATATACCCTGATCTGTGAGGCAGAGCTATATACCCTAATCTGTGAGGCTGAGCTATATACCCTGATCTGGAAGGCTAAGCTTTATACCCTGATCTGTAATGTTGAGCTGTATACCCTGATCTGTAATGCTGAGCTATATACCCTGATCTGTGAGGCTGAGCTGCAGACCTCGATCTGTGAGGCTGAGCTTTATATCCCGATCTGTGAGGCAGAGCTATATATCCTGATCTGTGAGGCAGAGCTATATACCCTGATCTGTGAGGCTGAGCTGTATACCCTGATCTGTGAGGCTAAGCTGTGTAACCTGATCTGTAATGTTGAGCTGTATACCCTGATATGTAATGCTGAGCTATATACCCTGATCTATGAGGCTGAGCTATATTTCCTTATCTGCGAGGATGAGCTATATACTCTGATCTGTGAGGCTACGTTATATACCCTGATCTCTGAGGCAGAGCTATATACCCTGATCTGCGAGGCTGAACTATATACCCTGATCTGTAATGCTGAGCTATATACCCTGATCTGTGAGGCTGAGCTATATACCCTGATCTGCAATGCTGAGCTATAAACCCTAATCTGTGAGGTTGAGCTATATACCCTGATCTGTGAGGCTTAGCTATATACCCTGATCTGTGAGGCAGAGCTGTATACCCTAAATTGTGAGGCTGAGCTATATACCCTAATCTTTGAGGCAGAGCTATATACCCTGATCTGTGAGGCTGAGCTATATACCCTGATCTGTGAGGCAGAGCTGTATACCCTGATTTGTGAGGCTGAGCTTTATACCCTGATCTGTGAGGCAGAGCTATATACCCTGATCTGTAATGCTGAGCTATATACCCTGATCTGGAAGGCTAAGCTGTATACCTTGATGTGTAATGTTGACCTATATACCCTGATCTGTAATGCTGAGCTATATACCCTGATCTGTGAGGCTGAGCTTTATACCCTGATCTGTGAGGCAGAGCTATATACCCTGATCTGTGAGGCTGAGCTGTATACCCTGATCTGTGAGGCTGAGCTATATACCCTGATCCGTGAGGCTTAGCTATATACCCTGATCTGTGAGGCAGAGCTGTATACCCTGATCTGTGAGGCTGAGCTATATACCCTGATCTGTGAGGCTTAGCTATATACCCTGATCTGTGAGGCAGAGCTGTATACCCTGATTTGTGAGGCTAAGCTTTATACCCCGATCTGTGAGGCAGAGCTATATACCCTGATATGTGAGGCTGAGCTGCAGACCCTTATCTGTGAGCCGGAGCTTTATACCCCGATCTGTGAGGCAGAGCTATATACCCTGATCTGGGAGGCAGAGCTATATACCCTGATCTGTGAGGCTGAGCTATATACATTGATCTGCAATGCTGAGCTATAAACCCTAATCTGTGAGTATGAGCTATATACCCTGATCTGTGAGGCTTAGCTATATACCCTGATCTGTAAAGCAAAGCTATATACCCTGATCTGTGAGGCTGAGCTATATACCCTGATCTGCAATGCTGAGCTATAAACCCTAATCTGTGAGGCTGAGTTATATACCCTGATCTTTGAGGCTTAGCTATATACCCTGATCTGTGAGGCAGAGCTGTATACCCTGATCTGTGAGGCAGAGCTGTATACCCTGATCTGTGAGGCTTAGCTATATACCCTGATCTGTGAGGCAGAGCTGTATACCCTGATTTGTGAGGCTGAGCTATATACCCTAATCTGTGAGGCAGAGCTATATACCCTGATCTGTGAGGCTGAGCTATATACCCTGATCTTTGAGGCAGAGCTGTATACCCTGATATGTGAGGCTGAGCTATATACCCTGATCTGTGAGGCAGAGCTATATACCCTGATCTGTAATGCTGAGCTATATACCCTGATCTGGAAGGCTAAGCTGTATACCCTGATCTGTAATGTTGAGCTGTATACCCTGATCTGTAATGCTGAGCTATATACCCTGATCTGTGAGGCTGAGCTGCAGACCCTGATCTGTGAGGCTGAGCTTTATACCCTGATCTGTGAGGCAAAGCTATATACCCTGATCTGTGAGGCTGAGCTATATCAGCTGATCTGTGAGGCTTAGCTATATACCCTGATCTGTGAGGTAGAGCTGTATACCCTGATTTGTGAGGATCACCTATATACCCTGATCTGTGAGGCAGAGCTATATACCCTGATCTGTGAGGCTGAGCTATATACCCTGATCTGGAAGGCTAAGCTGTATACCCTGATCTGTAATGTTGAGCTGTATACCCTGATCTGTAATGCTGAGCTATGTACCCTGATCTGTGAGGCTGAGCTGCAGACCCTGATTTGTGAGGCTGAGCTTTATACCCCGATCTGTGAGGCAGAGCTACATACCCTGATCTGTGAGGCAGAGCTATATACCCTGATCTGTGAGGCTGAGCTGTATACCCTGATCTGTGAGGCTGAACTGTATACCCTGATCTGTGAGGCTAAGCTGTGTACCCTGATCTGTAATGTTGAGCTGTATACCCTGATATGTAATGCTGAGCTAAGTACCATGATCTGCGAGGATAAGCTATATACCCTGATCTGTGAGGCTAAGCTATATACCCTGATCTCTGAGGCAGAGCTATATACCCTGATCTGTGAGGCTGAAATATATACCCTGATCTGTAATTCTGAGCAATAAACCATAATCTGTGAGGCTGAGCTATATACCCTGATCTGTGAGGCTTAGCTATATACCCTGATCTGTGAAGCAGAGCTATATACCCTGATCTGTGAGCCTGAGCTATATACCCTGATCTGCAATGCTGAGCTACAAACCCTAATCTGTGAGGCTGAGCTATATACTCTGATCTGTGAGGCTTAGCTATATACCCTGATGTGTGAGGCAGAGCTGTATACCCTGATCTGTGAGGCTTAGCTATATACCCTTATCTGTGAGGCAGAGCTGTATACCCTGATTTGTGAGGATGAGCTATATACCCTAATCTGTGAGGCAGAGCTATATACCTTGATCTGAGAGGCTGAGCTATATACCCTGATCTTTGAGGCAGAGCTGTATACCCTGATATGTGAGGCTGGGCTATATACCCTGATCTGTGAGGCAGAGCTATATACCCTGTTCTGTAATGCTGAGCTATATACCCTGATCTGGAAGGCTAAGCTGTATACCCTGATCTGTAATGTTGAGCTGTATACCCTGATCTGCAATGCTGAGCTATAAACCCTAATCTGTGAGGCAGAGCTGTATACCCTGATCTGTGAGGTTTAGCTATATACCCTTATCTGTGAGGCAGAGCTGTATACCCTGATTTCTGAGGCTGAGCTATATACCCTAATCTGTAAGGCAGAGCTATATACCCTGATCTGTGAGGCTGAGCTATATACCCTGATCTTTGAGGCAGAGCTGTATACCCTGATATGTGGGCCTGAGCTATATGCCCTGATGTGTGAGGCTGAGCTGTATACCCCGATCTGTGAGGCTGAGATATATACCCTGATCGGTGAGGCTGAGCTATATACCCTGATCTGTGAGGCTGAGCTATATACCCTGATCTGGAAGGCTAAGCTGTATACCCTGATCTGTAATGTTGAGCTGTATACCCTGATCTGTAATGCTGAGCTATATACCCTGATCTGTGAGGCTGAGCTGCAGACCCTGATCTGTGAGGCTGAACTTTATACCCCTAACTGTGAGGCAGAGCTATATACCCTGATCTGTGAGGCAGAGCTATATACCCTGATCTGTGAGGCTGAGCTATATACCCTGATCTGTGAGGCTTAGCTATATACCCTGATCTGTGAGGCAGAGTTGTATACCCTGATTTGTGAGGCAGAGCTATATACCCTGATCTGTGAGGTAGAGCTATATACCCTGATCTGTGAGGCAGAGCTATATACCCTGATCTGGAAGGCTAAGCTGTATACCCTGATCTATAATGCTGAGCTATATACCCTGATCTGTGAGGCTGAGCTGCAGACCCTGATCTGTGAGGCTGAGCTTTATACCCCGATCTGTGAGGCAGAGCTATATACCCTGATCTGTGAGGCTAAGCTGTATACCCTGATCTGTGAGGCTGAGCTGTATACCCTGATCTGTGAGGCTAAGCTATGTACCCTGATCTGTAATGTTGAGCTGTATACCCTGATATGTAATGCTGAGTTATATACCCTGATCTGCGAGGCTAAGCTATATACCCTGATCTCTGAGGCAGAGCTATATACCCTGATCTGCGAGGCTGAACTATATACCCTGATCTGTAATGCTGAGCTATATACCCTGATCTGTGAGGCTGAGCTATATACCCTGATCTGCAATGCTGAGCTATAAACCCTAATCTGTGAGGCTGAGCTATATACCCTGATCTGTGAGGCTTAGCTATATACCCTGATCTGTGAAGCAGAGCTATATACACTGATCTGTGAGGCTGAGCTATATACCCTGATCTGCAATGCTTAGCTATAAACCCTAATCTGTGAGGCTGAGCTATATACCCTGATCTGTGAGGCTTAGCTATATACCCTGATCTGTGAGGCAGAGCTATATACCCTGATCTGTGAGGCTGAGCTATATACCCTGATCTGCAATGCTTAGCTATAAACCCTAATCTGTGAGGCTGAGCTATATACCCTGATCTGTGAGGCTTAGCTATATACCCTGATCTGTGAGGCAGAGCTATATACCCTGATCTGTGAGGCTGAGCTATATACCCTGATCTGGAAGGCTAAGCTGTATACCCTGATCTGGAAGGCTAAGCTGTATACCCTGATCTGTGAGGCTGAGATATATACCCTGATCTGTGAGGCTGAGCTATATACCCTGATCTGTAATGCTGAGCTATGTACCCTGATCTATGAGGCTGAGCTATATATCCTGATCTGTGAGGCTGAGCTATATACCCTGATCTACGATTCTGAGCTATATACCCTGATCTGTGAGGCTGAGCTATATACCCTGATCTGTGAGGCTGAGCTATATACCCTGATCTGTGAAGCAGAGCTATATACCCTGATCTGTAAGCCTGAGCTGTATACCCTGATCTGGAAGGCTAACCTGTATACCCTGATCTGTAATGTTGAGCTGTATACCATGATCTGTAATGCTGAGCTATATACCCTGATCTGTAAGGCTGAGCTGTATACCCTGATTTGTGAGGCCCAACTATGTACCCTGATCTGTAATGCTGAGCTATATACCCTGATGTGTGAGGCTGAGCTGTATACCCTGATCTGTGAGGCTGAGATATATACCCTGATCTGTGAGGCTGAGCTATATACCCTGATCTGTGAGGCTTAGCTATATACCCTGATCTGTGAGGCAGAGCTGTATACCCTGATTTGTGAGGCTGAGCTATATACCCTGATCTGTGAGGCAGAGCTATATACCCTGATCTGTGAGGCTGAGCTATATACCCTGATCTGGAAGGCTAAGCTGTATACCCTGATCTGTAATGTTGAGTTGTATACCCTGATCTGTAATGCTGAGCTATATACCCTGATCTGTGAGGCTGAGCTGCAGACCCTGATCTGTGAGGCTGAGCTCTATATCCCGATCTGTGAGGCAGAGCTATATACCCTGATCTGTAAGGCTGAGCTGTATACCCTGATCTGTGAGGCTGAGCTGTATACCCTGATCTGTGAGGCTAAGCTGTGTTCCCTGATCTGTAATGTTGAGCTGTATACCCTGATATGTAATGCTGAGCTATATACCCTGATCTATGAGGCTAAGCTATATACCCTGATCTCTGAGGCAGAGCTATATACCCTGATCTGCGAGGCTGAACTATATACCCTGATCTGTAATGCTGAGCTATATACCCTGATCGGTGAGGCTGAGCTGTATACTCTGATCTGTAATGCCCCGTACACACGGTCGGACTTTGTTCAGACATTCCGACAACAAAATCCTAGGATTTTTTCAGACGGATGTTGGCTCAAACTTGTCTTGCATACACACGGTCACACAAAGTTGTCGGAAATACTGATCGTTCTAAACGCGGTGACGTAAAACACATACGTCTGGACTATAAACGGGGCAGTGGCCAATAGCTTTCATCTCTTTATTTTTTCTGAGCATACGTGGCACTTTGTTCGTCGGATTTGTGTACACACGATCAGAATTTCTGACAAAGGATTTTGTCGGAAAATTTTATATCCTGCTCTCAAACTTTGTGTGTCGGAAAATCCGATGGAAAATTTCCGACAACACGCTCCGATTGGACATTTTCCATCGGAAAATCCGACCGTGTGTACGGGGCATAAGGCTGAGCTGTATACCCTGATCTGTGAGGCTAAGCTATATAACCTGATCTGTGAGGCTGAGCTGTATACCCTGATCTGTAATGCTGAGCTATATACCCTGATCTATGATGCTGAGCTATATACCCTGATCTGTGAGACTGAGCTATATACCCTGATCTGTGAGGCTGAGCTATAAAAACCGATCTGTAATGCTGAGCTATTTACTTTACCCCTACCATTTCACTAAAAAAGTGTCAAAAATGTTAAAAATGACAAGAGACAGTTTTTGACAATTCCTTTATTTAAATGCTTCTTCTTTCTTCTATCTTCCTTCGGTTTCTTCATCTTCTTCTTCTTCTGGTTCTTCTGGTTCTTCCTCCGGTGTTCTCGTCCGGCATCTTCCTCCATGGGTTCGGCGCCTTCTTCCCTTCTTCTCCGGGCCGCTCCACATCCATGATGGCATGGAGGGAGGCTCCCGCTGTGTGATGCTTCTCTCTTCATCTTCGTCTTCTTTTCAGGCCGCTCCGCATCCATGATGGCATGGAGGGAGGCTCCCGCTGTGTGACGCTTCTCCTCTTCTGACGGTTCTTAAATAACAGGGGGCGGGGCCACCCGGTGACCCCGCCCCCTCTGACGCACGGTGACTTGACGGGACTTCCCTGTGGCGTCACGGGGAATGCCACAGGGAAGTCCCGTCAAGTCCCTGTGGGTCAGAGGGGGGCGAGGTCACCGGGTGGCCCCGCCCCCTGTTATTTAAGAACCGTCAGAAGAGGAGAAGCGTCACACAGCGGGAGCCTCCCTCCATGCCATCATGGATGCGGAGTGGCCCGAAAAGAAGATGAAGAGAAGAAGAGGAAGAGAAGAAGATAAAGAGAAGAAGATGAAGAGAGAAGCGTCACACAGCGGGAGCCTTCCTCCATGCCATCATGGATGCGGAGCGGCCCGGAGAAGAAGGGAAGAAGACGCCGATGCCCCGGAGGAAGATACCGGACGAGAACACCGGAGGAAGAACCAGAAGAAGAAGAAGATGGAGGAAGAAACCGAAGGAAGATAGAAGATAGAAGAAACAAGAAAGAAGAAGCATTTAAATAAAGGAATTGTTAAAAACTGTCTCGTCATTTTTAACATTTTTGACACTTTTTTAGTGAAATGGTCACACAGGGGGGAGGGCCGGGATCTGGGGGTCCCCTTGTTAAAGGGGGCTTCCAGATTTCGATAAGCCCCCACCCACAGACCCCTACAACCACCAGCCAGGGTTGTGGGGATGAGGCCCTTGTCCTCATCAACATGGGGACAAGGTGTTGTGGGGGGGGGGCTACCCCAAAGCACCCTCCCAATGTTGAGGGCATGTGGCCTGGTACGGTTCAGGGGGGGCGCTCTCTAGTCCCCCCTATTTTCCTGCAGCCTGTCAGGTTGCGTGCTCGGATAAGGGTCTGGTATGGATTTTTGGGGGGACCCCACGCCGTTTTTTTTTTTTAATTTTAGCGCGGGGTTCCCCTTAAAATCCATACCAGACCTGAAGGGTCTGGTATAGATTTTGAGGGGGACCCCACACCATTTTTTTAAAAATTTTGGCCAGGGTTCCCCTTAATATCCATACCAGACCTGAAGGGCCTGGTATGGAATTTAGGGGACCCCCCACGTCATTTGTTTTTTTCAATTTTGGTTCGGGGTTTCCCTGTGGGGAATTCCCATGCCGTTTTTATCAGTGAACTTTTATGTGTATTGTCGGACCGACAAAGACACTGAATTTCAAAAGAGCCTTTATTCAGACTTTATAAAGAATACAACAAGAAATGTAAGGGTGCAATAAGCACGGCTAAGATAGAACATGAAAGACACATAGCGGAGGAGAGCAAAAAAAATCCCAAGAAATTCTTTAAGTATGTAAACAGTAAAACAGGGAGGACAGACCATATTGGCCCCATAAAGAATGAGGAAGGACATCTGGTTACAAAGGATGGGGAGATGGCGAAGGTATTGAATTTATTCTCCTCCTCAGTCTTCATGAAGGAATTGAGGGGCTTCAGAAACCAAAACTGCAGTGTTTATCCTCAGGACACATCACAGGAAGCACCATCATGGTTAACAGAGGACAGAATTAAAATTAGATGAGAAACTTAACATTAATAAATCACCGGGACCAGATGGCTTGCACCCGAGGGTACTTAGGGAACTCAGTAAAGTAATTGCCAGACCATTGTTTCTAATTTGTACTGACAGTCTACTGACTGGAATGGTACCAGCTGATTGGAGAAAAGCCAATGTAGCACCAATATTTAAAAAGGGCCCAAAATACATCCCTGGGAATTACAGACCAGTTAGCTTAACATCAATAGTATGTAAAATCTTGGAGGGGATAAGGGACTATATACAAGATTTTAGTAATGAGAACGGTATCATTAGCAGTAATCAGGATGGATTCTTGAAGAATCCTTCTTCCAAACTACTAACCTTCAATGAGGAGGTGAGTTGCCAGCTAGATAAAGGAATGCCCATAGACGTGGTGTATCTGGATTTTGCAAAAGCATTTGACACAGTTGCCCATAAACGTTTACTGTACAAAATAAGGTCTGTTGGCATGGACCATAGGGTGAGTACATGGATTGAAAACTGGCCACAAGGGCGAGTTCAGAGGGTGGTGATAAATGGGGAGTACTCGGAATGGTCAGGGGTGGGTAGTGGGGTCCCTCAGGGTTCTGTGCTGGGACCAATCCTATTTAATTTGTTCATAAACGACCTGGAGGATGGGGTAAACAGTTCAATCTCTGTATTTGTGGACGATACTAAGCTAAGCAGGGCAAAAACTTCTCCGCAGGATGTGTTAACCTTGCAAAAAGATCTGAACAAATTAACGGGGTGGGCAACTACATGGCAAATGTAGAAAAATGTAAAATAATGCATTTGGGTGGTAAAAATATGAATGTAATCTATACACTGGGGTGAGAACCTCTGTGGGAATCTAGGATGGAAAAGGACCTGAGGGTCCTAGTAGATGATAGGCTCAGCAATGGCATGCAATGCCAAGCTGCTGCTAACAAATAAACAGAATATTGGCATGCATTAAAAAGGGTTCAACTTCAGAGATAAAACGATAATTCTCCCCTCTACAAGACTCTGGTCCGGCCGCACCTAGAATATGCTGTCCAGTTCTGGGCACCAGTCCTCAGGACTGAACTTATTCTCTCTGGAGAAGAGACGCTTGAGAGGGGATATGATTTTAATATACAAATACTGTACTGGTGACCCCACAATAGGAATAAACTTTTTCGCATAAGAGAGTTTAACAAGACTCGTGGCCACTCATTAAAATTAGAAGAAAAGAGGTTTAACCTTAAACTACATAGAGGGTTCTTTACTGTAAGAGCGGCAAGGATGTGGAATTCCCTTCCACAGGCAGTGGTCTCAGCGGAGGGCATTGATAGTTTCAAGAAACTATTAGATAAGCACCTGAATGACCGAAACATACAGGGATATACAATGTAATACTGACATATACTCACACACATAGGTTGGACTTGGCGGACTGTGTCTTTTTTCAACCTCACCTACTATGTATACCCTGATCTGTGAGGCTGAGCTACATTCCCTGATCTGTGAGGATGAGCTATATACCCTGATCTGTGAGGCTAAGCTGTATACCCTGATCTGTGAGGCTGAGCTATATACCCTGATCTGTAATGCTGAGCTATATACCCTGATCTGTGAGGCTGAGGTGTATACCCTGATCTGTGAGGCTGAGCAATATACCCTGATCTATGAGGCTGAACTATATACCCTGATCTGTGAGGCTAAGCTATATACCCTGATCTGTAATGCTGAGCTATATACCCTAATCTGTGAGGCTCAACTATATACCCTGATCTGTTATGCTGAGCTATATACCCTGATCTGTGAGGCTGAGCTGTATACCCTGATCTGTGAGGCTGAGCTATATACCCTGATCTGTGAGGCTGAACTCTATACCCTGATCTGTGAGGCTGAACTATATACCCTGATCTGTTATGCTGAGCTATATACCCTGATCTGTGAGGCTGAGCTGTATACCCTGATCTATGAGGCTGAGCTGTATACCCTGATCTGTGAAGCTGAGCTATATACCCTGATCTGTGAGGCTGAGCTATATAACCTGATCTGTGAGGCTTAGCTGTGTACCCTGATCTATAAGGCTAAGCTACATACCCTGATCTGTAATGCTGAGCTGTATACCCTGATTTGTAATGCTGAGCTATATACCCTGATCTGTAATGCTGAGCTATAAACCCTAATCTGTGAGGCTTAACTATATACTGTAATCTGTAATGCTGAGCTATATACCCTGATCTGTGAGGCTGAGCTGTATACCCTGATCTGTGAGGCTGAGCTATATACCCTGATCTTTGAGGCTTAGCTGTGTACCCTAATCTGTGAGACTGAGCTATATATTCTGATCTGTAATGCTGAGATATATACCCTGATCTGCAATGCTGAGCTATATACCCTGATCTGTGAGGCTGAACTATATAGCCTGATCTGTGAGGCTGAGCTATATACTCTGATCTGTGAGGCTTAGCTGTGTACCTTGATCTGTAATGCTGAGCTATATATCTGAATATGTAATGCTGAGCTATAAACCCTAATCTGTGAGGCTCAACTATATACCCTGATCTGTAATGCTGAGCTATATACCCTGATCTGCGAGGCTGAGCTGTATACCCTGATCTGTGTGGCTGAGCTGTATACCCTGATCTGTAATGCTGAGCTATATACCCTGATCTGTGAGGCTGAGCTGTATACCCTGATCTGTGAGGCTGAACTATATACCCTGATCTGTGAGGCTGAGTTATATACACTGATCTGTAATGCTGAGCTGTATACCCTGATCTGTAATGCTGAGCTATATACCCTGATCTGAAATGCTGAGCTATAAACCCTAATCTGTGAGGCTCAACTATATACCCTGATCTGTAATGCTGAGCTATATACCCTGATCTGTGAAGCTGAGCTGTATACCCTGATCTGTGAGGCTGAACTATATACCCTGATCTGTGAGGCTGAGCTATATACCCTGATCTGTAATGCTGAGCTATAAACCCTAATATGTGAGGCTCAACTATATACCCTTATCTGTAATGCTGAGCTATATACCCTGATCTGTGAGGCTGAGCTGTAAAGCCTGATCTGTGAGGCTGAGCTGTATACCCTGATCTGTGAAGCTGAGCTATATACCCTGATCTGTAATGCTGAGCTGTATACCCTGATCTGTAATGCTGAGCTATATACCCTGATCTCTAATGCTGAGCTATAAACCCTAATCTGTGAGGCTCAACTATATACCGTGATCTGTAATGCTGAGCTATATACCCTGATCTGTGAGGCTGAGCTGTATACCCTGATCTGTGAGGCTGAGCTATATACCCTGATCTGTAATGCTGAGCTGTATACCCTGATCTGTAATGCTGAGCTGTATACCCTGATCTGTAATGCTGAGCTGTATACCCTGATCTGTAATTCTGAGCTATATACCCTGATCTGTAATGCTGAGCTATAAACCCTAATGTGTGATGCTCAACTATATACCGTGATCTGTAATGCTGAGCTATATACCCTGATCTGTGACGCTGAGCTATATACCCTGATCTGTGAGGCTTAGCTGTGTACCCTAATCTGTGAGGCTGAGCTATATACCCTGATCTGTAATGCTGAGCTATATACCCTGATCTGCAATGCTGAGCTATATACCCTGATCTGTGAGGCTGAGCTATATACCCTGATCTGTGAGGCTTAGCTGTGTACCCTGATCTGTAAGGCTAAGCTGTACACCCTGATCTGTAATGCTGAGCTATATACCCTGATCTGTAAGGCTGAGCTATATACCCTGATCGTTGAGGCTGAGCTATATACCCTGATCGGTGAGGCTGAGCTGTATACCCTGATCTGTGAGGCTGAGCTGTATACCCTGATCTGTATGGCTGAGCTATATACCTTGATCTGTAATGCTGAGCTATAAATCCTGATCTGTAATTCTGAGCTGTACACCCTGATCTGTAATGCTGAGCTATATACCCTGATCTGTAATGCTGAGCTATAAACCCTAATCTGTGAGGCTCAACTATATACCCTGATCTGTGAGGCTGAGCTGTATACCCTGATCTATGAGGCTGAACTATATACCCTGATCTGTGAGGCTGAGCTATAAACCCTAATATGTGAGGCTCAACTATATACCCTTATCTGTAATGCTGAGCTATATACCCTGATCTGTGAGGCTGAGCTGTATAGTCTGATCTGTGAGGCTGAGCTGTATACCCTGATCTGTGAGGCTGAGCTATATACCCTGATCTGTGAGGCTGAGCTATATATCCTGATCTGTGAGGCTTAGCTGTGTACCCTGATCTATGAGGCTGAGCTATATACCCTGTTCTGTAATGCTGAGCTGTATACCCTGATCTGTAATGCTGAGCTATATACCCTGATCTGTAATGCTGAGCTATAAACCCTAATTTGTGAGGCTCAACTATATACCATGATCTGTAATGCTGAGCTATATACCCTGATCTGTGAGGCTGAGCTATATACCCTGATCTGTGAGACTTAGCTGTGTACCCTAATCTGTGAGGCTGAGCTATATACCCTGATCTGTAATGCTGAGCTATATACCCTGATCTGTGAGGCTGAGCTATATATTCTGATCTGTGAGGCTGAGCTATATACCCTGATCTGTGAGGCTTAGCTGTGTACCCTGATCTGTAAGGCTAATCTGTACACCCCGATCTGTAATGCTGAGCTATATACCCTGATCTGTGAGACTGAGCCATATACCCTGATCTGTGAGGCTGAGCTGTATACCCTGATCTGTGAGGCTGAGCTATATACCCTGATCTGTGAGGCTGAGCTATATACTCTGATCTGTGAGGCTGAGCTATATACCCGGATCTGTAATGCTGAGCTATATACCCTGATCTGTGAGGCTTAGCTGTGTACCCTGATCTGTAAGGCTAATCTGTACACCCTGATCTGTAATGCTGAGCTATATACCCTGATCTGTGAGACTGAGCCATATACCCTGATCTGTGAGGCTGAGCTGTATACCCTGATCTGTGAGGCTGAGCTATATACCCTGATCTGTGAGGCTGAGCTATATACCCGGATCTGTAATGCTGAGCTGTATACCCTGATCTGTGAGGCTGAGCTATATACCCTGATCTGTAATGCTGAGCTGTATACCCTGATCTGTAATGCTGAGCTGTATACCCTGATCTGTAATGCTGAGCTATATACCCTGATCGGTAATGCTGAGCTATAAACCCTAATGTGTGATGCTCAACTATATACCGTGATCTGTAATGCTGAGCTATATACCCTGATCTGTGACGCTGAGCTATATACCCTGATCTGTGAGGCTTAGCTGTGTACCCTAATCTGTGAGGCTGAGCTATATACCCTGATCTGTAATGCTGAGCTATATACCCTGATCTGCAATGCTGAGCTATATACCCTGATCTGCAATGCTGAGCTATATACCCTGATCTGTGAGGCTGAGCTATATACCCTGATCTGTGAGGCTTAGCTGTGTACCCTGATCTGTAAGGCTAAGCTGTACACCCTGATCTGTAATGCTGAGCTATATACCCTGATCTGTAAGGCTGAGCTATATACCCTGATCGGTGAGGCTGAGCTATATACCCTGATCGGTGAGGCTGAGCTGTATACCCTGATCTGTGAGGCTGAGCTGTATACCCTGATCTGTATGGCTGAGCTATATACCTTGATCTGTAATGCTGAGCTATAAATCCTGATCTGTAATTCTGAGCTGTACACCCTGATCTGTAATGCTGAGCTATATACCCTGATCTGTAATGCTGAGCTATAAACCCTAATCTGTGAGGCTCAACTATATACCCTGATCTGTGAGGCTGAGCTGTATACCCTGATCTATGAGGCTGAACTATATACCCTGATCTGTGAGGCTGAGCTATAAACCCTAATATGTGAGGCTCAACTATATACCCTTATCTGTAATGCTGAGCTATATACCCTGATCTGTGAGGCTGAGCTGTATAGTCTGATCTGTGAGGCTGAGCTGTATACCCTGATCTGTGAGGCTGAGCTATATACCCTGATCTGTGAGGCTGAGCTATATATCCTGATCTGTGAGGCTTAGCTGTGTACCCTGATCTATGAGGCTGAGCTATATACCCTGTTCTGTAATGCTGAGCTGTATACCCTGATCTGTAATCTTGAGCTATATACCCTGATCTGTAATGCTGAGCTATAAACCCTAATTTGTGAGGCTCAACTATATACCATGATCTGTAATGCTGAGCTATATACCCTGATCTGTGAGGCTGAGCTATATACCCTGATCTGTGAGACTTAGCTGTGTACCCTAATCGGTGAGGCTGAGCTATATACCCTGATCTGTAATGCTGAGCTATATACCCTGATCTGTGAGGCTGAGCTATATATCCTGATCTGTGAGGCTGAGCTATATACCCTGATCTGTGAGGCTTAGCTGTGTACCCTGATCTGTAAGGCTAATCTGTACACCCCGATCTGTAATGCTGAGCTATATACCCTGATCTGTGAGACTGAGCCATATACCCTGATCTGTGAGGCTGAGCTGTATACCCTGATCTGTGAGGCTGAGCTATATACCCTGATCTGTGAGGCTAAGCTATATACCCTGATCTGTGAGGCTGAGCTATATACCCGGATCTGTAATGCTGAGCTATATACCCTGATCTGTGAGGCTGAGCTATATACCCGGATCTGTAATGCTGAGCTATATACCCTGATCTGTGAGGCTGAGCTGTATACCCTGATCTGTGAGGCTGAGCTATATACCTTGATATGTAACGCTGAGCTATAAACCCTGATCTGTAATTCTGAGCTGTAAACCCTGATCTGTAATGCTGAGCTATATACCCTGATCTGTGAGGCTGAGCTGTATACCCTGATCTGTAATGCTGAGCTATAAACCCTAATGTGTGATGCTCAACTATATACCGTGATCTGTAATGCTGAGCTATATACCCTGATCTGTGACGCTGAGCTATATACCCTGATCTGTGAGGCTTAGCTGTGTACCCTAATCTGTGAGGCTGAGCTATATACCCTGATCTGTAATGCTGAGCTATATACCCTGATCTGCAATGCTGAGTTATATACCCTGATCTGTGAGGCTGAGCTATATACCCTGATCTGTGAGGCTTAGCTGTGTACCCTGATCTGTAAGGCTAAGCTGTACACCCTGATCTGTAATGCTGAGCTATATACCCTGATCTGTAAGGCTGAGCTATATACCCTGATCGGTGAGGCTGAGCTATATACCCTGATCGGTGAGGCTGAGCTATATACCCTGATCGGTGAGGCTGAGCTGTATACCCTGATCTGTGAGGCTGAGCTGTATACCCTGATCTGTATGGCTGAGCTATATACCTTGATCTGTAATGCTGAGCTATAAATCCTGATCTGTAATTCTGAGCTGTACACCCTGATCTGTAATGCTGAGCTATATACCCTGATCTGTAATGCTGAGCTATAAACCCTAATCTGTGAGGCTCAACTATATACCCTAATCTGTGATGCTGAGCTGTATACCCTGATCTATGAGGCTGAACTATATACCCTGATCTGTGAGGCTGAGCTATAAACCCTAATATGTGAGGCTCAACTATATACCCTTATCTGTAATGCTGAGCTATATACCCTGATCTGTGAGGCTGAGCTGTATAGTCTGATCTGTGAGGCTGAGCTGTATACCCTGATCTGTGAGGCTGAGCTATATACCCTGATCTGTGAGGCTGAGCTATATATCCTGATCTGTGAGGCTTAGCTGTGTACCCTGATCTATGAGGCTGAGCTATATACCCTGATCTGTAATGCTGAGCTGTATACCCTGATCTGTAATGCTGAGCTATATACCCTGATCTGTAATGCTGAGCTATAAACCCTAATTTGTGAGGCTCAACTATATACCGTGATCTGTAATGCTGAGCTATATACCCTGATCTGTGAGGCTGAGCTATATACCCTGATCTGTGAGGCTTAGCTGTGTACCCTAATCTGTGAGGCTGAGCTATATACCCTGATCTGTAATGCTGAGCTATATACCCTGATCTGTGAGGCTGAGCTATATATCCTGATCTGTGAGGCTGAGCTATATACCCTGATCTGTGAGGCTTAGCTGTGTACCCTGATCTGTTAGGCTAATCTGTACACCCCGATCTGTAATGCTGAGCTATATACCCTGATCTGTGAGACTGAGCCATATACCCTGATCTGTGAGGCTGAGCTGTATACCCTGATCTGTGAGGCTGAGCTATATACCCTGATCTGTGAGGCTGAGCTATATACCTGGATCTGTAATGCTGAGCTATATACCCTGATCTGTGAGGCTGAGCTGTATACCCTGATCTGTGAGGCTGAGCTATATACCTTGATATGTAACGCTGAGCTATAAACCCTGATCTGTAATTCTGAGCTGTAAACCCTGATCTGTAATGCTGAGCTATATACCCTGATCTGTGAGGCTTAGCTGTGTACCCTGATCTGTAAGGCTAATCTGTACACCCCGATCTGTAATGCTGAGCTATATACCCTGATCTGTGAGATTGAGCCATATACCCTGATCTGTGAGGCTGAGCTGTATACCCTGATCTGTGAGGCTGAGCTATATACCCTGATCTGTGAGGCTGAGCTATATACCCTGATCTGTGAGGCTGAGCTATATACCCGGATCTGTAATGCTGAGCTATATACCCTGATCTGTGAGGCTGAGCTGTATACCCTGATCTGTGAGGCTGAGCTATATACCTTGATATGTAACGCTGAGCTATAAACCCTGATCTGTAATTCTGAGCTGTAAACCCTGATCTGTAATGCTGAGCTATATACCCTGATCTGTGAGGCTGAGCTGTATACCCTGATCTGTGAAGCTGAGATATATACCCTGATCTGTAATGCTGAGTGCCATGAATCTGCAATTAATATTCATGTCTGTCTGTCTGTCTGCTTACCTCTCTCTTGTGTCACCTGTGAGACCAGTCACTGTTCACCTGTATGCTTAAGTAATGTTCCCTCAAGCATGGCTCCACCCCAGCCCCTATCAACAAACACTATATTAACCTGTGCACTGCAAGCCAAGCCTTGCTGATCAACATTGTGTGTTTGGCTACCTGTCTGTGTCTTGCTGTGTGCTCTATGTCTGATTCTGTTTACTGTCCTTGGCTTGTTCTTTGACTATCCCTGCCTGCTTGATACCCTGACCTTTGGTGTGTTCTCTGTCTATGCTTGTCAGCTAGTTCCCTCGACCTTTGGCTTATCTCCTGATTATCCCTTATGTTCCTGGACTGCTGCTTCCCCTCTACCCTCCAGTATCCTACCGTGAGCTGGGAGACCCTGGGGGCCACGACCTGGAGCCAGTTGCAGCGCAGTCCATTCTCACCACTAGAGGCTCTGGTGAACACCTGAAGCTAAGAATCCCTACTTGCACAATTTCACTGCCAGAAACATGAGCACCAGAAATGGACACACATACCTTCTTTCTACTAGTTTCTACATACCTTCTTTCTTTAAAAAAAAAAATGTAAGGAATGAGTAATAGTTTTTGGTGCAATTTCTAAAAAAAATTGAGTCACCATATGGTGTGTGTTACAGTAAAAGTATATCTATCCACGTGCGTTTTATAGTGTCTGTGCATTGTCTGTATCACCCAAATTGGCCACTATGGTTACAGTGCAAAGTGTTGTTCAAGAAACGAATAGCCCAATTATTGTTGCATTTGTGGAAGCCCTGGTATTATGAGTTATTTTAGTTCATTTCATTGGGTGAGTAACGATCACATTTTATTATGGAATTATAGCTTGGCAATACAAACAAAAGAGGTTTCCACTTTGGCAGTTAAAATTACAAGTATTCACAAAATAGGCTGTTCCTAGTCTAGTTTTTCTTAGCCATGCAGTAGTAAGCTTCTCAAGGGATCTTCTACACCCTGCTGGAAAATGTCTGCATATTTTCTGTCTAGTGCCCATGAATCGTCTTTGTGGAATGTAGTCTAAACCACTGACTACTTGTGGCTATATGTTAACATGCTCAGGTTTATATATAATGCAATGTAAAGAGCACTAATGAACTGAACAATGCATAGGATAACCACGCATATATTGGATATGTGAAATGTAACACATTTTGTACACATGCAAGTGTAGTGTACGTTTCTTAGTTAGGCCAATTTAGTTATTGAGTTCTAACAATTGGCTTGGTAATTTGTAAAGCATTGTTAGGTCCACAAATTTCAGCACACACATTTTCAGCACAAAACTTTACTGTATTTGCTACACTTATCAAGCTTAGAAAAAAAGTGAACCGGTTATAATAAAAGTTACATAAAACTGTACAAACAAGTTTTTCGTACATCAATGCTCTGTGTGCAGTTTTGCTATGCTCTGCCTCCAATTTTGGAGCACAGTGGGATGCACACTGACACCCAGTGGTCCAGCAGATCTTAACAGGCTTTAGTGCTGGAACTGCTGACTGTCAGTGACAACTGTGATCCAGCACTGAGCCTGTGCGCTGAATTAATCAGCTTCTGGACTTGCAAAGCTGCTACAGAGTGTTAGGTAATAGCAACATAGTGCAGCGCAATATTTCAGCACTGGGTTTAAAGAGGGAGGGCTATGACATCATATGCAACATCATCAGCACTTCCTGTGACTCTGCAGTGGGGGTCTACCACATATTAGCAGTTTAGAAGCCACAAGCCATTAAAGTGTTTTTTTACACTTTGGTTACAAACTATGTAAAGAGGTTCTTTAGTAATTAAAAAAAAATAAAAGCCAGCAGCTACAAATACTGTAGCTGCTTACTTTTGATGAAAGGACACTTACCTGTCCAGGGATCCTGTCTTCACCTGGGCCAGTTTTTCGAAAGCCTTCGGGTCCCTGGCGCCAGCATATTTACATACTCCTTGTGGCTTTACAGCTGGCTCCCCACTGCACATGCACAACTCACTGATAGGGTATGTGACATGACTGGATTGAGCCCCTTCGGGCGAAGCAAAGAGGGTATCCAATAAATAGCAGAGAGGGGAGTGGGGTCTGTATCCATCATATCAAGGTAAGTCCACTGTGGAGGAGCCCTCTCAGCACACAAATGAGCCAAAGGTGCAATTTGCGCTGCCTTATAATAAAATAAGATATTGGGGACCTCTAGACCTCCTGCGAGTTTTGGCTTGTAAAGTAAATGTTTTTTCAGGCGGGGTCTGGAAAGGCCCTAGATAAACTTAAAGTTCTAGGCATTGCAGTGTACGAAGTACATAGGGTGGTACCAGTACCAGGAGCACCCTAAATGGGTACAGTAATTTCAGGAAAAAAGACATTTTCACTGCGTGAATATGACCCAACCAAGAAATGTTGGGAACGTCCCAGGAAGACAATAACTGAGTAAGTGACTTTATAAGAAGTAGGTAATTTGCTTCATATAAAGTTTGGTAGGAGGATGTTAATTGTATACCAAGATAGTAAATTGTAGCAGCCCACTGAAATGGGAAATGAGACTCCTCGAGGGACACATTTAACGCTTGCAATTTAGATTGGTTAACATGCAAACCTGAGAGGGAGGCAACATTCTGCAGTAAAGAAGCTAAATTAGGCAGAGTAGTATGAGGTGAGGTAATATACAGTATCTCACAAAAGTGAGTACACCCCTCACATTTTTGTAAAACACTGAAGAAGTTACACTTTGCTACAACGTAAAGTAGTGAGTTTATAGCTTGGCTGTGCGTGGAGTTATTTTGAGGGGACAGCAAATTTACACTATTATACAAGCTGTACATGCTCTACTTTACATTGTAGCCAAGTGTCATTTCTTCAGTGTTGTCACATAAAAAGATACAATAAAATATTTACAAAAATGTGAGGGGTGTACTCACTTTTGTGAGATACTGTATAAAAGAATATCATCTGCGAACATAGCCAATTTGTGAGGTATGCCTGCAAGTTTTGTCCCTGCAATATTTCGGTTAGGTCGGATGTGCGCTGCTAAAGCCTCTAGGGCAGTGATGGCAAACCTTGGCACTCCAGATGTTTTGAAACGACATTTCCCATGATGTTCAACTGCACTGCACAGTGCATGAGCATCATGGGAAATGTAGTTCCAAAACATCTGGGGTGCCAAGGTTCGCCATCACTGCTCTAGGGACAGAATGAACAGCAAAGGGGACAGCAGGCATCCCTGACATGTGCCTCTAGAAATGGGAAAGGAGGAGGGTTTGTAGCCAAGATATTGCACTTTTGCAGACGGTACCCCATACAAAAATCAATCCATGCAAGAAAGGTGGACCCGAAGCCCCTCTGTATCAGCACTGCTCAGAGATATGACCATGAATGTATATTGAAAGCCTCGTGGATAGCTAATGAGTGTAGAATCAATTGCTGAAACCTCTGCCTAGCTATATGTATCAGCACTACTGCCCATTGGATGTTATCCGCTGCTTGTCTTAGGGGGACAAAGCCTATCTGATCCTTATCGATCAGGTTATGGAGGATTTTATTCAGCCAATTAGCCAGCAGCTTGGCCAGGACTTTTACGTCCACATTAAGTAGAGATATGGGGTGAAAATTCGCCCATGACTGGGTATCCTTCTCTGGTTTGGGTCACATGTTAAGGCGATTAAACACCCACCCGGTTTCAAGTTGTTGAACAGAATAACAATATGGGTAACAATAATATTTTATATTTTTTTTATAAAATAGCGTGATGAACCCATCTGGGCCTGGGCGTTTATGGGTCTTCAACTACCAGATCACCTGACACACTTCTCCCTCCATAACATCCGAACACAGGGCCATGGGCTGCTCAGCAGTCAGTGCCGAAAGAGAGATTTCCTGGAGAAAGGTATCAAGAACTTAGGAAGATGGTGCCTGTAACGATGATTACACTTTAGCTAGATGAAAACAAAATTCTTCCAAGATCTTTACTCGATTGGAGGTAAGTAACTGAAATCTAGTTTTTAAAGAGATAGCAGGTTTCTTAGGGACTAAAGATTTTAGTTTATTCGCAAAACTTTTACTTCTCAATGCGAAGGCCTCCAAGTTGGGTAAATACACCCAGGCTCTCTGGCCCCAGCTGCCTCTATATTGGTTCTGGCTAGCTCTGCCCTCTCAATCTTGCTGTGGGCTTAGTCACCGCCCCCAACAATGAAATAATTGTAGCACCTTTAGGCCACGTGTACTTTTATAGTGCATAGGAAGTGATCAATGTCAACTAAAATATAGTTAATTTCTTGACTTGCTTTACTGGACATCATTCGGCTTGACATTAGTATTAGTCTTATAATCATAATTAAAGTTTTCACAAGAGCACTTTCTTTTGTGCTGTATATTTCGGATCAGATTCACAAAGCATGCTTAACAAGCCCCAGGGGGAGCAAATCCAACAGTGCCATACTCCTCTGGGTTGGGGGAAGTTGGATAGATATACTTTATTGTCATTGTATACATACAACAAAATTTTTTGGATACCATCTATGTAGCAACCTCTCAGTCACCTTCTCGCTAGATAGAATAAAAAATTACCTTACAGCCTCCAAGTCACCTGGCAACTGCAGCCCACCACCCCACAAATCCTAATGTGCTCTCTCTTTGATAGGAAAACCCTTAAAGCAGTGTGTCATGTACCTGGGTGTATTTGAACCGGGATGTTCCTGACCCCACAGCTGCAGTCTTACTTGTGCCACAGAAGAGCTCTGGAGTTATGACTATGTTCTCTCAGTTTGATGCATTACCTTGGACTCACCAGCCCCACCTGCTGCCAGCTGTGGACAATCTACAATCAAAGCAGCCCATAAATAGCAGCACTTCCTATCTCTAAATGCCCATTTGTGTGGACTAGCTCCCTGGGTGTTGTGACTGCTTTGTGACTCTGAATACCGTATATGAACTTCTGCCTGAATTCCTGACTGCTCTCTAGCCTGCTGATTTTGCACTTCACCGCCAGCTCATGTATGACCTTTGCCTGCCTGTCTACTCTCCAGATTTTCATCGTGTACCGCTTTGCCTGATCTGTTGCCAACCTGATCTGCCTGATTTCACCTGAATACTCAGCACACAAGCTCCACTACGGACACTACCTATCACAGGTACCTTACATTACAAACGGGCCGCAATGGCAGTGGACCCTGTTGAGATTGTTAAGGCGATTGAACAGCATCTTTCTTCCCTGGACGCCAAGTTAGAAGAACTTTGTACTATGCTTATATTTTGCTTGCCTGGTACTTCTGCAAACGGTCCAGACTCCTGCTCCAATTCAACCTACCTCTTCTGTACCACCCAAACTTCCCCTGCCTGAAAAATTTGGTTGTGATACTGAGGACTGCAGAGGCTTTTTAAATGTTTGCCATTTGCATTTTCGCAACAATCCAGGGACTTTTAACACTTTGTCTGCCAAAGTGACTTTTGTAATTTCCTTGTTAAAGGGGAAGGCCCTGGCCTGGGTCTCTCCTTACCTGGAACGCAATGATCCTGTGCTGCAAGACGCTGACAAATTTCTGGCTTATCTCCAGACTGTATTTGGCAAGCCAGATAGAGCTTCTGCAGCTGAGTACTCACTTTTGGACATACAACAAGGTACCAGGTCTGTGGCACAGTATGCTATAGAGTTCTGTACCCTGGCTGCTGAGACTAATTGGGACTCAAGGGCATTATGTGCAGCCTTCTGAAAAGGTCTTACAGATCGCATCAAGGACGAATTAGTCTATAAGGATTCCCCAGAAGACCTTGAGAAATTCATAGAGCTGTGTGTTCGTCTGGATGTCCGGTATCATGAAAGGTGCCAAGAGAGACTTAGAACTCGCAAGTTTCCTAGGCCAGTTTACCGTGGTGGGTACCTGGTCTTGGCCCTTTTTGTATTAAATATATTTTTAAAATGTATCCCTTATTAAGCAGCATGGTCCACCTGTGTCTCTTCTCAGTGAGAATCTTTCCCCTGTAAATCTTCTCTCTCTATAGTATTTAGGCACAGAGACCGCATCTATTACTGGTGAACCTGCAAATCTTGGGACACCACACAGGTATATTGAACACCCAGTGTTGTGGTAAATAACAGTGAGTACTGATCGCCAACCAATTTTTCTATAAAGTAAGCCTGAGTCGGAAAAACAAAGGAGGCGTTCATTGGGCCTATGCCTGTACTGTGGACTTAAAGGACATTTGTTATCTGTCTGCCCTTCCCGTCCAGTAAAAGGCAGGGTCTAACCAGTGTTGGAGGAGCTGGGTTAGACCTTACAGGTATATCCTCCAATACCAAGATTACCGTTCCCGCCAATTATCCATTTACCCTCTAATCTTGTCTCCTGTGAGGCTTTTGTGGATTCTGGAGCCGCAGGCATATTCTTGGACTACACTTTTCTAAAGAAAATAACATTCCATTTGTTCCAAAGTCTAGACCCCTGAACATCACCACCCTGAATGGACAACCCTTGGGAGATGGCATTGTAAAATTTGAGACTACGACAATCACCCTTCAGGTAGGTGTACTCCACAAAGAGGAAGTTGTCTTGTCTCTTATTGATTCTCCACTTCTGCCCGTTATCCTTGGTTACCCATGGTTACAACAACATAACCCTTCTTTTGATAGGGAAAATGGAGAACTAACCTCTTGGGGGTCGTTCTGTCATCTAACCTGTTTGTCTCAACCCAAAAGACTTTCTGGTTGTCTGTTGGCTTCCGTGGCCATCCCACCTACCTTGCCTCGTGATTACCATGAGTTTACAGACGTATTTTGCAAGCAAAAGGCAGAGGTTTTACATCTTTCTTTTGACTGCGCAATTAATTTGATTCCTGGAGCACCTCTTCCCAAAGGAAGGACCTATCCCCTGTCTTTGCCTGAACAAAAATCCATGGAGGAATACGTAAAAGACAACTTGGAAAGAGGTTTTATCCGATCCTCTTCTTCTCCAGTAGGGGCAGGTTTTTTCTTTGTTGAAAAAAAAGATGGGGGTCTTCGACCATGCATAGACTATCGAGGGTTAAATCAAATCACTGTAAAAGACTCCTACCCTTTGCCTCTCATTCTTGAACTGTTTGATGTACTTAAGGGAGCCGTTATCTTCTCCAAGCTGGACCTGCGAGGGGCTTATAATCTGATTCTAATTAAAGACGGGGACGAGTGGAAGACAGCATTCAACACTCGTAATGGGCATTTTAAATATCTGGTTATGCCATTTGGGTTGTGTAACGCCCCTGCTGTCTTCCAACGTTTCATGAATGACATTTTTCACGATTTCAGCAACAGTTTTGTGATCTTCTACTTGGACGACATTTTAATCTTTTCCAAGACTCATCTAGAGCACATCTCACATGTAAAGCAGGTATTACAACGACTGAGAGAAAACCATCTTTACGCGAAGATTGAGAAATGCAGTTTCCATCAAAGCTGTATTCCTTTCCTTGGATACATTATGAGTGCTGTTGGTTTCCAAATGGACCCTCCAAAACTTTCCGCTGTCTTGCAATGGCCCCAACCGACCACTTTAAGAGGGCTCCAAAGCTTCCTAGGGTTCGCAAATTACTACAGACGCTTCATCAAAGGTTTTGCCTCCATTGCGGCCCCCCTTACTGCTATGACTAAGAAAGGTACAGATTGCAAGGTGTGGCCCTCAGAAGCAGAATCAGCTTTCCAGCAATTAAAAGACATGTTCAGCAAGGCTCCAATTCTTCAGCATCCAAATCCCGATCTCCGGTATATAGTTGAGGTTGATGCCTCTGAGGTAGGAGCAGGTGCCATGCTGTCCCAGAGACAACCCCAGTCTGGTAGAATCCATCCAGTAGCGTTTTTTTCTAGAAAGTTTTCTCCAACGGAGATGAATTACGATGTTGGGAATCGAGAACTACTGGCTATCAAGCCTTTTTCTATCCTCACTGACCATAAAAACCTGCTGTATTTTCAGACTGCAAGACATTTGAACTTACGTCAGGCTTTTTTTCCTGTTTTAATTTTGTTCTTTCTTATGTTCCTGGGTATAAAAACAAGAAAGCCGATGCTCTTTCTAGACAGATCGCTACCTCTGAAGACGATCAACTTACCGAGCAGTATATAATCCCACCTCACAAAATTGTCGCACAGATCTCTATGGCTCTTTCCCAACAGTTACAAGGAACCCAGAATCGTGTTCCCCAAGGCTTAAAGATACCACCAGGTCGCCTGTTCGTAGCCCCTAGCCTCAGAAAACCTGTAAGAAAACTATTTGTTCCCGTTCGGTGCGCACATGCGCGTGCACATGGACGGCTGCAAATGCCTGTGTGCATCAATGCGCGTGCGTGGCAGACGGCATGCACGCGCAGGAGCACGCCCATAACGCCAGTTGGCACCAGCCGGCCTATTTAAAGAAGTGCTCTGACCCAAGACTGGTGCTGACTGGTCTTCAGCTGTACCCTGACACCCGAACACTGCTACTAACCTTCTTGTTACCTGTTGATGAACCTGGCTTGCCTTGACCCTGCTTCTGGATCCTGTTTCTGCTCTGACTACTGGTTTCTGATCCTGGCTTCCCATTGGACTCTGCTTATGCCTGCTGCCTTGTACTGCACTGCTCACCTGTTGCCAGACCCGGCTATCCATGTGACTTTGCTTCTGTCTGCTGCATTGTACCCTGTTGCCCGCCTGTTACCGAACTCGGCTACCCTTGAGACTCTGCTCCTGCCTCTGGCGTTCTTCCTCATTACTCTTCAAGTATCTGCGATCGCGGTCCTGCAACCCGCTGTGACTTCTTGCTGCAAGTATACTAGGAACTTTATATCCCCTAACGTTCCAGTACCACAGTTTCTGCAGAGTGCCTCCTTAAGCCCAGCTGATCCTTGGCGCAGCACCGCCTATCCTGATCTGACAGTTTCCCTGCTCATCCAAGAGCGCATCCTCTGCCACAAGTCTCCGGGTCCGCAGCTGCAGGCACTCGTGTTCCTCCTGGCCCTCGGTTTCCACTGTTCCACTTCCAGCGGGACCTGGACTGGAGATACAAGAGAGGCCGACCTTGTCATTTCAGTCTCCAAACAGGTGCGTGACAAACGAAGCTCCACTTCGGACACTACCTATCACAGGTACCTTACACGGTGTTTCACCCGCAATTTTTTTTTTCAAGTCAGCAGCTACAAAACACTGTAGCTGCTGACATTTAATAAGGACACTTACCTGTCCAGGGAGCCCGCAATGTCAGCCCCGAGGCCGATCCGTCCATCGGATCGGGTGCAGGCGCCACAATTCTAACTAAGGGAAACTGGCAGTGGAGCCTTGCGGTTTCACTGCCTGTTTCCTACTGCCAGGGCAGGACTTAGGGTGGTGGGGGCCCTTAGGCTTGAGTCACTTTAGGGCCCTACCTTCTATACATATGCACAGCTCTATAAAACAGAAATAGAAAAGGACAAGGTGCGCCAGACTCAGTGCAGTATTAAAGAACTTCTGTTTAATTGGACAAGACAAAACAGCCAAATGGCTACTCACAAAAGTAGATAATATATAAGCGTATAAGTGGGGGATACTGTACTGGTATTCATCCTGGGTCCACGATTAATAAAAATGGATAAAATAATAATTACCGTATTTATCGGCGTATAACATGCGCTGGCGTATAACAGGCACCCCAAGTTTAGGAGGGAATTTTAAGGAAAAAAACTTACATTTAAATGCCCATCAATGCAGCCTTATCAGTGTCCATCGGCAGCCTTGTCAGTGTCATTGCAGCCTTGTCAGTGTAGCCTTGCCCCAGTGTCATTTGTAGACTTGTCAGTGTAGCCTTGCTCCAGTGTCATTGCTGCCTTGTCATTGCAGCCTTTCAGTTTAAAAATGGTGCAGCCGAGATACAGAGCCGGATGTCCTGTGTATCTCGACGGGTTTTGGCCGCTCTCGGCGGCTTTCGAAATGGGCGGGGCCCGTGGGGCCCCCTATTGGCCGGGGCCCATGGGCTTCAGCCCAGTCAAGCCCAATGGAAAGTGCGGCCCTGCCTACTGCGCATGCGCGACCGCATGGAGGGGAAGTACACTATGTACTTCAAAAAAAGGTACTTTAGAAGAAGAAAAAAAAAATGTAATACAAAAAAACTAGGGGTGGAGAGGTGGTCTTTCGTTTAAGACCACCTCTCAAAAGTGGGTGGAACTCCACTTTAAATCATGGAGAGGGAAGTCCGAACAGGCAAGTCCCTAAAGGGAGAACAATGACATTCTTTTAAGGACTGGCTTACAGCTCCAGCAACTACTGTATCTTTAGACAGAGCACAGCTGATCCACAATTGCACAGCACAAATCACTGCAAAACCAATCTGCTGTTTGCTGATAACTACTCAGACCTTATCCAGACACTTCCATGAAGAAAAAAATAATATATAAAAAAAAAAAACAAATCAATAAATATATCACATTTGAAAAGATTTTAAAATGAAAAGTTAAACATGTACTCTCCTATTTGATCTCCAGTTCCCAACTAATACTAACAGTGCTCTGAATTTGTGTTTACAGCATGAGCATCAAGCACTCACATTAGCAAGCCATTGTCAATGTTATTCCAAATTTTAATGATTGCACAATTAAACTCTAATGTTCCCGTTGTGTTAATTTCTGCCCACGCAAACCCAAGTTGATCTTATCTAAATATTATACATTATTGCAAACAAATCTTTTTTCCCCCATGATGGATTAATAAAAAGGGGGAAAAAAATGATAGGCATTTAGGGAAACAACTTGTAGAAACAATTCTTCCAAAAACAGCATTCTAAAAGGGCATCAGTTTGTACAAAATAAAAGTAGAACATTTTATGGCAATGTCTTTTTTTAACAATGTAACAAGGAGAAGCAAATTTACTAAAACAAAGCTATTGTGCTGACTTCTGGATGTCAGAGGCTGCATTCTAGCCCTCCCATTATTTACCATGTTGACCATGGCCGGTATAAATAATATTACTGGTAAAGCAAAGGCACATTCTCATTCAGCAGTCCAATGGCAGAATCTCAGCATCTAGAAATGGTTGTGTTATTTGAACAGTTAATGGTCAGCGGGTGGGGCTTAATTTCAAGAAAAACCCCAAGGTATTAAATGAGCAAGAAAAATAGCAAAAGCAAGATCAAGTCACATAACTAATGCAAAAAGGCACAGACTTGCTGTTTGCTGAGTTTTAGTTGCTGCTCAACACACTTAAAATATGTCAGGAGTTATATTGTTTTTCCGCTATTACTAGTGGCAGTGCCAGCTGCTCAAAAGTTTTCTACCATTCCTGCACCATGGGTCGGAACCATCCTGGGTGCCATGTTTCTTTGTGTTCTTACCTGGAGAACACCATTCAACAAAATTTAGGGGCAAAATGAAAAGCATAAAAAGACATACGGGAGAAGAGCTAACTTTCATCGCAAATTCAATAAATGTTCCTAACTTAAAAATTTTAAAAATAATGGAAAATTCATTGAATATTATTTACTGACAAAATGAAACATATTTCTACTGAAATTAGCCTGTTTATCATTTAGTAAAACACGTGCAGTAGGTTTTGTGTGTATTTGGCAGCCAACAGACAGTTACGCAAACAAATGGAATCGCATATAAAGCTGTAATCTTGTTTTGCAAAGCATAGTCCAATAGCAAAATTGGTAAATCTGTATAACTGAATTATTTGAGTAATGCTAACATACAGTATATTAGCTATGTGTATGTCCAGATTCTGCCATAAAAAACACAATATAACAAGGGCTACGATTGCTTACTAAGGCATGAAAGGTGCATTAGCCAAACAGTGGAGCAACTAAAGTTTAACCCATAACAGTTTGATAAAAATGAATGTTCTTCAGCAATGCTTCCAGAATTAGTGCATGCTGTTAATTCCTGCCAGATTGTTGAAGCCCAGAGAAGTCCCTTCCTTATTGGAAATTCTCCCCCTCTCCTTGGTCTCAAAAACTAAATGTCAGTTTCTGTACTTAAAGTGTTACTAAACCCAGGACTATATCTGGTCTTCCACAGTACATATAACATGGAAATGAAATCATTTTAGTAAATATAAACTGCTAAATATCTTTTCTCATCAGCATTATATAGCAGTCTATAGTCAGTCAGTGCCTGGTTAAAGCTTGTAGGGGGAGTTTTCATACTGCACTGGCTGTCCTATCAGGATGCAGGACCCCTGACCCTCTGTCTGGACAGTGCTGATTGGCCCTGGGCTGATCACATGCACTCTCCCAAGAAAAAAAAAAACTTTCTAGCAATACACACCAATCGGAGCATGTGCAGCCTGACTCCACTGACTCTGTTTTATCCGGATATGTTTTGGGGACAGTAGAAGAAGAGGCAGATCTGTGCATACAAGATAAAACAGCTGTAGCAGAGCATCCCAGAGCCGGGAAAAGTCCTGTTCGGAGTTTATACATTTCCCAGGCTCCTCTCATACACCTTTAGGGATCTTTGATCCACAATCCAGTTCGGATCTTGGTCCTCTCCCCCAGGCCAATTTAACCGCTTCAGCCCCAGAAGATTTTACCCCTTTCCTGACCAGAGAACTTTTTGCGATTCGGCACTGCGTCGCTTTAACTGACAATTGAGCGACGTTGCACCCAAACAAAATTGACATCCTTTTTTTCCCACAAATAGAGCTTTCTTTTGGTGGTATTTGATTACCTCTGCGGTTTATTTTTTGTGCTATAAACAAAAAAAGAGCGACAATTTTGAAAAAAAAACACATTTTTTTTTTACTTTTTGCTATAATAAATATCCCCCACAAATATATATTTTAAAAAAAATTCCTCAGTTTAGGCCGATATGTATTCTTCTACATATTTTTGGTAAAAAAAATATGCAATAAGCGTATATTGATTGGTTTGCGCAAAAGTTATAGTGTCTACAAGATAGGGAATAGATCTATGGCATTTTTATTTATTTTTTTTTTTTCATTAGTAATGGTGGCGATCTGTGATTTTTATCTGGACTGCGACATTATGGCGGACACGTCGGACACTTTTGACACTATTTTGGGACCATTGTCATTTATACAGCAATCAGTGCTATAAAAATGCACTGATTACTGTGTAAATGACACTGGCAGTGAAGGGGTTAACTACTAGGGAGCGATGAAGGGGTTAAGCCAGAGCCATAGTAGTTACTATGTGGGTTATAGGCCACCTTCAGGCGATGGACACTGGCACGTTCTAAGACAAAATGTGCACTCCCTATATAACCCCTCTCACTACTGGGAGTACCTCAGTTTTGTAGCAAAGCAATACACGTGTATACCAAGCAGGGAGGGACCTCTGTGTCCCCTGATGTACTTCAAAGAAAAGGATTTTACAGGTAAGCTGTTTTTAAAAATCCTATTTTCTTTTCATACATCAGGGGACACAGAGCTGTAGTAGTTACTATGTGGGATGTCCCATAGCAATGCCAACTTGAGAGAGGGAGACACAACAAAAGTAGGGCACCAAGAGACTAGAGGACTTATATTGCAGCCTGCAGTACACTGCGCCCAAAGGGATATCCTCATGACCTTTTAGATCTACTTGATAGAATCTGGTAAATGTATGGATTGAAGACCAGTTGCAGCCTTGCAGATCTCAGCCATGGAGGCTTGGTGATGCACTGCCCAAGAAGCACTAACAACCCTGGTGGAGTGCACTTTAATATGAAAAGGAGGAATTTTCCCCTTTAAACCATAAGCTTGAACAATCACTTGACAACTACATTTAGAAATGGTAGATTTCGACGACGCCTGTCCTCTTTTAGGACCGTCTGGCAACACAAACAAAACATTTTACGAATCTGAGCAGTCGCTTTTAAATAGACCTTGACCGCTCTCACCACATCAAGAGAATGTAGTGACTTTTCTTCCACAGAATGAAGTTCTGGAAAAAATGAAGGCAGAACAATATCCTGGTTTAAATGAAAACCTGACACTACCTTCGGTAGAAAATTAGGATGAGGCCGCAATACAACCTTATCCTTTTGAATAATCAAATATGGCTCTTTAAAGGAAAGAGCAGCTAATTCTGATACTCTTCTTGCAGAAGATATGGCAACCAAGAAAACTATTTTCCTTGTCAAGAGGATCAAGGAAATATCTTGAATCGGTTCGAAAGGCTGTTTTTGTAAAGCCAACAGGACTAAATTTAAGTCCCAAGGGTTCAGGGGTGACTTAACCTCCCTGGCGGTATGATTATTTCAGATTTATGCGTCTCAAAGCGGTACAATTATTTTGCATAGAATTTTGGCGTTTTATATTGTAGGTCTGTAATTCTTAGCAATAACACACTTATATCTGTCCACCAAGAGTCTAGTAGATATCCCAGGTATGATGAAGTTTGAAACACAAAATCATAAATTATAATATAATAAATAAATATAAATAATTAAAAAAATAATAATATAATAATAATAAAATAAATTTCCCCACGATTCACTATCGCTCAATTCTAATTTAATATCGCTGTTTTCTAGCTGGTCTAAAGCCACTTTTGACGTAAAGGGACACTTTTTGGTTGCTATGGACAATTTCAAGTTTCCAGGCAGAAAGAACAGTATATATAATATAAAACTGCATGCAGGGCATGGGCCAAAGCACTGGGGACAAAGGGAAGTGAAATGATTTAATACAGTACTGTAATCTGTAAGATCTGTAAGGTAAGTATACCTCTCCAGGATCCTGAGATGTAATCCCAAGTGTGGCTCGGGGTTACCGCTAATGGTGCTGAAATTTAACCCCGAGCCACACTCGGGAATACCGTCAGGGAGGCTACCTGGGGGATTAATCCGCGTTACCCCCTGATTAAGGTTATGAACCAGAGAGTGTGAAGCAAGTGGTTGCTGAAAAAACACAGATAAGGCCGACACCTGGCCCTTGATAGTGCTCAAGGCCAGCTTCATTTCTAATCCCATCTGTAGGAACTCAAGGATCCTACCTATGATATATTTCCTGGGGTGCCAACCCCTGGATTCACACCAGGAGACATATGACTTCCAGACTCTATAATATATAATTCTGGAGGCTGGCTTCCTAGCATTAACCAAGGTAGAAACTACTGAAGCTGACAGCCCACGGTCCTTTAGAATGTGGGTTTTAATAGCCAAACCATCAATTTTAGCATGTGTGAGGTAGGATGGAACACCGGACCTTGAAAGAGAAGGTCTGGCCACAGGGGCAGGGTCCAAGTGTCCACATAACAGCAGAGCACCCAGAGTGGCACATAATAGCAGAGCCCCCAGAGTACCACACAATGGCAGACCCCCCAGTGCAAAGCCCCCAGAATGACACCCCAGTGCAGAGCCCCCAAAGTGGCACAACGGCAGAGCCCCCAGAGTGCCACCCCAGCGCAGAGCCCCCAGAGTGCCACCCCAGCGCAGATCCCCCAGAGTGCCACCCCAGCGCAGATCCCCCAAAGTACACCCCAGCGCAGAGCCCCCAGAGTGGCATATAACAGCAGAGCCCCCAGAGTGCCACCCCAGCGCAGAGCCCCCAAAGTGCCACCCCAGCACAGAGCCCCCAAATTGGCACATAGCGGCAGAGCCCCCAGAGTGGCACATAGCGGCAGAGCCCCCAGAGTGGCACATAATGGCAGAGCTCCCAGAGTGGCACATAATGGCAGAGCCGCCTGAGTGGCACATAACGGCAGAGCCCCCAGAGTGGAACCTTCCATCAGAGTCCCCTTACACACACTTTTTCACCTTAGTGCTTGGTGTGGTAGTCAGCTAGCGGGAAAAGGCTGTTAAAAAAATCCACTTGTTGCAGGCTCTAAACTGCACATGTGCAGTCGTGGAGCCAGCTGAATAGTGAACTGCTCAGATCGGCAGTGGGGCCTGTGAATAAAAGCCATGCTTAATGTGTGCCACGATGTCACTGCATAGGTGGGCACCCAGACCTGCCCCGCTGCCTGATCTGAGGCCGAGCTCAGCAGTGCACCATTCAGCTGCCTTCGAATGGCAACAAGTGGATTTTTCATAGGCATTTTTCTTCTCTCTCTGTGGTGGGCAACACAGCCGCTGATCTTTCAAACATGTCTTAGATTGACTTGTGCTGAGTGGCAGTGGGCACACATGAATCATGCAGTATACACACACACACACACACACACAGACAGAGTATACACACATACACACAGTATACACACACCAGCACTTTCATCTAAAAATCAGCCTGATGGAACACACTGCTGCTGCCCCCATCTCCTGGCATGCTTCTACTTGTAGTGCCCCAGCAGCTCACAGACACAGGAAGAGGTAATGCAGGAGAGGAGGAGACTGTGCCTGTGTACTGCTGGGCGGGTAATTATTAGGGCGGTGTAGTAGAGATTGAGAGGAGACATTAAAAACATGTCCGTCCTCAAGATGTAGTGCACTTCCCACACTGAAAAATCGATCTTACATTCTGAGGAGCCCTGATAGAGGAAACACAGCCTCCCCCATGCTCACCAGGGTAAGCCAGTGAAAAGAACTCATTTAGCTGGGGCCAGTTAACTTACCTTCTATCAGGCAGCAATCTGTCCCACACTGCAGGCTGTGTCCCCGCCTCCCTCTTCTCTCCTCTAGCAGTCGGCATCTCCTGCTCATATGTCAAATAAGCCGCGCTGGAGAAGAGGGCATGTGCAGCATGTTCCTAGTGGCTGAGGAGGTAGTGAAGAGGCGGAGCAGCTATAGCCTCCGGAATTTGATATCAAAAGCATGTTGGTAAGGGGCATTTCAGGGACAGATGTAAATCAACACAGATGATTTTTACATACTGTCCCTGGTGATTGTACTGGTGATGGTACTGTCCCACAGATGATTTTTACATACTGTCCCTGGTTTTAGGCTGGCAAACCTGATGGGGCCCCCTAGTGGCCCCGGGCCCTCGGGCAGTGCCCGAGTGCCTAAATGGTCAGTCCGCCCCTGGTGTTGAACACCAGCAGGAGCTTGTGCTATGCTCCACAGACTTCATAAATCCCCCAAAAAAGAAAGGACTGCACTCCAAAAAAAATGTAAACGCTGGTAACTTTCATCCAGACCAAATTAACAGAGTCCCGGCCTGGAACCTCTTTTGTTGATGCATTTCATCCACAAGGATGAAGTAGAATACCATTAAGCCCTGTGTTGTGGGTGAGACTCATTTGGGTGGAGGTCCCAAGCAAGGACAATATGTTCATGTTGTCCTGATGAATAGCTACCAGTGTTGGATTTTTGAGTTCAGCCCTTTTTTCCTGGATATACTGGTGCTGGGAAAAATATTTCAACTTATATAATTTAGTCAAAAGAGATTTCTTTGGTGTAGTTTCTAGGTAAATTGGTTTTAAAGATCCTCCTTTAAAATAACTTTGGGCTACAATCAGAAGTACTCAGCTTGTGGAAAAGTCCCCTTAGAAAATGCCAGATACTAGCAAATAAAGTCTGGTGGATCTTCCATATGGAAAATATTAGTTGTACCTCTATGGTCAAATTAAAAGTGAAGTGCTTTGGTTCCCAAGGATTATGAAAATGTCATCAAGTTCCTAGAGTAGAAACGCCAATTATTGTGTGTCCTTTTCTTCCTTTCAGCACAGAGATGTGAAAAAAATAAATTTGTAACTGAACATATCATACTGAATTGATTTTGAAGCAAAAGCGTCAGTATTCTTAAAGGAAAATCATGCTAACAGGAATATGAAGGCTGACCTTTTCTTCTCAAAATGCTACTTGCTTGGCTGCCATACTGATCCAACAACTTCATTATATTCTGAGTCATTGACTGGAAAGAGGTATAGAGATCAGTTCTAACTGCACTGTGACATCACTAGCTGCTCCCCTGTCCTGGGTAAGTTTCTCAAAAGAGTGTATTTACATTTATTTGCTTGAGAAATTTTCACTTTGTCCAAATATGGGCAATAATATAATGGGAGTTCTCTGGACATTTAAAACCATGCCAGTAGTGGGAAATTCTTCAGTGCTCAGTGTTTGAGCAGAGAGGATTAGGGCCTCTGTGCTCCAAATTCTTCTCAACCAACTAAAGTAGGAAGGACACCTTCAGACATAGTATTTAAAACAGTGTATCACCCTTAAACAGGGGCTATCAGTAAATTTAGCTGTGCTAGGTGGTAACTAGCCTGGCTGATTTGTAGTCTAATGCCCCGTACACACGGTCGGACATTGATCAGACATTCCGACAACAAAATCCTAGAATTTTTTCCGACGGATGTTGGCTCAAACTTGTTTTGCGTACACACGGTCGCACAAAGTTGTCAGAATTTCCGATCGCTAAGAACGCGGTGACGTAAACCACGTATGACTAGACTAGAAAAGGCCAGTTCAGAACCAAGCGCGGCACCCTTTGGGCTCCTTTTGCTAATCTCGTGTTAGTAAAAGTTTGGTGAGAGACGATTCGCGCTTTTTCAGACTCTTGGTTTTCAGATCGTTTTCTGCTGTTCAGTTTGTGCTTGTGGGTTTGTATCTGCTCTTCAGTGCGTGCAAGCAAGCTCCGTGTGACTTATTAGTCATTGTGTTCTTGTTCGTTCGTTACTGTTTTATTAGGTCGCTCTTCACAGGCCTTGCTGTTCTTTAGTGCGTTCTGTTACTTCGTTCTGAGCAGCCGACTGTTTTCTAGCCATGTTGCATATACGTACTCCTCATAGAGTTCGTGCTGTGCGGGGGCTTGGTGTTGGGGTCCTGACCTTGACACAAGCCCAGTCCATGAACAGGGTGACGAGGAGTTCATGGGCCAAGAATTGGTTGCTTCATCGTGTCCAGTTCCGTCATATGCCTTTGCTCCGTGAGATCCGTGAGAATAATCCTGATGATTTCAGGAACTTTCCCCGGATGACGGACCCCGTATTGTTGGCTTTGCTGACCCCCTATATCAGCAGGAAGGATACCTGCATGAGGCAAGCCATCACTCCGGAGCAGAGGCTCGTCGCCACCCTGCAGTACTTGGCGATGGGGAGAAGCCTGCAGGAATTGAAGTTCTCGACAGGCATCTCCCCCCAGGCTCTGGGGATCATTATCCCAGAGACCTGTTCTGCCATCATCCAGGTCCTGCAGAAGGAGTATATTAAGGTAATATTTTTATCCTTTAATCTCACATTTTATTGTATTGAATTTTTGCTAATGTATTGTATTTCTTTCCTCATTCCCTATTTACCATGATTGTAATATGCTGTGAATGTCCCCTTTGTCCTCATGCATGCTGGATTTTTATGTAATTATTTTGTTCTTCTTCATACATATTTGCCTTCACTTACCTCCCCAGCATGCTCTCCTGCCCCTGTATTCACCTCATGTAGTCACTTAACAATGTATTTTATCAGCTCCATATTAGTGCTTTACCCCAAACACCCCTAAAATGTTTTTAAATGTGATTTGTAATTTAAATTCAGGCAGAGTGCCAGAGGCTTTTTTTGGGGGTCCCCAAATAATTTGGAACCCTCCCTCCCCCCAACTGCTAAGTCAGCTGATACCAATTCTCTATCTATCCTCAATCCTCTATCTGCTGACTTTGCCAAACCCATACACACTATACCCATCTCTTTAGTGGTCAGATTTATGGATGAATTCCCCAAAGCATGTAGTGCAAGGGCCTGAATACTTTCAAATGGTACTGTTTAAAGTTTTTGTATCCTATTATTATCTTGATAGGTAATAGCAGAATGTCCAAATGTGCTCAAATGTGTACAGTGTGTATTTATATCTTTGTATTATGACACTTCTTACCTGTCCAGTGGGCTGCCAATAGTGTAACTAAAGAGGGGCTGTTCAAAGTAATACCCATTATTTTAGCATTCATCTCTCAATGAAGTGGAGAGGGTTACCTGTCCAAGAGCTCCACCCCCCCTATAATGTTAGAAATGGCCCAGGAGAGGGGGGGGGGGGGATATGATAGGTGTACCTTCTACTTTGGTGTTTAAAAATTCCCATTAATAAATGTTATCTTGATGTTGGCCAATAATGTTTGTGTCTAATCTGCTTTCCGTGTTTTAATGTGCAAAAAGACAATTTTTTTTTGTTTTCCTCAACAGTTTCCTTCCACGCCACAGGAATGGCAGACTGTGGCCCCCCACTTTGCCCAGCGGTGGGACTTTCCTAACTGCGGAGGGGCAATTGATGGGAAACACGTCCACATCATCCCACCACCCAACTCGGGGTCGTACTATTATAATTATAAGGGGTTCAATAGTATTGTGATGTTGGCGGTGGTGTTGGCTACTTATGAGTTCCTGTATGTGGACGTGGGGAACAATGGCCGGATGTCCGATGGTGGAGTCATCACCCAGACGGAGTTCTACAGGCATCTCCAGAATGGCAGCTTGGACTTGCCACCTCCAGAAGACAATGTGGAAGGACTCCCATTTGTCTTCATTGCGGATGAAGCTTTTGCACTGGGAGACCATCTTATGCGGCCATTCCCGATGAGGACCCTCACCCCGGCCCAGAGGGTTTTTATATACTGGCTGGCCAGAGCCAGAAGAGTGGTGGAGAACACGTTTGGAATCATGGCCAGCCGGTTCCGCCTATTTCTTACACCCATACATATGGCGGAGTACAAACTGAATCACATTATCCTGGCGTAGTGTGTTCTACACAACTTTTTACGGCAACATTCTGCCAACTATGCTGGCTCAGTTGGGCCTGAAGCCGGAATTCAAAATGAACCAACCCTGACGGCGCTTGAAAGTGACCATCCTGGCTTGCCCTCCCTGAGTGCCCGTGATGTCTGGCTAAGATACCTTGAATTCTTTGCGGGTAGGGGGGCTATCAATATGCCAGACAATGTGTGAAACCTTTATAAAGTAAAAAAAAAATTAAGCAAATATTTGGTGACGTTTACTGCTTGTGTTTGTTTTAGCTGACCCTGACAGAAATGTGGTGAGTCCTGAAAATGGCGTGATTGTGTAACCTTATACAAAGCACTGTTGGGTGTTATTTACTAAAAGGCAAAGACACTTTGCACTACAAGTGCACTTGAAACTGCACTTGTAGTGCAAAGTGGATTTGCCCTTATGAAATAACACCCATTGTCACAGAAAGCAGCAATTAGAGCACCACAAAAGTGTTGTAGCGTTGAGACAATAATCCACACATTCTTGATGAACAATCTTTTTAATACCTGCACAATCACATGTGCATTTTGACAAGGTTTTCAAAACAAACCAACATGTTTGTTGTATAACAATTTTTGGGGTGGTATTAGAAAAAGTAGAAATGTCCATTTAAGATAAAACAGGCATGTTTAAAACCAACAAGAAAGACACAAATCTTGAATTTACAAAGTTCACATTTGGTAGAACTTGAAGGCAATATCAGACATGAGTATTTAGGAACTGTGTTTGATATTGCGTTCAGATGGGGTGAAGTCACCCCCGGAAAAGCCAAATTTTGAAGATGCACACCAATTTACGAATGTCAACATGTGCTATCTGCCATCACGGGGGATCAAGGGACGTGTTTTGGGGGAGCAACCCCTTCCTCTCAGCTACTTTATTATTAAGGAAGGGGTTGCACCCCCAAAACACGTCCATTGATCTCCTGTGATGGCAGATAGCACATGCTGACACACTGTGTGCCTCTTCAAAATTTGGCTTTTCTACAATTCGACAAAAATTTTTAAAATGGTAGAACACCATAAAAGAAAGGGATTTGGAGGGGTTTTAAACTCTCCCCAAAACATCAATGATGTTCTTATTTTTTTGAATAACATCATTGATGTTTTTCTTGATGTTTTCCAATGCAACATTACACCCCATGATCTCCCCAATCAGGATCCGTGCACTTTCCGAGGTGAAATGCCCTGGATCCACAACATCACGATCACCTAAAAAGATAGAAACCAAAAAAAAACATGTATTATAAATATGCCGGCATCCATCTCTTACCTGAGCCTGTAGTCACAGACACTCACCTGTTGTGGTGACTAGTTCTACCACGTCTTCCTCCTCCTGCTCTGCTTGTCTTTGTGGGATTTCACCTTCTTCCAGAGGTGGGGGGTCTCTGGTCTCCTCGGATGAGGGGTGTCCTCCGAGTCTTTTCTCCCCTATGTGAAAAAAAAATGGTATACTTAGCACACAGATATTTGATGGCAGAACTATAAATACATTGCTTGGAAGTGGGGTACAATTGTCGATTTTGGCAGAGTTCCAAGATGTAGAATTTTTTGGGTCCTTTGTCAAACTTCAATACTTTACCTGTTTTGTACAAGCTTCACAGATGGAGACACCCCTATAGTATACACTGGAGCACCTGTGTGGACCCCTAATAAAAAGGGTGTTCTTGTGTCCCACACTAGTGCTCCAGCGTCCAGATGTGAAAACTGCTGCTGAGTGTCCTCTCCTTACACAGAATCTAGTTGGCATTTCATTCTAGTAACAAACCCATCTACACAACCAAATATTTTCAGACAAGTAGGCCCTAAAAAATGTGGTCAAATGCATATGGCCAAAACAATGGTGTTTTATAGGCCGAAAGAAAAATGTTTGATACGAACGAATAATGTGCCCATGAACATGAATCTTGCCATTTTAAACTGTACAACAGTTCAGAAAAGCACATGGATCAGCACAAACGTAATAAACACAAAAAGAATAGGAACACAGCACAACTACTTACTTTTTTGCAGCACTCTCCGGATCTTTCTGTACTGCTCATGCTCTCTTAATTTGAGGTCCGACCACCGCTTCCTGAGCTGATCTTTCGATCGTTGTACCCCGAAATTCCGGTGCAGACTTTTGACCACTTTCGCCATGATCTTGGCCTTTCTGACATTGGGGTTGGGGTAAGGTCCATACTTTCCATCATAGTCGGCCCTCTTCAGGATGTCGACCATCTCCAACATCTCCCCAAAGGTCATATTCGATGCCTTAAATCTTTTTCTGGATCCAGACGTTTCCGGCTCCGGGCTTTCCTCCCCCTCCTCCTCGTTGCTATAATTAGCACGCACCTGCTGTGTCTCCGCCATGTGCTCTTCCCCCACTGCGCAGAACAAAAAGGGGCAGGGAATAGACTAGAAAGAACTTTAGGGGCGGGCGGAGTTACACGCATGCGCAGTGTGTATAAAGCATAACACGCGTGCGTAGTACGTACGATCTGTGAGCGGAGGAAGGAGTATCGGAGGCGCCGATCGTGATAACGAAGGTAAGAGCCAAACTTGGGCCTCTACTGCTTCTAGATTGAGGCCTATTTTGTAACAAGATTAGGAGAGATTTGCCTGACATTAGGGTTTGTCTTGTGTTGTGTCTTGCAGTGAAAATGGATATCTTGAAAGATAACGACTTTATGGCAATTTTCATTGATATGTTCAGGGAGCTGCCTTGTCTATGGGAGATAAACCACCCTGAATATAAGAACCAAACAAAAAGGAAGGCAGCGCTGGATCAATTGCTGGAATTTGTGAAGACGGTGATCCCCACGGCAGACATCACCTATTTGAAGATCCTAATTGGTAGCCTGAGGAGCACTTATCTAAGGGAGCGCAAGAAGGTCCAGGATTCCCAGAGATCAGGAGCAGCAGATGACATCTATGTCCCCAGGCTGTGGTACTATGACAGGCTGCATTTTCTGGCAGGCCAGACTGAACCCGGACCATCACTCTCCAGTCTTCCTTCCAGGCTTCCTTCCCCCCCAGCTGAGGCTTCTGACGCCCAATCTGGGCCTTCCAGGCAGCAACATGTGGAGGAGCCCAGCTTGAGCCAGGTATAGCATTTCTCTAAATATTTCTGGTTGTCCAATCAATGATGTTAACTAGATGTTAGTTTGGAGTACTAATAATTTCTGATTGTGATTGATGATGCAAAAACTAAAACCATGTCCCTTTTTCATACACAGGGAAGTCTCAGCCAGGAGGTGGCCGGGCCAAGCAGGCTGCCTGATATGCAGGTCCCTCCCCTCCACCTGAAAAGACACAGTGGCAGGAAGAGGAGTAACCTGGAGGAGGCTGCCTTAAGCCTCTTTTGGAAGGCTACAGAGGCCCTGAGAACCCCCCACACTGTGGAGGAGGACTTTGCTTGCATAACTGCCTGAAAAATGCTGCAGATGGAGGAGGGCCAACGACTCCTGTTAGATTCCTAAATTTGGGAAGCTCTAATAAGGGGTTGAGGGGCCAAATAACATGTGCTACCCACATTTGTGACCTCACACATGGTCCTCCTCCAGGTCCTACTACTCCTCCTCCTCCAGGTCCTAATACTACTCCTCCTCCTCCAGGTCCTACTCCTCCTCCTGCCACATCTCCAACACAAGAGCCACAGCCGGGAAGGAAGAGTGGAGAGAAGACCAGAAAGCGATGACCCTGGGTCCAGTCTGGTCTGGCAAAAGATGCAGCCTCTTGTAGTAGCACAGCCTGGGGACACAGATGTCATCTGCTGCTTTCCGGATCTCTGGGACTTCTGGACCAGACTGCACTCCCTTAGATAAGGACTCCTCAGGCCACCAATTTTGATATTACATAATTGATGTCTGCCCTGGGGGTCCAAGGCTTCGCTAATTTCAGCTGTTTATCCAGCATTGTCTCCCTCTTTGTTTGGTTCTGAGCCCTTAATAAAGTATTTTTTGTTTCAATTATACTTGCCTATGTGTGTTTTCCTTCAAAAAGGACAGTTTGTTTGTGAGGATTCAGGTACATTTCAAAAATACAATGTCAAATTAACAAGGGACACCAACACCAAGCAACCTTCTTGAGATTAAATAATAAAAGATATCAATGGTGTTGTGGTAACTTGACACACAAAACACACACAAAAATATTAGGGAGTAAAACTAACCAAAAAATAAAACAAAGATCAGCCTTGAAAAAAATACAAACCTAAAAAAAAAAACAGCCTTTAAAAAAAAAAAAAAAAAAAAGAAAACAACCCAAAAATAATTTTGTCAGATGTGACAAATCAAAATATATTGAGGGAATCCCGATAAATAATAAAGAAAGAAGTTTGTGAGAAGTCTGTGTGAATATCAGCAGCAAAACTACTTCATTCTTCTTACATTATAAAGAAGAAGAGAGTGCGCTGTATTAAACCATTTTTTACATTGCACCGTGACGAAAGTGCTGTATCCATTGCGAACGCTAATTTTACCAGACCGAGCTGTTCTGTCTCGGAATTTCTTCTGAGCATGCGTGGCACTTTGTGCGTCGGAACTGGCCACACACATGGTCGGAATTGACGCATTCGGATTTTGTTGTCGGAAAATTTTATAGCCTGCTCTCAAACTTTGTGTGTCGGAAAATCCGATGGAAAATGTGCGATGGAGCCCACACACGGTCGGAATGTCCGACAACACGCTCCGATCGAACATTTTCCATCGGAAAATCCGACCGCGGGGCATAAGTGATCATTTGGGTTTTCTCCTAAGCCTGGTGTAGCTGTGGTTCCTCCCTTGTCAGTAGGTGGCACTGTTACCTTTGGGATTAGTATGATGAACTACAGTGAAGCTAGGTTATGAATATGCATTATTTTTTCAGCCAATCAGTAGGCCTTTCTCTGGCCTCTGAGCATGCTGGGAAATAGTATAAATATTTGGGGAGGTCAAGTGATCAGGGTACTCTCACCCAGACTTCGGCCTGAGGTGGATATGTGAGGAACAGTAGCTGTTCTGGGTAGGCCTGAAGCCTAAGGCCAGCCATGTGCTCTAGACTCTGCAAGGGAGAGCCTGCTTGTTGTCTGGAGGCATGGGGAAAAAGGATGGAGACCTGAGATGAAGTACCAGAAGTTACTCTGCCATTGACCAGGGAACCGTGGAGAGCCTGGGAAAACGTCAAGATGGAATCATCCAGATAAATCCAGCCCTCCCTTTTTGTGACTTCTCTTTTAGTTGCTGTAGGTGTCAGCTGTTGCTACCAAAGTACAGATTGCTGGTTACAGCTTAAAGGCTCTTTTTCTGTACCACTGTCTACCTTTCTACTTTTTGTCTGAGCAGTCTACCAGTCTGCTAGCAATAAACTCATCTTTGTTCAGCATAAAAGTGACTGGCGCCGATCTTTTCTACCTTGTACACCACCCATCATGCCTAGCAACCTGCACCCTGAGGTGAAATGTCAGCCCTCCCTGTCTCTGGGGGTCACCACCACGCTTCTGGAGGTCAGGGGGGGCGCTACATATCTGGCACCCAACATGGGGCCCGAAGTTATTTTTGCTGTGGTTGCCCCTAACGGACTGCAACTACACTGGAGTTTTGTTTGGCTCCATGGGAAAATGGTAAGTAACATCTGTGTGCCTCAGAGACTGTTTTTGTCCTCCTGAACCATGTGGGGAAGAACCAGATTGTATTTTTGTTCTTGGGAGAGTGACAGCCTAGTCTTTTGTTACTTTACGCCAGTGCTTAAGGGGCTAAAAATGGACTTCAGAAGAATTTTTGCACGCTGCTGGAAGAAAGAGGTGGGTGCTGAAGTTTCTAGAGGGTGGCCAGAACAATCCTTTGGCAGGGGGAGGGGTTGCCACTCTACTGTGAAGAAGACAAAGTAGCAGCCGTGTGCACAGCCATCTTTGATCCATGTGCTTTGAGACTGCTACAGAGAGAGAAGCATGGTGCATCTCGCAATTTCTATTTCTGATTGGAAAGTCTTTGCACCGGGCATCATCTCTGGCCCTGTAGGGCTGAGAAAAGCCACCAAGACCGGAGTGCACTACATCTCTAGAGGCAACCTGGCACTCTACACGGTGGGAGGCTACAAAACGATCGGGCTGCTGTGTCCAAAATGTTTGGGACTGACTACCAACATCCAGCCCTGGATCACCTGCGGGCACTGTGGGGAATCGCTACTGGAGGTAGTCTCGCCAGCCTTACCACCATGGGTGCTGCAAGTGGACTGGGGTCAAGTGTGTTGCTATCGCTGCTCCAGAACCAACTTCAGTGATCCCTGCCACAATTACCCTGTCTGCTGGTGTAGCCACTGCTTCAACAACTGTGACCGCTCCAAAGTCAAATACATCTGTCTCAGTCTGATTCATGGTTTCTGACAATTCCTCGATTTGATTTTGAGTCACAGTTTCTCTTATCTGTAGTAGTAACCCCTGCAGTGGAGTTGCTACCATTAAGAGCGCATGGGCGCTGCCCCCTCTGTCACGCCACCCCCCATATGACTAATGGATAGATTTATGCAGTGCATGAATCTATACATGGCCACCCCTGTCACCCTTTATTCAGGAGTCCGGCCCCTTTTCAGACACTGGCCATCTGAATTTCAGCGGCTGGGTTTGTTTTTTTGAAGCATCAGATTACAGCCATAGGCTCTTATAGGCTTAAAAAAAAGTGGACTCGGAGTGCAGAGCATTGCGCTCGGAGCCCACCCAGGTGTGTTAGAAAAGCAAATTAATATTTGCTTTTCTAACACTGAACCGCCTCTCTGCCAATCAGGAAGCATGGGTCTAATACCCGTCACCTGATTGGCTGAAGGCAGAGGCGATCCTATTGGACGCCTAGCGGAACGGAAGAAGAGACGTGGAGAAGAATGGAGGACCCGCTGCTTGTCCCATTGTCCCACACAGCTCGCCGCCATCACCCGCTTCCTGACCCACCACCAAGATGGGGTAAGTGCCAGTCAGATGGCGGGTGGGGGGGGTCACCGTGGCTACATATCATGGGCACAGTGGCTGCATATCATGGGCACAATGGCTGCATATGATGGGGCACAGTGGCTGCATATGATGGGTCACAGTGGCTTCATATCATGGGCACAGTGGCTGCATATCGTGGTACACAGTGGCTGCATATCATGGCGCACAGTGGCTGCATATGATGGGCACTGCACAGTGAGACTGCATTTGATGGGCACAGTGGCTGCATATGATGGGTTATGCACAGTGAGGCTGCAATTGATGGGCACAATGGCTGCATTTGATGGGGCACAGTGAGGCTGCATTTGATGGGCACAGTGACAGCATATGATGGGCAGAGTGGGGCTGCATTTGATGGGCACAGTGAGGCTGCATTTGATGGGCACAGTGAGGTTGCATTTGATGGGCACAGTGGCTGCAATTGATGGGCACAGTGGCTGCATATGATATTTTTTTTTTCAAAATTTTTCAGTTTGTTTGCGCCCCCTGAAAAAAATTTGAGCACCAGCCGCCACTGAACCCCTGGTCATAACTCTGTCTACAATTCTGCCTCATTTCTCAATACTATGTATATTTGAGCCAGTTTTGGTGGATGCAATTTAACCTGCCAGCATGTCTCCGAATGTGAGAAAAAACTGCAGCACCAAGATGAAACCCATGCAAAAATGGGCAGAGGATATAAACGCAGATGGTAGAACTCAAACCCCAGAGCTGCAAGGCAAGATTGCTAGCCTTACTTTCTGCATACTATTCTGTGCTTTAGTTCTGTTGATCCAGAAGGACCACCCTTTAGCTTTTACCTGATACCTAATGGGCTATGACCACCCTATTCAGCCTTTAAAATTTCCTGCATAAGTTCCCCAGGTGGCCCAAATATTGAACCAGACATATGAACTTTACCAGAAACATGGTTGCTAAAGATGAAGAGTTGTACAACACTGGTTATATAGTCTGAGCCTATGCCTACACAGCCATTATCATGACTCATGAAACAGTTCCCTCCCAGGCCATCATTTGACCCACAATGAAACACATAATAGTTGGTATTACAAGAGATGCTTTGCACTATGTGGTCCTTTAAGTCCTCTCTACACCTTCTGGCCCTTATATCAGCCATGGGTGCCACCAACCTGCCACCACATTTACAAACTACATAGTATTGAAAAGAGCTAGCAGGAACATTCACAACTTTGTATGTAAAAAGTAAACACACCAGTACAGAAATTCAGATAATTCACATGCTTTTAACTCGGAAGTGCAACCTACTGCCGCTATTTTCCACCAGGCCAGTCTGTGTTTGGACTCACTGTCCTGCAACCACCCACAGACCATTTTCAGTGTTTTGCAGCTCGTCCCTGGGCCAGAAGAATTAACTAACTAATAACCGCTATTCCTTTCAAGATAAGACTTTTTCTAAAATATCAAGTGAAATTCATCTCAAAAGAGTGTGGTAAGCTGACACCCTGCTTATCTACTGTGAGCCTGGATTCTACAGGAACAGCTTAAAAACAGTTTGCTGAAGCCATGGCGAAATCCATCGATGAACCTGCACACTGCAAGAATGTTTGAAAGCTAATACTGTAGGAACTACTGTAATTGTAAATAACACAAGGGCGCCAGATGACTGTTTTTGTAAGGAGAAAATAGATTTCCTCTGGAAAGAGTAAACTAATTCTGCAGCAAACAAGTTTTTTTTTTAGTTAAGGTTTTTGCTATTGTTTCAGTAAGCAAACATTTTCCTGAAGATGATGCATTGTCCAGAACACAATAAATCAACACATTGATGTCATGTAAACCTATGTGAACCACTGGATACTGTGGACTCTCTGGCTGTGGTCTGTGGGGAAAAGGAAGCATGAGGAAGTTACAGAACATAACAAGTACCATATACTTGGATCAATAATAGAGGCGTGAATGCAATAATATTAAAGTGGCTTGGACACGCAATACATGTGCAAATTTCTGGCGGCATGTAATACAGTGAAGTAGTCAGGGACACAAGCGTCATATAAACAGTCTCTTGTTATCTCTGATAATGTGTTATAACACGGCAGCAGTCTTCACCAGTCTTTTGAAACATGGTAGTGATCTCTAGCAGTTTCTTGTAGCATTTCAGCAGCATCTAATAGCCCCCTGTCAGGAACAACGAATAAGATTGAGACAGAAATGCAGTAAAGATCACACCTTTTAATGTAATGGTAAAAATGGTAGAGATTAGTAAACATACTCAAAACATAAGCCGGGATCGGAAGCCAGGAAATCAGGAAACCAGAGATCAGCGTAGTTAGAGGCAGAAGAACAGGATCAGGAACCAGAAGGGATGTCAGCCGAGCAAAGTCTTTCACAGGAACACAGCAGAGAATCTCCAGATATGTTGACCAAGGCAGAGGCAGGAAAGGAATGAACAAGGCAGTTTAAAAAGCCAGAAGGCTGTAGACGAGACTGACAAGCACGTAATGATCACCAGGTGAGCCACTGTGGAAACCATGAGTGCTGACAATCATCCGACAGCTGAGCAGCTTGAGCACAGAGAAGAGAGCTGCTGAGAGCCCAGCCCTGACAGTACCCCCTCCTCAGTGATCCCTCCCCCTTGGAGGGCACCAGGTTTGAGGGGAAAACATCTATGGAAAGCACAGAGGAGGACAGGAGCAGGTACATCCAAAGATAAGACCCAAGAGCGTTCCTCCGGACCATACCCTTTCCAATGAACAAGGTACTGTATGCGCCTATGGGAGTCAATGATAGATTGAATCACGTACTCCTCATGGTTCTCAACCTGAATCGGGCAAGGACGTGGTACCGAGGTGGTGAGGTGGTTGCACACCAAAATATGCATGTTGGAAGGAAGATCTAAAGGGTAGGCTACTGGACTAATCCTTTGGAGAATACGGAAAGGCCCAATATACTGCGGTGCCAGTTTCAATGAGGGAACATGGAGTCGGAGGTTACAAGATGACAGCCAGACTCCTCTCCCCAACTTGGTAGGAAGGCGCAGCTAGGCTTTGGCGGTCAGCATGGAGTGTGTACCTATCACTGGCACGTTGCAAGGACTGCTGGACCTGCACCAAGTGGAACGGAGAGCACAGGGATGCTCCTCTAACGCAGGAATTCTTTGAGGAACAAATGTGTCAGGCAACATGGATGGCTGGAACCCATAATTCGCCATAATCGGGAAGCGGCATTCATGGCACTATTGTGCGCAAACTCTGCCCAAGGTAAGAGGTCTGACCAGTTGTTATGGTGGTCAGAAATATAGCAACGTAGAAACTGCTCCAAGGACTGATTGGCTCATTCTGCAGCCCCATTGGACTGCGGGTGATATGCAGAGGAGAAGGAAAGCTTAATTTCCAACTGTGCACTAAAGGCTTGCCAAAACCTGGACACAAACTGGCTACCCCATCCGAGATGATAACCTTGGGTAGCCCATGTAACTGAAAGATCTCCTGAGCGAAAATGAATGCCATTTCTTTGAATGTAGGCAACTTCTTAAGTGGAGAACAAAGTGACATCTTTGAGAACCGGTCAAGCACCATAAGAAAAACTGTGTTGCCCTGTAAGGTGGCTAACTCACAATAAAATCCATAGACAAGTGGGTCCAAGGCCTCTCTCCATTGGGTAAGGGTTGTAGGAGGCCCACTGGAAGGTGTTGTGGTGTTTCACTCTGAGCACACACAGAACAAGCAGATACAAAGGCAGTTACATCAGCACGGAGACTAGGCCACCAGAATTGTTGAGAAATTGACCAGATGAGTTGATTCTTCCCTGGGTGACCAGCTGCCTTGGGAGAATGGTAAGTCTGGAGCAAAGCAGTGCGGATATTCTCAGGGACAAAGCAGCGGTCACAAGGTTTCTCAGGAGGAGAATGGATCTGAGCAGGAAGAATTCTGTCACCGAAAGGTGAAGTGAGATTAGTGCGACTAGTGGCTAGAATGCAATCGGGAGGTATCACAGGAGTAGGAACCGAATCTATCTTGGAGGAGGAGGAAAACTGTTGTGACAATGCATCAGCCCTTACATTCTTAGTACCTGGTAAGAATGAGATTATGTAATTGAAGCTTGACAGAAAGAGAGCCCATCACGCCATTTTGGGAAATAAGCGTTTTGCCTCAGACAAGAATGTGAGATTCTTATAGTCAGTCAAAATGAGGACCGGCACAGTGGTACCCTCAAGGAGATGCCTTCATTCCTTAAAAGAGAAGTATGTTTTGGTTTTTTTTGCCTATTCATACTTACCTAGGTGGATGCAGCATCAGACTGATTCTGTATCTGTCTCCTGCTGCCTCTTCACTGAGAACTGAGCCACCGAACACCGCCGATGGCTCAGTTCTCTCATCTCCCCGAGCAGAGAGATGCTGCCTGTCAGTCAGCATCTCTTCTGCTCTGCTCCTCCACGCTCATTGGAGCACTGAGCTGTGGAGGGACAGGGAGTGGACGTCTCAGCGGCTCGTTGAGAGGCTGAGACTGCCATCAGTCCAGACAGTTGGCGGATCCAGACTTCCGAAGTCGGGATGACGCGCTGCCTGGACTAATCCTGGTGATGTCAGTGGAGAGCAGACTTCAGACTGCTCTCCACTGAAAAACGAATTGCACTCCTGTGACCCATAGGAGAAGCCCAGCCTAAAAAGCCTAGGCTGGAGTACCAATCTCGTAATTGCATTCAACAGGAGACAATTTCTTAGAAAAGTAGCCACAAGGATGCATATCGCTCTCAGAGGTAGGACGTTGAGACAGAAGGGCGCCTACTCCAGTCTCAGACGCATCAACCTCAAGAATGAAGGGTAACGTTGGATCAGGATGTGCCAACACAGGAGCTGAAAGGAAGGCAGCTTTGACAGACTCAAAGGCTTTAAGGGAATCCGGAGACTAATTCTGTGGGTTGCTGTCCTTCCTGGTCATATCAGTCAGGAAGTTTGACCAGAGAAGAGAAATTACCAATACATTTCCGATAATAATTGGCAATGCCAAGAAAACATTGTAGTGGATGTAGACCTATGTGTCAAGGCCACTGTAGAACTGCAGATAGTTTCTCTGGGTCCATCGAAAAAACGGCAGTAGAAATCACATGACCCAGAAATGTAAACTGTTCACGATGGAACTCGCACTATTTCAACTTACAATACAGGTTATTATCTCTCAACCTCTGTAGCACATGGGAGACATCTGAGTGGTGGCTCTCTAGGGATTTCAAATATATGAGAATATCGTTGAGATAAAGTACCACACATTGCTGCAACATATCTCGGAGGACATCGTTGATGAATTCCTGAAAAACTGCAGGAGTGTTGCAGAGACCAAATAGCATTACGAGGTATTCGTAATGTTCGGTCCTAGTATTAAACGCAGTTTTCCATTCGTCGCCCTCTTTAATCCTCACAATTTTGTATGCCACTCTCAAATCGAGCTTAGTGAAAACCATTGCTCCCTTGAGGCGGTCAAATAATTCTGTTATCAATGGAATCGGATAAGCGTTCTTAATCGTGATGCGATTGGACCCCTATAATCGGTACAAGGTCTCAGTTCACCACTCTTCTTTTTCACAAAGAAGAAGCCTGCTCTGGCAAGAGACAAGAATTTGCGGATGAACCCTCAAAGTGAATCGGCAACATCCTCCATGGCTTTATCCTCCAAGACAGACAAAGGGTAAACCACAAAGGCGTTCTGGGACTTTAAATGAGGTGCATGATAACATGCACCTCCATCCCTAAATCAGAAATAAGAAAGGCGTTTTTGGGACTTTGAGTGAGGCACAAGACACGTGGTAGGAGAAATTGTAAAACTGTTTAATTGGCATATAACCAAAGCATACCTCATAAACATGTGATACATGGCTGAGCATAAGTAGTTTTATCTATATACAAGGCGATGGCATACAAAAAAGAGTAATTCGTATATATATACATGCACGCATCTGAAATTGCATAGTATCCCATGGAAGCAGTGGCGGCTGGTGAAGTTTTAGGATGGGGGGGCGCCAGACCCCGCCCTTCCTTTTTGACCCCTCCCACTTGGTGGAAATGGGCGTGGTTTCAGCGAAATAGTGGGCGTGGCTCTAAGGTGGTGTGGTTAGCGTCTGAGATGAACGAAGGATGGAGGGAGAGGGCGAGGGAGAGAGGGACAGCAGGCCTAGATCCTACACAACAAAAGAAATGTGTATTCTACAAAGTTTAACAATCAGCAGATAAAGATACTCCAAACACCTGGTGTTAGCGCTTCAATCATCCCGGCACCATGGTTGTTATGGTGTCAGGATGATTGAAGCTCATTATTACTATTATTACATTGTAATGTAAAATGAAATCGTTCAACTCACCATAATGCAGAATCAGTGGGAGCCCCGAGTGTGTCACTAGCCACGTCGCCTGTCACCAGATGCCATCAGGTGTCCCCAGCAGTCCCTTCTTACATGCAGCCTGTGTCACATCAAATGCAGCCTCTGTCACATCAAATGCAGCCTCTGTCCCCCCCCCCAAATGCAGCCTCTGCCCCCCCCAAAATGCAGCCTCTGCCCCCCCCCCCAAATACAGCCTCTGTCCCCTTACATCAGAGTTGCCATCAGTGTCCCCCCACAGCATGTGTCCCCATCAGAGCCCCCCACAGCAGGTGTCCCCCACAGCAGGGTGTCTCCATCAGAATCCCCCCACAGCAGGTGTCCCCATCAGAGTCCCCCCACAGCAGGTGTCCCCATCAGAGTCCCCCCACAGCAGGTGTCCCCATCAGAGTCCCCCCACAGCAGGTGTCTCCATCAGAGCCCCCCAACAGAGCCCCCCCACAGCAGGTGTCCCCTATCAAAGCCCCCCACAGCAGGTGTCCCCTATCAAAGCCCCCACAGCAGGTGTCCCCTATCAAAGCCCCCCACAGCAGGTGTCCCCTATCAAAGCCCCCCACAGCAGGTGTCCCCTATCAAAGCCCCTCACAGCAGGTGTCCCCCATCAGAGCCCCCCACAGCAGGTGTCCCTTATCAAAGCCCCCCACAGCAGGTGTCCCCCATCAGAGTCCCCCCACAGCAGGTGTCCCCCATCAGAGCCCCCCACAGCAGGTGTCCCCCACAGCAGGTGTCTCAATCAGAGTCCCCCCACAGCAGGGGTCCCCATCAGAGTCCCCCCAAAATAGGAGTCGCCCATCAGAGCCCCCCACAGCAGGTGTCCCCCATCAAAGCCCCCCACCAGAGCCCCCCACAGCAGGTGTCCCCCATCAGAGCCCCCCACCAGAGCCCCCCACAGCAGGTGTCCCCTATCAAAGCCCCCCACAGCAGATGTCCCCCCTCAGAGTCCCCCCACAGCAGGTGTCCCCCATCAAAGTCCCCCCACAGCAGGTGTCCCCCATCAGAGTCCCCCCACAGCAGGTGTCCCCCATTAGAGTCCCCCCACAGCAGGTGTCCCCCATCAAAGTCCCCCCACAGCAGGTGTCACCCATCAGAGTCCCCCCACAGCAGGTGTCCCCCATCAGAGTCCCCCCACAGCAGGTGTCCCCCATCAAAGTCCCCCCACAGCAGGTGTCCCCCATCAAAGTCCCCCCACAGCAGGTGTCCCCCACAGCAGGTGTCCCCCACAGCAGGTGTCCCCATCAGAGTCCCCCCAAAACAGGAGTCGCCCATCAGAGCCCCCACAGCAGGTGTCCCCCATCAGAGCCCCCCAACAGCAGGTGTCCCCATCAGGGTCCCCCCACAGCAGGTGTCCCCATCAGAGCCCCCAACAGCAGGGTGTCTCCATCAGAGTCCCCCCACAGCAGGTGTCCCCCATCAGAGTCCCCCATCAGAGCCCCCCACAGAGCCCCAGAGGCAGGTGTCCCCTATCAAAGCCCCCCACAGCAGGTGTCCCCTATCAAAGCCCCCACAGCAGGTGTCCCCTATCAAAGCCCCCCACAGCAGGTGTCCCCCAACAAAGCCCCCCACAGCAGGTGTCCCCCATCAGAGCCCCCAACAGCAGGGTGTCTCCATCAGAGTCCCCCCACAGCAGGTGTCCCCCATCAGAGTCCCCCATCAGAGCCCCCCACCAGAGCCCCCCACAGCAGGTGTCCCCTATCAAAGCCCCCACAGCAGGTGTCCCCTATCAAAGCCCCCCACAGCAGGTGTCCCCCATCAAAGCCCCCCACAGCAGGTGTCCCCCATCAGAGTCCCCCACAGCAGGTGTCCCCCATCAGAGTCCCCCCCACAGCAGGTGTCCCCCATCAGAGTCCCCCCACAGCAGGTGTCCCCCATCAGAGTCCCCTCCACAGCAGGTGTCCCCCATCAGAGTCCCCCCCACAGCAGGTGTCCCCCCATCAGAGTCCCCCCCACAGCAGGTGTCCCCATCAGAGTCCCCCCACAGCAGGTGTCCCCCATCAGAGTCCCCCCACAGCAGGTGTCCCCCATCAGAGTCCCCCCACAGCAGGTGTCCCCCATCAGAGTCCCCCCACAGCAGGTGTCCCCCATCAGAGTCCCCCCCACAGCAGGTGTCCCCCATCAGAGTCCCCCCACAGCAGGTGTCCCCCCATCAGAGTCCCCCCACAGCAGGTGTCCCCCATCAAAGCCCCCCACAGCAGGTGTCCCCATCAAAGCCCCCCCACAGCAGGTGTCCCCCATCAGAGTCCCCCACAGCAGGTGTCCCCCATCAGAGTCCCCCCCACAGCAGGTGTCCCCCATCAGAGTCCCCTCCACAGCAGGTGTCCCCCATCAGAGTCCCCCCACCAGCAAGTGTCCCCCTTTAGAGTCCCCCCCCCACAGCAGGTGTCCCCATCAGAGTCCCCCCCACAGCAGGTGTCCCCCATCAGAGTCCCCCCACAGCAGGTGTCCCCCATCAGAGTCCCCCCACAGCAGGTGTCCCCCATCAGAGTCCCCCCACAGCAGGTGTCCCCATCAGAGTCCCCCCACAGCAGGTGTCCCCATCAGAGTCCCCCACAGCAGGTGTCCCCATCAGAGTCCCCCCACAGCAGGTGTCCCCCATCAGAGTCCCCCCACAGCAGGTGTCCCCATCAGAGCCCCACACAGCAGGTGTCCCCATCAGAGTCCCCCACAGCAGGTGTCCCCCATCAGAGCCCCCACAGCAGGTGTCCCCCATCAGAGCCCCCAACAGCAGGTGTCCCCATCAGAGTCCCCCACAGCAGGTGTCCCCCATCAGAGCCCCCCACAGCAGGTGTCCCCCATCAGAGTCCCCCCACAGCAGGTGTCCCCCATCAGAGCCCCCCCCCACAGCAGGTGTCCCCATCAGAGTCCCCCACAGCAGGTGTCCCCATCAGAGTCCCCAACAGCAGGTGTTCCCCATCAGAGTCCCCCACAGCAGGTGTCCCCATCAGAGCCCCCCACAGCAGGGTGTCCCCATCAGAGCCCCCCACAGCAGGGTGTCCCCATCAGAACCCCCCCACAGCAGGTGTCCCCATCAGAGCCCCTGACAGCAGGTGTCCCCATCAGAGCCCCCCACAGCAGGGTGTCCCCATCAGAGCCCCCCACAGCAGGGTGTCCCCATCAGAACCCCCCACAGCAGGGTGTCCCCATCAGAACCCCCCACAGCAGGTGTCCCCATCAGAGCCCCCCACAGCAGTTGTCCCCATCAGAGCCCCCCACAGCAGTTGTCCCCATCAGAGCCCCCCACAGCAGTTGTCCCCATCAGAGCCCCCCACCAGAGCCCCCCCTCAGCAGGTGTCCCCCCGATTCTCCACACAGCGGTACTTACCTTCAGTCTCCTGCGGTGTCCTCCTCCTCACACTGGCAGCAGCATTCTTCCTGCTTCCTCTCTCGGGCGCAATGAGAGAGAGAACCAGGAAGTGACATCTGCCTCAGGGCAGATGTCAATCAAATCTGAAGTGCCAAGTAGCTTCCGCCCGGCGCCTGTAGTATGTATTGCTATGGCCGAGCGGAAGCTACTCGGCGCTTCAGAAAACGCCCCAAGGCGGGCTAAACGCCCGCAAATGCAGCGCCACGTCTGCAATCTCGTGATTGCATAGACGTGGTGCTTCCTATAAGTGCACTGTGTCCGGCGTCGCACTGTATCCCGGCGTCCGAACACAGTGCACTTAAGGACCTTTTTTTTCCTTTTTTTTTTTTTAAAGGGCCAGTATTAAAAAAAAATTTTTTTTTTTTTTTTTTTTGCTGCCTGGAGGGGGGGGGGGGGGGGGGGGGGCGGCGCCCAGGCGCCCCCTAAGGACGGGCCGCCACTGCATGGAAGTAACTAGTATAAAAATCAAAAATGCTTATTGGTTAATGGATACAAATGGGTTATAGGATACAAATGAATCACAGTTGAGGTCAAGCTATGCGTTGGGAACATGATGACATTGATAGGCTTGACACGTTTCGTGGCCAGTTGCCACTCATCAGGAGAAAACGCATAGCATATCTGAAAAAAAAGAAAAAAGGTACCAAATTGGATCTAATGTTTTGCCCGGATAGTAAGAAAGAAGGCACGGGCAAGGGGAAACAAGATGTGTATCTCCTGGAATATTTACGTATAAATTGTTCTAAATAAGCAGTGTTGCAAGTCAGGATCTGCAAGGCAAGTCTATCCTGGGATGAAATTAAAATGACTGCGCTTATCAGACAAGAAGAACAAGTGAATAAGTGAATGGATGAAACATAAATAAGTTTGTTTTTTAGAAAGCAAAGCTGCAACTTCCTGTGAGATACACACAAAATAAACAACTTTCTATATTAAGTTGCGCTATGCTCTCATGTGAGTGAATACTAGCAATAATTAATAATGCTAAATTATATATATATATATATATATATATATATATATATATATATATATATATATATAAATATAAAGTGACTCTGTACATAAATAAACATTTATTGATTAATTGATTAGATCATTTTTTAAATGGCCCGCTGTTTTAAGGTGATTTTCAGACGTCGACTGTTTTAAGTTGATTTTCGAACGTGAAATTAACACACGAAACACCCAAGAGTCGTGGTTAAAAGAGATAAAGACTTCCACCTCTGCACACACTGCCGCTTACCGAATCCAAATGATCTCCTATTACAGAAGATCACACTCGCTTGTGGCTTAATACCCAGCCCCGGCCTTTTGAGAGATGGAACGGTGATCCCAGCGTCTTCACAGAATGTAATCTTTCAGGGGCACGTGTTGAGAAATAAGACATAAAAGTTTCCATAGTGTAAAATCCTAGGTTACTTTATTTAAATAAGAAAGTATTGCACTTACAGTTAAAACAATAAGAGATTGCTGTATAAACGAGCCGTCTGGCTCTCGATAGCAGCCCGTTACTCTGGGACCTGCGTGAACGTGGTGACATCAGCACGTCATTCCTCCCTACGCGTTTTGTCACACCTGACGTCGTCCTCTGGCCTGTTGAATGCCACTATGTGTCCAGGGACAACATATCACCAGACAGGAATTTGAAATGTCTCCCACTCTATCCAAAACCCACAATGGCTGTATTCAGAGCTCACTCACTGTCAGTCTTATTCACACAAGAAAGGAAGCATGCTTCCTTAATATAGAAGTCTATCCTGGGAGCTGAGGGAATGAACCCGAGGAAGAAGTGAGCGCACCAACACACCCCAGGAGCACCCTCCAAACGTAATAGGGCAAGGGTGAAATAATTCAAATATATCTGTAGAGTAAATTACATTGGACCAATTTGTGGAATAGTACCAGTATATACATACAGTATTCATGAACTATAAACGAACACCCATTATTGTCTAAAAAGTAAAAAGCGTAGTAGATACAAAGTGAAGGGAATCATATCACATAAAGAGAAAAGAAAATAAAAAGTAAAAAAAAAATTGCATGAAAATCATGCAATACCCCAAAGGAGAAAGGGTAAAAAAAAAGAAAAAAAGAGGTGTGTGGTCTTGGTGATAGAGGAAATCAGAAGGATAGTTACCTGGTGACATTGGACAGTGACATGCTCTGAGACATGATGTGCAAGTGTGAGGAGAAAAGCCAGAGTGTGAACAAGACTCCCAGTGGGGGTATAAGTAACACCTGACACTCCCTGGGCTCCTCCCATACAAAATCATGGATAAGAAAAGGGTAGACCCGGCCATGAGGGGGCATGACACAAAGTTGAAGGTCAACTGCTCAAACATACGACTGATATGGAGGCAAAATATGGGCTTGACCTTTGTCGAAGGCATCGCCAAATTCGTGGTACTCCTCTTGCAATGAGGAGAGTGAAGATGTGCTCAGGACCTTAACCACTTTCTGAAAACATGTTTTGCTGCATTGTGGCGACCAGGAAGAACCTGAGCACAATGCCAATCAAAAGAGGGATTGTGCCTCTTTAACCAAGGATAACCAATGACCACTGGGTAATGAGTCAAGGAACTAACTTGAAATTGAATTATCTCATGGTGAAAAGCCCCTACGGCCATGGTCAACGGAGCAGTCTCATGAGTCACATGGGCAGGCTGTAAAGGGTTCCCATCAATAGCCTCAATGGCAAGTGGAGTGGCATGAAGCTGCAGAGGAATCGAGTGCTCAGACACAAAGGCACTATCTATGAACAGGCCTGCAGTTCCAGAGTCGATTAGAGCCTGTGTATCAATAGACGACTCAGACCAAGAAAGGGTAACCAGAACTAGAGGCTTATGCTTCAGGATAACTGGGGACGTAACAATGCCACCTAAGATCTGTCCCCTACAGGACCTCAAGGTGCAGGTACTTCCCGGACGAGTAGGACAAGACTTCAAAAAGTTACCTGCCTGGCCACAATAAAGGCATAATCTCTCCCTCCTCCTAAAGGCCCTCTCCTCCACAGAGAGACATGTGAAGCCCAACTGCATGGGTTCTACTTCACTGGCAGGCTCAGTACCAGGAGGCATGGGAGGTGAGGGAGGCAAGGATGGGAATGCAAAAGGTACAGAAGGCTTCCGCAAGCGCTCCTTAACCACCTATAGCAAAATGACGGCCGGGCGGTGGATCTGTTATCCTGACTGGCCGATCGGTGGTGCGACGTGTCAGTCTGACACACGGCAACATGGATCTCAGTAAAGAGTCTCTGACGGAGACTCTTTACCACGTGATCAGCTGTGTCCAATCAGCTGATCACGGTGTAAACAGGAAGAGCCGTGTATCGGCTTTTCCTCACTCGCGCCTGACAGAAGCGAGTAGTGGAGAGCCAATCGGCTGCACCCTGAAAGGGGAGGGTCTGTGCTGATTGATTATCAGTGCAGCCCTCCCCCGAGGATACCCGCTCAGGACCAACAGGGATGCCACCAGGACCACCCACCAGGTATGCCACCAATGGCCACCAGGGAGGCCAATCTGTGCCCAAAAATGGTGCCAATCAGTGCCCATAGATGATGCCACATGGTGCCCATCAGTAATGCCTGCCAGTGCCTCCTGTATAATGATGTCAATCAGTGCCATATATCAGTGTCACCTATCGGTGCCACCCATAAGTGCCCATCAGTGCCACCTTTCAGTGCCCATCAGTGCTGCATATCAGTGCCACCCATCAGTGCCGTCTATCAGTGCCCATCAGTGCCACCTCATTTGTGCCACCTCATCAGTGCCCATCAGTGCAGCCTGATCAGTACCAATCAGTGAAGGAGAAAAAAAAGGTACTTATTTACAAAAATTTTATAACAGAAACAAAAACGTATTTTCTTTTCAAAATTTCGGTCTTTTTTTTATTTGTTTAGCAAAAAACCTGAGGTGATCAAATACCACCAAAACAAAGCTCTATTGTTGGGTACAGTGTTACATGACTGCGCAATTGTCATTCAAAGTGCGACAGCGCTGAAAGCTGAAAATTGGCTTGGGCAGGAAGGGGGGAAAGTGCATGGTATTTAAGTGGTTAAAGGAAGGTCTCTCTCGGAGTCTGGAGTCAATGAGAATGGCAAATTCGATTACCTTCTCCAGATCCATAGGTATGTCTCGGGCTGCTATCTCATCTTTAATGCTATCCGAGAGATCATGAGAAAAAGCAGCCATGAGGGCCTCATTGTTCCAAGCAACCTCTGCTGCCAGAGTATGGAATTCAATAGCGTAATTGGCAACAGTTCTCGTACTCTGGGTGATGGACATGAGGCTCTTGGCAGCAGAAGTGGCGCGAGTGGGAATGTCAAATACCGTCTTAAAGGAAGCATGCGGAAACATCAAATACCCTTTTAAAAGAAGCCACAAACTCAGGGTAACTCAGGACAATGGTTTTTTTTTACGTCTCCCATAGAGGGTTTGTCCAGGCCAAGGCTCTATCAGAAAGCAAAGAAATAATGAAGCCTACTTTGCTTCGGTCCGCGGGGAATGCCTGGGGCAGCATCTCAAAGTATATCCCAACCTGGTTGAGAAACCCTCTGCATCAGTGGCGGCCCATCCATACAGGGTGCACGGGCGCCGCCTCCCCTATCCATGCATCCAGCCCCTTGAACTACATATCAGTGGCTCTGGACCATGGATTCCATTGAGGCGGGGTGTTTTGTTGAAGCACCCAATTAGAGCCAGAGGCTCTAATAGGCTTCAAAAAAAGGGTTGGGTCGGAGCCCAGAGAATTTTCGCTATTATCACACTAAAGTTCCTCCCCACCAATCAGGAGGCAGGTCTGTGAGACCTGTTTCCCAATTGGCCAAAGCGTCAGGCGATCCTACTGGATGCCTAGCGTTTTTGCGGAAGAGGAGACACACAGCGGAGGAAGCTGGAGGAGCGGACACCGGAGCCGCCATGTCCCAAACTCCAGGGGAGGAGGAGAGGAAACCACAGCCCCGCCACACGAGTGAGTAAGTGCTGCCCACAGGCAGGGGGGTTTCTGTTTCACTGCCGTGCCGCCGGAAGGGGTGTTTGCCGGCCCCCAAAAGAAGAACCCACAGAGCCACTGCTCTGTATTGAACTGGATTGCCCCCAAATCACTGGAGAAGTAGAGTGGAACTAGACATACCTCTTACAGAGGTAATATTCAAGGTGGTGCCTACACAGAGACTGGTGTAGCAACAGGGACGGCCTGCAACACTGGTTGTACTGGAACAGCCACTGTGGGTGGATCTAGGGGAGAAGTGCGAATCAGGAGTGTCTGTAACACTATGGCAAACTGATCCATGTGGTGGTCCTGCTCATATAATATGAAAAAATATTACCACTCGTGGATTGCCTGCATCTTCTGAATTCATGGCCTTCGCCTACTGTCAAGAACCATGAATCAGACTGAGACAAAAATGCAGTAAAAAAATCACACCTTTTAATGTAATGGTAAAAATGGTAGAGATCAGTAAACGTAGTCAAAACATAAGCCAGGATCAGAAGTCAATGCAGGTAGTCAGACAAGCCAGTAATCAGGAAACCAGAGATCAGCATAGTTGGAGGCAGAAGAGCAGGATCAGGAACCAGAAGGGCAAAGTCTTTCACAGGAACACAGCAGAGCCTCTCCAGATATGTTGACCCAGATGAAGGCACAAAAGGAATGAACAAGGCAGTTTAAATAGCCAGAAGGGGCGGCTGTAGGCAGGACTGATGTGCAGGAAATGATCACCAGATGAGCCACTAAGGAATCCATGAGTGCTGACAATTATCTGACAGCTTAGCAGCCTGAGCACAGAGAAGAAAGTTGCTGAGAACCCAGCCCTGACACCTCTTAAAACATTCTGACTGTCCATCTTTCTATGTAAGAGGTTGTCAGAAACCATGAATCAGACAGAGACAGAAGTACAGTTAAATCACACTTGTTTAATAATATTAAAAAAAGGTAAACAGAGTAAATGTAGTCAAAACATAGCCAGTTCAGGAACTGGAACGGATAGTCAGACAAGCCAAAACATCAGGGAGCCAGAGATGAGCGTAGTATAACAGCAAGCAGAATCTGGAGCCAGAAGGAATGTCAGCCAAGTAAGTCTTTAACAGGAACACAGGAAAGAAACTCTAGAGATGTGACCAAGGCAAAGATCATCTGGGCTGGATGGCTTAAGTAGGCAGGACTGACGAGCAGGATATCAACAGGCGAGTCACTGTGGAGAGATAGGAGCTGGCAATTAGCCGACATCTGAGCAGCCAGCTTTGAGAAGGAAGGGCTGAGCCCAGCCCTGACAGTACCCCCTCCTCAATGACCCCTCCCCCTTGGAGGACCACCAGGCTTGAAAGGAAAACATCTATGGAAATCACGGAGGAGGACAGGGGCATGTACGTCCGAGGATGAGACCCAAGAGTGTTCCTCCGGACCGTACCCTTTCCAATGCACCAGGTACTGTATGCACCCACGGAACCTACGGGAGTCAACAATGGACTGTACTTCATACTCCTCATGGTTCTTAACCTGTACAGGGTGAGGATGAGGCACCAGGGTGGTAAAGTGGTTGCAGACCAAAGGTTTTAATAAGGAGACATGAAATACATTTGAGATACGCATATGAGAAGGAAGGTCTAATGCGTAAGCCACTGGGTTAATCCTGTGAAGAATAAAGAAAGGCCCAATAAACCAAGGTGCGAACTTCATAGAGGGAACACGAAGTCGAAGGTTGCGAGATGACAGCCAGACCCTGTCCCCAACCTGGTAGGAAGGCGCAGGCGGGCGTCTGCGGTCAGCATGGAGTCTGTACCTATCATTAGCATGTCGCAAAGCCCCCTGGACTTGTGCCCGGGTGGAACGAAGACCACGGAGATGCTCCTCTAATGCAGGAATACTCTGCGGAACAAATGAGTCAGGCAACATGGAAGGTTGGAAATCATAGTTCGCCATAAACGGGGACAATCGGGAAGCAGAATTCAGGCCACTATTGTGAGCAAACTCTGCCCATGGTAAGAAGTCTGGCTAGTTGATTGGCTTGTTCTGTGGCCCCATTAGACTGTGGGTGATACGCAGAGGACAAAGCAAGCTGAATTCCCTGTGCAAAAAATGTTCCTTAGAACCGGGACACAAACTGACTACCCGTCCGAGACAATCACCTTGGGTAGCCCATGTAAGCGAAAGATTTCCTGAGCAAAAATGGAAGCCAGTTCCTTAGGAGTGGGCAACTTCTTAAGTGGAATACAATGGGACATTTTCGAGAACCGGTCAACCACCATAAGGATAACTGTGTTGCCCTGGGAGTTGGGTAACTCCACAATGAAATCCATAGACAAATGGGTCCAATGCCTCTCTCCATTGGGTATGGGTTGTAGGAGGCCCACTGTAAGGTTGTCATGGAGTCTTACTCTGAGCACACACGGAACAGGCAGCTACGAAGGCGGTTACATCAGCACGTAAACTAGGCCACCAGAATTGTTGGGAGATGGCCCAAAAGAGTTGATTCTTCCTAGGGGTGGCCAGCAGCCTTGGGAGAATGGTAAGTCTGGAGCACGGCAGTACAGGGACTCTCTGGGACAAAGCAGCGGTCACAAGGTTTCTCAGAAGGAGCATGGACCTGAGCAGCAAGAATTTTGTCACCCAAAGGAGAAGTGAGACTTCAGAATTATCTCATGGTGAAAAGCCCCTACGGCCATGGTCAACGGAGCAGTCTCACTGCTCCACAGTCTCCAGAATATGATCAGGAGGAATCACAGGAACCGGAACCGACTCCATCTTGGAAGTGGAGGGAAATTGTCATGACAAAGCGTCAGCCCTTACATTCTTAGTACCGGGTAAGAATGAGACAATTTAAGTAAAACTAGACAAGAAAAGAGCCCTATTGCGCCCTTCTGAGAGAGAGGCGTTTAGCCTCAGACAAGAATGTGAGATTTTTATGGTCAGTAAGAATGAGAACCGGCACAGTGGTACCTTCGAGGAGATGTCTCCATTCTTTCAAGGCTAAAATGATAGCTAACAGCTTTCTGTCACCAATCTCGTAATTGCACTCCGCAGGTAACAATTTCTTGGAAAAGTAGCCACAAGGATGCATAGCGCTCTCAGAGGTAGAACGTTGAGACAGAAGGGCGCCAACTCCAGTCTCAGAAGCATCAACCTCAAGGATAAAAGGTAAAGTAGGATCAGGATGTGCCAACACAGGAGCAAAAACAAAGGCAGCCTTGAGACTCTTAATGGACTCCGGAGACCAACTCTGTGGGTTACCGTCCTTTCTGGTCATATCAGTCAGGGGCTTGACCATAGACGAGAAGTTACAAATAAACTTCCAATAATAGTTGGCAAAGCCAAGAAAACGCTGCAGAGGACGTAAAACCACAGGTCGAGGCCACTGTAGGACTGCTGAAAGTTTCTCTGGGTCCATCGAAAAACAGCAGTGGAAATTATATAACCCAGGAATTTAACCTGTTGGAATTTCCACTTCTCCAATTTACAATATAGATTGTTCTCTCTTAGTTTCTGAAGCATATGACAGACATCTGTGTGGTGGCTCTCCAGGGACTTGGAAAATATGAGGATATGGTCGAGATAAACCACCACACATAACTGCAACAAATCTCGGAGGAAATCAGTAATAAATTCCTGGAAAACTGCTGGGGTGCTACAAAGGCCAAAAGGCATTACAAGGTACTCATAATGGCCTGTTCTGGTATTAAACGCAGTTTTCCACTCGTCGCCCTCCTTAATCCTCACAATATAAATGCCCCTCTCAAATCAAGCTTCGTGAAAAACGTTGCTCCCTTGAGGCGGTCAAATAACTCCATAATCAACGGAATCAGATAGGCATTCTTAAACGTGAATGATTGAGACCCCTATAATCAATACAAGGTCTCAGTTTACCACTCTTCTTCACAAAGAAGAAACCAGCACCAGCAGGAGATAAGGATTTGCAGATGAAACCTCGAGAAAGTGTGTCTGCAACATACTCCTCCATGGCCTTATCCTCCAAGACCGACAAAGGATAAACCCAGCCACGAGGGGGTATGGCACTGGGTTGCAGGTCAATTGGGCAATCATACGACCGTTGTGGAGGCAAACTATCGGCTTGACCTTTGTCAAACACATCGCTAAAATCGTGGTACTTCTCCGGCAGGGAGGAGAGTGAAGAGGTGCACAGGACCTTGGCTACCTTCTGGAAGCATGTCTTACTGCGTTGTGGTGACCAGGAGAGAACCTCAGCACGGAGCCAATCAAAAGAGGGGTTGTGCCTCTGTAACCAAGGATAACCAATAACCAGTGGAAACTTAGGTGAAGAAATAACTTGGAATTGGATTATCTCATGGTGAAGAGCTCCTACGGCCATGGACAATGGAACAGTCTCATGAGTCACGTGGGAAGGCTGTAGAGGTCTCCCGTCAAAAGCCTCAATGGCAAGTGGAGTGTCAAGCAGCTGCAGCGGAATAGAGTGCTTCAATACAAAGGCAGCATCAATGAACAGGCATGCAGGCACAGAGTCAATTAGAGCCTGTATCACGATGGACGACTCAGCCCAAGAAAGGGTAACAGAAACCAGGGTCTTATCCTTCTGGATAACTGGGGACGAAACAACGCCACCTAAGGTCTGTCCGTGACAGGACCTTAAGGTTCAGCCATTCCATGGACGGGTAGAATAAGACAAAAAGTGACCTGCCTGGCCACAATACAGGCACAATCTCTTCCTCCTCCTAAGGGTTCTCTCATCTGCAGAGAGATGCGTGAAGCCCAAGTGCATGGGTTCATCTTCACAGACTGACTCGGTACCAGGAGGCATGGAAGGTGAGGGAGTCAAGGGTGGGACTGCAAAGTTCGAAGACAAACATACAGGAGGCTTCCGCAAGCGCTTCTTAAAAGAGAGACTTTCTCTGAGTCTGGAGTCAATGAGGATGGCAAACGTGATCAACTTCTCCAGCTCAGTGGGCATATCTCGGCTGCTATCTCATCCTTAATGGTATCGGAGAGACCATGAGAAAAAGCAGCTAAGAGGGCCTTATTGTTCCAAGCAACCTCTGCTGCCAGAATATTGAATTTAATGGCGTAATCGGTAACAGTTCTCGTACTCTGTTTGATGGACTTGAGGCACTTGGCAGCAAAAGAGGGTGGGGGAACATCAAATACCCTTTTAAAAGAAGCCACAAACTCAGGGTAACTCTAGACAACAGGTTTTTGCGTCTCCCATAGAGAGTTTGCCTAGGCCAAGGCTCTCTCAGAAAGCAAAGATATCACGAAACCTACTTTGCTTCTGTCTGTGGGAAAACCCTATGCATTGGACTGGATCGCCCCCAAATCGCTGGGGAAGCAGAGCGGAACCAGACATACCTCTTATAGAGGTAATACTTGAGGCAGGTGCCTGCACAGAGACTGGAGCAGCAGCAGGGACAGCCTGCAACATAGGTTGTACTGCAGCAGCCACAGTGGGAGATTCCAAGTGAGCCGTGCGACTCAGGAGCGTTTGTAATGCCATGGCAAACTGATCCATGCGGTAATCCTGCTCATCCAATCTGGAAAAAATATTACCAACAAGTGGATTAACTGCATCTTCTGAATTCATGGCCTTCGCCTACTGTCAGAAACCATGAATCAGACTGAGAAAGAAGTACAGTTAAATCACACTTGTTTAATAATAATAAAAAAAGGTAAACAGAGTAAACGTAGTCAAAACATAGCCAGAGTTCAGGAACGGGAACGAGAATGGTTAGTCAAACAAGCCAAAATGTCAGGGAGCCAGAGATGAGCATAGTAGAATAGCAAGCAGGATCTGGAGCCAGAAGGAATGTCAGCCAAGCAAGTCTTTAACAGGAGCACAGGAGAGCGTCTCTAGAGATGTGACCAAGGCAAAGGCAAAGATCATCTGGGCTGAACGGCTTAAGTAGGCAGGACTGACGAGCAGGATATCATCAACAGGTGAGTCACTGTGGAGAGATAGGAGCTGGCAATTAGCCGACAGCTGAGCAGCCAGCTTTGAGAAGGAAGGGCTGAGGCCCAGCCCTGACAGAGGTCACTTATACACTGACTACTAATGTTAGTGGAAAACACAATTTTCACTATCTACATTTCTTTGTTGTTGTTATTTATTTAATTTCATGGTACTTACTGCAAATAATGCAGTACTCTACAGCAGGTGGGCGTTAAAATGGTCTGTCTTCCTGGGTGTCAAATACTCTAGGTATGTCACACTCTGTATCAATGGCGGCTGGTGCTCAAAATTTTTGGGGGGGGTGCAAACAAACTGAAAAATACTGAACCCCTCCATCAATTGCAGCCTCACTGTGCCCATCAAATGCAGCCACTGTGCCCATCAAATGCAGCCACTGTGCCCATCAAACGCAGCCACTGTACCCATCAAACGCAGCCACTTGTGTCTGTCATATGCAGCTGCTTGTGCCCGTCAAATACAGCCACTTGTGCCCATCATATGCAGCCACTTGTGCCAATCAAATGCAGCCACTTGTGCCAATCAAATGCAGCCACTTGTGCCCGTCATATGCAGCCATTTGTGCCCATCATATGCAGCCAATTGTGCCCGTCAAATGCAGCCACTTGTGCCCATCATATGCAGCCACTTTTGCCCGTCAAATGAAGCAACCTGTGCCCATCAAATGCAGCCACTTGTGCCCATCATATGCAGCCAATTGTGCCCATAAAATGCAGCCATGCGCGTCCCCCGGCTTGGCTTTCACTTCACTAACCACCCGGAGCTCTCCTCCTCAGCGGCTCTCCTCCTTGGCGGGAAGCGGTGGTTGCGGCTCCTGTGTCTGCTCTGCTCCTCAGACTTCTTCCGCCGCATATCCTCTTCCGCCAAAGCATTAGGCATCCCATAGGATCGCCTAATGCTTTAGCCATTTGAGAGACAGGTCTCACTGACCTGCCTGTTGATTGGCAGGGAGGAACGTTAGTGTGAAAATAGCGAAAATTCATTTGTTAAGCCACATAAGAGGGTGGGATCAGGACGCAGTGATCTGCGCCCCTAGCCCATCCTATTTTGAAGCCTATTAGAGCTTCTGGCTCTAATCACGTGCTTCAAAATACACAAACCCCGCCTAACCCCGCCATATTATTTAATGTGTCGGCGTCCTGAAAGGGGCCGGGCACATGAATAGGGAGGGTGGCGGAGGTGTCAAGGGGGGCGGCGCCTGTGCGCCCACAATGCATGGGCCGCCACTGCTCTGTATGCTTTTATTTAAAACGTTTTGCAACTTCTCCATCATACAAATGTACTGTGAGCTGTAATTATAATCATTTTAGAAAGGTTCCCCTTTCTAAAAATCATTTAAAGGATTCCGCTGGGGTAACATAGATTGAGAAAGGCTGCTATAAACCTTTTCCCAGGCTGACATCTCTGACCCAGGAACCCCGTCTCCTCTCCAGATTCCACAGGGATAAAAAAAAAAAAAAACAGGGAAATGCATACCTCCCAACCTTCTCACATGAGAAAGAGGGACACCTTTTAGCAAAGAGTATTTCAGATATACCCCCCAATCATGTTACCTGGAAAAAAATGAGGGTAAATCCAAAATCTGGAGTTGTAGCCAGAACAGGAATTAAGGGGAAATCTTCCAGTGGAGACACTTGTTCCTCTGACAACTGTATTTAGCGCTACCTCTGAAAAAGCTGCTGTCATTTAACTGGCTCTTTTCCAAAATTAGCTCAAAGGCAGCCAGGCACACAGTAACAGTTTATTCACTCTGGCTCATTAAAAAGTCTAGGGCAGGGGTCTCCAAACTTTCTAAACAAAGGGCTGGTTTATTGTCCTTCAAACTTTAGGAGAACTAGACTGTGGCCAGCGGGAGTGGGAATTTTCCTGGCATCAGTGGGAGTAAATATTGCCACATCTGGTTATAGGAAGAGGAATAGTGCCCTATCATTGGTATCATAGAGAGGAATAGTGCTCCATCATTGGTATCAGTGAGAGAAATGTTGCCCCATTTTTGGTGTCCGTTGGCAGCATAGTGTCTCATGTCAGTGGGAGGAATAGTTCCCCAAGGGCCAGATAAAGGTAAGCAAAGGGTCGCATCTGGCCCAAACGGGCCGCTGGTCTAGGGGATGTCCTTTTGTAATTTTATTGCTGAAGAACTTGAAGATGGTGTAGGGCAGGGGTATGCAATTAGCGGACCTCAAGCTGTTGCAGAACTACAAGTCCCATGAAGCATAGCAAGACTCTGACAGCCACAAGCATGACACCCAGAGGCAGAGGCATGATGGGACTTGTAGTTTTGCAACAGCTGGAGGTCCACTAATTGCATATCACTGGTGTAGGGTGATATGAGATTATCCAGCAGCACTGAACAATAGCAAGAGAACACTTCACTTTGCTAAGCCTCACTAAACAATCTTTATGCAGGAGCAAAGAAAGATGGCCAGAACCAAGTCCTTGTAAGAGCTCTCTGTTAAAGCTACCACAGAACGTTTCGCCCAAAGGGAAAACTGCACACAGTCACTAGGACCTTGAGCTCAGTACTCACAATGTCACAGGATCATCGCATACCTCCTTCCATGATTCACCAGACACTCTTCAGTGAGGGAGAGGTTAATGTCACAGGACAGCTGCATGCCTCTTTCCAACTTTCACTGGGCACTCTTCAGTGAGTTCTCCAGAACAGGTCCTTAGGTATAGATCCCTTGATTAACTCCAGAAAAGGATTTTAGAATAGGCTCAATAGCTATGCCACAGCTGGGACCTTGATGAACATACAGAAACTTCAGCAATCTGCCCAGAGGGACAGAGCCCCTCAGTCTGGGGACTCCTTCTGCAGGTCTAAACCCAGGGCATAGACCCAGGACTTGGCACACAGCTGCTCCAGGCTTCAGACTATTTACAAGCTCTTGAGCCACCTACTGGGAACACCTGGGCAGGCTGAATGTACCCAAATTGAGATCTACCCCCCCCCCCCCAGCCGCTGGGACAATATAATGGCTAGGCAGGAGGGATTCCCCTGTTAACACTGTCTGTCAACCCGTGGTCGCAGGAAAGAAATTTGCTACGTGTATGGCCCCCAATAAGGCCCATGATGTGTACCGGAGTCTGTTGAAGGGGAATGACAGAAAAAGGTCTGCCGATTGGCTCCTGATTAGTGCTCTCAGTAAATGGCTAAGAGCACTGACCAGAGTGCTCTGGCGGGGGGGGGGGGGGGTTTGTGAGAGAAAGCATCCCCCTGATAGAACACAATAGCTCAGCAGGGGGGATCGTTGTACTAATGTTGGATAGTTAGTACAGCGGCTCCTTTTGAGCTGTCACTTTTTCCTGAGCCACTACTGGGTACGAGGCTTTAGTCTGCTCAGAGTGGAGACTGGCAGTTACTCCTCTAGCACTAACTAGAGTACCTTGCAGTGGAGGGGGCGGGAGCGGCTGGCTCTGGCTCTCAGCCGCATGCTGAATGGCGGAGCCAGCTGTCAATCAGGCAACGAGGTGGATTCCAACAACATTGTCGGAATGCTTCCTGAGCCCGAAGTGGTGATAGCCTGTTATTAGCTGACTCTGGGCAACAGAAGCACTCCTGTGTACTTAGGGTTGCCACCTAGGGATTTAAACACAAACACATATGAATTACACATGTTCTGAAGCTATGGCTCTGTTCACATCTCCACATTCTGAATCGTGGGCGGAATCGAAATTGCCGCAAATCGCAATACAAGAGCTTCTTTTGGGTGATAGGCGTCCCGTGATTCTACTGCGATTGTTGCCCGACGAATCGCGGCAAAATCGTGCTGCGATTGGGGTGCCATTGGAAGTGACAGGGAACGCACGGGCATCACGCGATTTGTCGCTATTCGAATCGCAGGCGGAATCGGAGCAATTCTGCCCGCGATTCAGAAAGCGGAGATGTGAACAGAGCCTTATTTAATGCAGATAAGGCACCAAGTGAGTTTAATTGCCACCCTAATCCGCCACAGAACCTGTGTAATTAATATGTGCAGTGGCGGTCCGTCCATTAGGAGCGCCGCCCCCTTTATCCGCCTATTCATGCTCTGTCCATCGCTGCCGCTGCAACCCCCTATTCATGCATCCGGCCTCTGAATTAGGGTGTTTTTTTAAAGCACCTGATTAGAGCCTCTAATAGGCTTCAAAATAGGTTAGGCTCCTGGCACAGAGCATTGCGCTACGAGCCCACCCAGGTGTTGAATAGTCGCTGTTGCAACACTGATCCTCCTCTTGGCCAATCGGGAATGATACCCGTCACGCGATTGGCTGAAAGGACAGGTGATCCTATTGAGCGCCTAGGAGGTGATGAGCGGCAGAAGCAAGGAGGAGACACACGAGCCGCTACGCGATCCCCACGGCCTAGATGGGGTAAGTGAACCGACTGGCAGACAGTGACTGGAGGGAGTGTGGGTGTTTGCTGCCCCCAAACAAAAAAACATGAGCCGCCACTGATTATGTATTTGGTTTTAGAGGGATGAGGTGGCAACCCTATGTGTAGTCCTGTGACCCACAAGAGAAGTATGACTAATACCTCTGTTTTTAAAAAAAATGCATTTAGTTAAACTTTCGCTGGAGTTGAACTACAAATAAATCATTTTTTCTGTACAAGTCATCTATGATAGAGTTTAGATATAGCGCGCGCCCCCCCCCCCATCACTTCCTTCACGTCTAAGATACACAGTGCAGCGGTCAGCAGGAGGCTCGCTTTTCCTGCGGAACTCGGAGCGCACGCTCATTGTTTCCGGGGGAAGGAGATCAGGACGGAGCCGGCGCTGTCATGGCTGCCTGACAACCGCACGGTGGAGCTGGATTGAGAGTGTCCTGAGCATTGTAGCGAAGCTAAAAGGTACAGAGGTGCTGGGGGTTCAGAGCTCTAGCCTTGACTGTAAGGAGGAGTGATTGCGGGCAGACATAGAGGGGTGGCCGGGAAGAGGGGGATACCGAGGCCTGAGGAGCGGGCCCGGCCCTCCAGTGGTGAGTACATGAGAAGTTCGGGGCCTGTCCTCCTCACAGAGGCTGGACGGGCCCGGGACACAGCACAGTGTAATGGAGAGTGACAGCACTTGTCCTGGGAGCTTTCCTGTACAGGACAGGAGGGGAGCTCGGCTGTACTTTACACACCAGCCTTGTTCCTGCTTGTGTCAGCCCTTCTTCCCGGGTCACTTCATTACTGCACAAGGCTCTTCCTCTACCCTCATGTGTCCATTGTGTGTGCTTCTGTCTATCATCTATGGATATTCTCCTCTATCCATGGCACACTATAACTCGTAGTAATTCAGCTGGACTTGTTCTGTGAAAATGAAGACATTTTACCACTCAGCTTCTTCAGCTCCTAATGAGTATCAGGAACATACTGCAGGTGGCTGTGAATGATTGCCCATGTTCCTGACACTCCTTTTGACTAAGGCTACTTTCACACTGAGGCGTCGGCGGTAAAGCCCTGCTATTTTTAGCAGCACTATTTGGGTGCTAGCACCCGAAAAAGGGTTAAAATTGCCAGCAAAGCAGCGGTTTGGCGGCGCTGCCCCATTGATTTCAATGGGCAGGGGCGCTTTAGGAGCGGTATACCGCTCCTACAGCACTGCAAAGATGCTGCTTGCAGGACTTTTTTTTTACCATCCTGCAAGCGCACCGCTCCAGTGTGAAAGCACTCGGGCTTTCACACTGGAAAGGCTCTTTACAGGCTATTTTTAGCACTGTAGCGCCTGCAAAGCACCTCAGTGTGAAAGTAGCCTATAGAAGCTCATAAATTAACACTTCTACTTTTGCAGGACTGGGGGTTATTGGTTCCAATCCCAGCCAGGAGATTACCTACATGGAGTTTGCATGCTCTACCTGTGTTTGTGTGGGCTTCCCCCAGTTATTCAGGTCTTGTCTCACACTAAAAAAAACACATGCCGTTAGGTCAAGGTGGAATTCCTGCCTACTATAGCTATTCTTCAAAATACCCTGCCACCTTCCTACTACCCTGTGTAAAAAAAAAAAAAAGATGTGTATCTTTTTTCAGCTCACTCTGATTGGGTCCTGTGTTCCTGGGCTCTCCTGTGTCCAAGAGGCTTTAACAATTGCTGGGAATGCCTGGAGTGTTGACTTCACCCATAGCATCCCATGTCCCTGCCGTTGTTGGCACTCTCTCATCTCACCTGCAGCCAGCTGCTCACTGACAGGGCAGCCAGAGCTGAAGGATCACGCAACCAGAGCAGAGCTAGCTGAAAAAGGTAAATGTACACACATTTTGAAGAATAGTTATGGTTAGGCAGGAATTCCATATTAAAGCACCATTAAGCCCAGGTTCATACTGCTGTGGGTCAGAAATCGTGCGAGTAGAGGTGAACTCGCACAATTTCAAACCGGCAATGCAGTCCAACTTTGGGGGCAATTTGACAGACAGCCGTGTGGCTTCATGCACAGATGTCTATTCAAATCGCCCCCTGAAGTCACCAAAAGTAGTACAGGAACTACTTTTGGGAATCGGTACCATTGCTGGCAATAGCGGCCGACATGTCAAATCGCATGCCAAATCGGCCCAATGTGAATGTGGGTTAAATGATATCCTTATTCTCTAAAATAATATCTATAGATATCTGTCCAGTGGCCCTGTAATCTGTATTTTTTTCTGTTTCTTAAAGCGGTAGTAAACTGCAAAAAAAAAAAAAAAAAAATATTTTCCCTGCAAATTAAGAGCATAATGTGGTAGTATGCATCACACTACCACATTATGAAAGCCTTACCTAAAAACAATGCCTTCCAGCGCAGCGCTGTTATGGTTCTCCCGGGGCTTCCATCTTCACCTGGTTTTCCTTGCGGGCGGCCACCGTTTGGCTGGTTGAGCCTTCATGACGTCACGCCCGTGCATGCATGTGGGAGTCACAGCCATGGCACAGCTATCTCTATGGACGGCACACTGTCCTTTGTGCCAATGAAATCACAAGCGCTGCTAAAGTAAATATCTCTTAAATGGTGCATGTTTAGGAGATATTTACTGCACCTACAGGTAAGCCTTATTTTAGGCTTACCTATAGGTATAAATCATTAAAAGGCCTTTACTACCACCTTTTAAGTGATTCTAAAAGCAGAAAGTTTTTTTTACCTTAATGCATTCTATGTATTAAAGTAAAAAATCTGCTTGCAGCTCAGTCCCCTTTATACTTACCTGAGCCCCATCTTGATCCAGCATTGTGCATGGGAGCAGCAGCTCCCCTGGGTCTCTCTCTCCTTACTGGCTCACACAGCAGCAGGAACCATTGTCTCCTGCTGCTGTCAACCACAGCCAGTGAGCCAATGAGGAGAGAGCGGGCCTCGGGAGTGAGCCTGCTTGATTGCCCCAGCAAGAGCAGGGGGAGGAGCCAGGACCGCCAGTGGGGGACCCAAAAAGAAAAGGAAAATCAGAGCTACTCTGTGCAAAACCATTGCACAAAGCAAGTAAGTATACCATGTTTGTTATTTAAAAAAAAAAAAAAACCTTTAGAATCTCTTTCACGTGTTTTTTGTAACATCATTCATGAGCCCCCGAACCTCTCCTTTTCCCCCCTCACTTCCCTTTGCTTGGAATGAGTAGTGCATATTAGTTGTGGTCATGTGCACTACTCCCAAATCCCAAAGCGTACAGTCCCTAGTCCAACTCAGGAGTGAGCAAGAGAGGGTGGCTATATTCCTTGATATAGTGCCACCATGGAGAACCAATTAAGCCACCTTCTAACAGTAAGTGAGATCACAGCTAAAAAAAAAAAAAGGCATTTGGAGGAGACTGAGAGAAATAAAGGTACTGTTTTGAGTTAAAGTTGTTCTAAAGGCTGAAGATTGTTTACCTTAATGCATTAAGGTGAAAAAACCTGAGTGCAGCCCCACTTCCCCTTATACTTATCTGAGCCCCATCTCAATCCAAAAATGTGCATGAGAGCAGCGGCTCTCTCCCTCCTCAAAGGCCACTGCTACTGTCAATCACAGCCAGTGAAGAAAAAGCTGGGGGTGGTGTTGAGTCACGCTTTGTATGTCTATGGACACACAGAGGTGGCTCAGGACTGAGCCCACTCGAGTGCCACCTTTGCAAGTGGTGTGCAAGGGGGGTACTCAATGGAGGGGAGGAGCCAGGAGCACCAGCAGGGGACCCTAAAAATAGGAGGATCGGGGGTGCAAAACCATTGCACAGAGCAGGTAAGAATAACAAGCTTGTTGTTTTAAAAAATTAAAGTGATTGTAAAGTTTCTTTTTTTTTTTTTTATAACAATAATGCATACTTACCTGCTCTGTACAACGGTTTTGCACAGAGTGGCCCCGATCCTCCTTTCCTGGGGTCCCCTGTTGGTGCTCTTGGCTCCTCCTCTTCGAGTGCCCCCACGCAGTGCTGCATTTCATGGGGGTACTTGTGCGGGCGCGCTCCCAGAGTCCATTGACACAGACAGCAGGACTCGGCCTTGCCCCCCGCCTCCCGTGTCACTGGATTTGATTGACAGCAGCGGGAGCCAATGGCTCCTGCTGCTATCAGTCTATCCAATGAGGACCCGAGACAGTGGCTGGAGCTGCTGGGCTCATTCTCGTCGCTGGAACGATCAGGTTTAGGTAAGGAAAAGGGGGGCTTTAGAGGTCAGCTGCAGCACAGAAGGTTTTTCACCTTAATGCATAGAATGCATTAAGATGAAAACCCTTGAGACTTTACAACTCCTTTTAAGGGTTTTCTTTCACTTTAAGAAAACATACCTGAATAGAATTTTCTTTTTTTAAACCAGAAATTAGTGTCACTTTAATTGTTTGTATGTGAGATGGGGACCGTAGATTGTAAGTTTCTTAAGAGCATGAATATGAATGTACAAATATGTAATCGCTGCATAAATTGTCTTCACTATATAGATTTCTGTAATAAATATTAAAAAGTTACTTGGATTAGTAATTGAATGTCTTTAACATTCCAGAACATATCCAATTAAATGTGTATTACTAGCTATAATCTTTTTACATTTAGCTTCTATACTTTGTACTTAGGATGTCATTCTTCTTTTTCACAGATCTTAGATTTATAGCTGTAGCATGGCAGGAGAACAGAAGCCATCCAGTAGCCACCTGGAACAATTTATTTTACTAGCCAAAGGCACTAAAGGTTCTGCGCTTCCAGCTCTAATTAACCAAGTATTAGAAGCCCCCGGAGTTTATGTGTTTGGGGAACTTTTAGATTTACCAAACGTGCAAGAGGTAAGGCACAGCTGTTGTGAAGTTGTTTGCTTTCATTTTTTTTTTTCTCTAGTAGAAAGATCGCTTATACTGGATATTGGTAGACTGAGCATCAGTGTTAATTGGTAATGTTAAAGCTGAATTCTAGGTAACAAAAATGTCTCTGTGTTAGTGATAAGTGGGAAAAAATGTCCAGCCACATTGGTCCATGGGAAGAAAAATACCTGGCATCATTGGTTAACAGGAGAGGGAAAAAAAAAGCATGTCGTTGGAGGGTAGTAGGGGAAAAAATGCCTTGCTTTATACGGTGAAAAAAAAAAATGCCTGGCATTATTGTTCAAATGCCTGGTGCCAATGGTCAGTGGTTTTGGAAAAATGTCCCAGCATTAGTGGGAAAAACTTCATTGGTAATTGGCAAAATGGTGTAGTACCAGTGGTTATAAAAAATACCCTGGAGTTCGTTGCTGAAAAAATGTCCTGATGTTAGCGCGAGAAATAAATGGTCTGGCATTAGTGGGAGAAAAGAATGCCCCTACATCTGTGTCAGTGAAAGGAAAAGTTGTGTCCCATTGGCTGTGTGTGCCCTTAGATCTTAGGTCAGCTCCCTCCTTTCCCTCTTAACTTCCTCAGACCTTAGATTGGGCCCCCCCTTTAATCCCCTCAGATCAGGGCTTGACAAACCTTAGGCACCAGTTCACCATTGCGACCAGAAGTTTCGACCTGGTGCCACGGCTGCTGCCCAAATGCCACCCACACCCCGCCCCCCCTCCCCCTTCTATGTCACCTGGGCTTCGCTTTCCCATCTGTGGTCCCGGGACCAGCATAGCGGGTGCCACTAGGTAGAGGGCGGGGTGGAGGAAGGAGAGTGGACACATGTCCGCTCTCCTCCCCTTTTAGTTGTTGACCCAGAAGTGACATTATTTCTGGGGACCCGTTAATTTTCCTCAGCCATCAAGACCGAGAAAGAATGTAGTGCAGTGCCCACCACATATATGCATGTACAAACCTATATGCACCTGGCGGGACACCTACGCCTGAAAATGTTGATTGCGATACACATGTGCACGCCACAATGAGAGCAATAATTCTAGCACCAGACCTCCTTTGTAACGTTGAACTGATGACTTATAGGGGGCTTTTAAAGCATTTCCTATGGAAAATATAGGGTACTGACATGTTTAAGATTTGACATGTTGGGTATCTATTTGATGCAACCTCTGCTTTTTATAATTTAACAAAAAAATGGGTAATATATTGGGGGGGTTTTTTTGTGCTCCCTAAAATTAACTTTTAATGTGATTATTGCTAGCTGCTGTAGCCGTTGGCGATAATCAAATAAATTGCACATGCTGATTGTATCCAGGTTGATTGATAAACTTGGGTAAAATCGGCCTGCCTATACGTGGTTCGAATCTTGGCTGGTCCCTGCTGAACTGGTTGAGATTTGAACTGCCTATGGGCGGCTTAACTATTTCAGACCTCGGATCAGTTCTCCATCCTCTTTGTAGACTGAAGTCTGTTTAAAGCACCGGGTACGGGAATGAGCTTTTCAGCACCTGGCACCAAAAACATAGGAAGCAGCGTGGCAACGGTTGCATTATTGGGCAGCCTTGCACAGTCTGCCCAAGATCTCTGGAGCCTCTTCTAGACCCCTGCAGTGCAGGCCCTATAGCGCCCATGTGTGCTGCTATAGTGGTAGTTCTGTTACTGTCTGACAAATTTACTACTATAGATGGGATAGATTTCCAATCGAAGCAGACTTCAAAGAGATCAGGAGCAGTGCAGCGGACACAGGAATTTGAGTCGAGCTTTAGTAAATATAATCTCTCACTGGTCTTCTTTAGTTTTGCCTTGTTGCTCAACAGAATTGATAAATGCCTTTCACTGTATCTTCTTTACATGCCATTAAAGTCTATGCAAATCCAAGTTTCTTTTTTTTTGTTTTTTCTTCTTTCAGTTTTGGATACACTAGGGAAGGGTTAGATAATCCGCTGGATTTTATTGCAGTTTGTGGGAGTAAGATTCGCCCTGTATTGATCCTGGTGACTATTGTCACTTGGGCTGAAAGTGATGGGAAAGCCAAACTTTTAATTCAGAACAAGAATAGAGGAGAACCCATCCAATAGGGATACTTGTTGACAGCTGTCTAAGAAAGAATTTCCGTTACTTTTCTCTCCCTGTTTTTTACATTCTGGCGCACTCGCTGTGTGCCTGGATGACTGCATTCCTGTGCTGGCCAATCATGATAGCCGAAGGCCGGCGCCTGGAAGAAGCAAGGTACAAGACTTTGTGGGCGCTGGAACAGAGGTGAGTATCTGTCCCTTTAGTTCCGCTTTATCTGACATCATAGGATAATGTCACCCCTTAGATCTGTTATCGCTAAACTTGAGTAACTAAAATGTAGCAATAATGAAATTACTATGTTGTAATTTTCGTTGACACTGTGCTGCAAGTTTCAGTTTACACAGGAGAAACGAGGGTTGTTTCTGTGATCCAAAATGACAGCTAGGTTTTCTCAGTAAATGTGGCAAGGGAGGAGGAGGAGGATAAGCATGTACCACACATAACAAAATTGTTTGGATGTCTTCTAGAGTAGGTGCGTTATGAGTAAAGTCTATACCTGGTTCGGTATAAGCACCAGGGAATGCCGGTATCCAGAAAAGTACAGGTTCCAGTGTTAACGAATCATGTACTGAGAGAAATACAAGAACTTCTATTGTTAGCCCTATTCTGAATATGCTACTGTAGGTGACTGGCAGTCATGCTGATCTTTTTATTTCTTTCCTTGACCCATAACAAGCATGCAAACAATCAAATCAGACTGTCCCTTGTTTATGTTTTATGCAAGTCAGTGAAAGTATTCAAGCTGCTATCTCTATATAACTTTAAGGGAAATAATTTTCTGAATGAGCATCCTTCATATTTCTCTCAGTATATGTTTACTTGAAACTTTTCACTGCCAGGCCCTGTGCCTCCCATTTACTCAGGTGGCCAGACTATTTTTGCAATTTTTCACTTTGTTTGTAAAGACCCCCTCCCTCCCCTAAACCATACATTTTCTGAAAGCAGGACCGATGAAATAAAGTGCTATTGATTTTGTAGGTCTCGTGATTGTTGAGATCTTAGTAGGATGTTTATCAAACAATATCTTCGATAAAAATGGACTAAAATCATTATTAGCACACACAAACACAAAAAAAACCTTACAACATTTCCAATAAATGTAAAATATAAAGTAGTATTGAGTTAATAAATAACAAATATTTGTAAATTTTAAATTGTGCCTTTTTGGAAAATAAAAAATCAAAGGTACGAAAAACTAGAAATCGACTTTCTAAAAATCTGGAGGTGTGCTTTTTCCTGCTCCCTCATCAGAGTGTCACTGATTGGTAATTAGCAGAGAGACAGTGGGGTTTATTTACTAAAGTCAAATCCACTTTGCACTACAAGTGCACTTGCTGTAGATCCGAGGGGGACATGCAAGGAAAATTAAAAAAAACAGCATTTTTGCTTGTACATGATTGGATAATAAAATCAGCAGAGCTTCCCGTGATTTCAGATCTTCCTCTCAGATTTACAGTGACTGCACTTCCAAGTGCACTTGCAGTTCAGAGTGGATTTGCCTTTAGTAGATCAACCCCCAGTGTTTCTTTGATACTTGTTTACTCAGAACACAATGCCTGTCTAGAAAGCTGGGTGAAAGGAGACTGGGGCAGAAGCAAGGCTGCATTATCAGATGTACATAAGTTGGTCCTCTGGGTACACGTGTTTGTATTTGTTTATTTTTATCACTACTGGGGGCATTTAGGAAACTATAGGTCTAAACCAGACCCCTGATATTTTCCCTGTGAGAGAGTGACAGTGAGCTTATAGCAGAAGAAAATACCAATGAATCAAGGCTTACTGAGCTGGGCAGCTGGAAGCACTGTCCTGATGAAAGCTTTATGTCCTTGGCAGCGAAAGTATTAAACCTGTAGTACCGCTTTATGAGGAGGTGCGATTTAATTCCTGATTCTGTTTGCATGCTGGTTTTCCACATTCTATTCTAGTGTTCTGACTGGTGTCCCTTTGTTCTAATTTGTCCTTGTCTCAAAGGCCAAGTCCACATCGTTATCATGTTGGAATACTGCCCTGTGGCCCAGTCTCTGAAGGGAGGGGGATCATGTTCTTCAGTATGTCACAGTACATGTTGGCATTCATGGTTCCCTCAATGAACTGTAGCTCTCCAGTGCTGACAACACTCATGCAGCCCCAAACTGACGCTCCCACCGCCATGCTTGACTGTAGGCAAAACACTATTGTCTTTGTATTCCTCACCTGGTTGCCGCCACAAACGCTTTACACCATTTGAACCTAATAAGTTTATCTTGGTCTCATCAGACCACAGGACATGATTCCAGTAATCCAGACAAGTAGTCTGCTTGTCTTCAGCAAACTGTTTGTGGGCTTTCTTATGCATCATCTTTAGAAGAGGCTTCCTTCTGGGATGACAGCCATGCAGACCAATTTATTGCAGTGTGCGGCGTATGGTCTGAGCGCTGACAGGCTGGCCCCCCACCCCTTCAACCTCTGCAGCAATGCTGGCAGCACTCATACGTCTATTTCCCAAAGACAACCTCTGTATATGACGCTGAGCATGTGCTCAACTTCTTTGGTCGACCATGGCGAGGCCTGTTCTGAGTGGAACTTGTCCTGTTAAACCGCTGTATGGTTTTGGCCACCATGCTGCAGCTTAGTTTCAGGGGCTTGGCAATCTTCTTATAGCCTAGGCCATGTTGATGTAGAGCAACAATTCTTTCTTTCAGATCTTTAGAGTTCTTTGCCAATCAGTGCCATGTTGAACTTCCAGTGACCAGTATGAGAGAGTAAGAGCGATAACGCCAAATTTAACACACCTAATTAGAGTGCATACTGCCCCAAAATGGCAGCTGGAGCCTGCCCTGATCTAATTTTAAAAGAAAAGTATAGGGTTTATTAAAAAAAAAATTAAATATGTATACAGTTAGGTCCATATATATTTTGACTCAGGCACAGACGAAAGTCTAGCTTTTATTCAAGGGGTTGAACATAAATATCAAGTACAAATTTTAGGAACTGCAACAATTTGTACACAGTCCCCCCATTTTCAGGGGCTCAAATGTAATTGGACAAATGAATATATTCATAAAAAAAATGTTCATTTTTAATATTTTGTTGAGAATCCTTTTCTGGCAATGACTGCCTGAAGTCTGGAACTCATGGACATTACCAAAGACTGATCCTCCTTTCTGATGCTTTGCCAGGCTCTAACTGCAGCTGTCTTCAGTTCTTTCTTTGTGGCTCTTTCTGCCTTTTTAGTTTTGCCTTCAGCAAGGGAAAAGCATGCTCAATTGGGTTGAGATCAGGTCATTGACGTGACCATTGCAGAATTGTACTGTGAAGCGCCGTCCAGTCAACTTTGCTGCGTTTGGCTGAATCTGGGCTGACGGTATATCTCTAAACTGCAGAATTCATCAGACTGCTTCTGTTTTCTGTCACATCATCTATAAACAATGACCCAGTGCCACTGGAAGCCATGCATGCCCATGCCTCACACTGCCTCCACCATGTTTTACAGATGACGTTGTGTGTTTTGGATCATGAGCTGTTCCAAGCCTCCACACTTTTTTCTTCCCGTCATTCTGGTACAGATTAATCTTAGTTTCATCTGTCCATAAATTGCTTTTCCAGAACTGGTCTGGCTTTTTTAGATGTTTTTTGGTAAAGTCTAATCTGGCTTTTCTATTCTAAAGGTTTATGAATGGTTTGCACCTTGTGGTGAAGTCTTCTCTTGATTTGTAGACTTTGACAATGAAACGCCCACCTCCTGGAGAGTGTCCTTCACTTGTCTGGATGTTGTGATTGGGTTTTTTTTTACCATAGAGAGGATCCTGCGATCATCCACCACTGTTGTCTTCTGGGGTGTCTAGGCCTTTTTATGTTTCTGAGCTCACCAGTGCGTTCTTCTTTCCTTAGAATGTACCAAACTGTTGATTTGGCCACTCCTAATGTTACTGCTATCTCCCTGCTGAATTTGTTTAATTTTTGAAGCCTTACAACGGCCTGTTTCACTAGCATGGACAGCTCCTTTGAAAGCATGATGTAGGTTCACAGCAATAGATTCCAAATGCAAATACCACACTTGGAGCCCTTTTACACTGCCAGCGCCCGGGCGTCGACAGTAAAGCACTGCTAGTTTTAGCGGCGGTTTACCGTCGTTTTTGCGGCGCTTTTCAAGCGCCAGCGAGGCGCTTTTAATCCCCGCTGGCGAACGAATAAAGGGTTAAAAGAGGCACTTCGGCAGCGCTGCACATTGATTTCAATAGACAGGGGCACATTAGGAGTGGTGTAGTTACCGCTCCTTAAGCGCTGCAAAGAAGCTGCTTGCAGGACTTTGACGTCCTACCAGCGCACCATCCCAGTGTGAAAGCACTCAGGCTTTCACACTGGGAATTCAGATAAGGCTTTTTTCAGGTGCTATTTTTAGTGCTAAAGCGCCTGAAAAACGCCTCCCAGTGTGAAAGGGGTCTTAAAATCAACTCCAGACCTTTTTACCTGCTTAATTGATGAAGAAATAACGGAGTAGCCCACACCTGGCCATGAAACAGCTTTTGTTTTCATTTGTCCAATTACTTTTAGTCCCTTGAAAAAAAGGGGTATTGGCTATTCTTAAAGCGGTTGTATAGTCTTTTTGGTAACTTTTACCTACAGGTAAGCCTATAATAAGGCTTACCTGTAGGTAAAAAAAATATCTCCTAAACCTTTACGGTTTAGGAGATATTCCCCTTGCTATGCGCCGCTGACTGCAGCGGCGCATGCGCACAGGGGATTCTCGGCTGAAGCCCGGCAGCTGCCGGACCTTGCCGAGTAAAAAATCTCCCGCGCGCATGCGCGGGAGTGATGACATCGCGGCTCCAGCCACTCACAGCGCTGGAACCGCGATACCCGGAAGACACGCCGAGGCAACATGACAGCTCCCTCGGCGTGGACCAGGTAAGATACCGACGCCTCGTTCTAAGGTAAGTATTTCATAATGAGCTAGTATGCGGTGCATACTAGCTCATTATGCCTTTTGCTTTACAGGGTTAAAAAAAAAAAAAAAAAAATTGCGGGTATACAACCGCTTTAAGAGCTGTAATTCCTAAACCCTTCCTCAGATTTGGATGTACATACCCTCAAGCTAAACCTGAGAGTGTGTACTTTCAGCCCATATCCATTATATAACTATAGCTTGAATATGTTTTGGTAAATGCCTGTAGAAAAAAAAATCGTGCCTGTGTCTAAATATATATTGACGTGTGTGTGTGTGTGTGTGTAATAAATATATATATTATATTTCGCTGGATGGATGCAGCATAGGTTCCTTGCCGGTTTGAACTGAGCGATAAGACTACTGATCGCTGAGTTCTCTCCTCTGCTCTAAGCAGAGAGTGGTGACTGTCAGCCCAAAACTTTGATGGCGGAAGCTGGTGATGGAAAGCCATTGGACATTAGGCTTGCTCACAGTGTGTGTGCTGGAGATCATGAGCTCGGTATTCCTTAGGATCGTTAGCTGCCATTGGAATGCTACCTGCCAGAGGAGCTGATCAACTTTACACGTTTACATGGATTAGTAATTTTCTGCAGGTTTACATGAATTAGAAATGTATGTAATTTTGTACTTGCATTAGTTTTATTTACACTGCCTTTTTTTTTTTTAAGTTGGCTGATGGTCCGCATTCTGGATACTTGCAGCTCCTCAACTTGTTTGCATATGGAACGTATCCAGATTATGTTGGTAAGAACTACTTCATTTATATTCTATAGATCAGACAGCATCCATTCCATTGTGTGTATTTTTTTTTTCCCCTCAGTATGGCATCTGGGGTTATAACTTTCTCAATGTAATACAGCAGGACCCCCCCACACCACACACAATATTATATTGGCCATGAATGTGCATACCGCAGCAGCAATATAAATATTTACACACTCACACTAGCCTTATGTACAGTTCTGTTAACCTAACCCCATACGTCCCTTCAATGCATTTAACCACCTCAATACAGGGCACTTTCACCCCCTTCCTGCCCAAGCCATTTTTCAGTTTTCAGCGCTGTCGCACTTTGAATGACAATTGCGCGGTCATGTTACACTGCACCCTAATGAAATTTTTATCATTTTTTCCCCACAAATAGAGCTTTCTTTTGGTGGTATTTGATCACCTCTGCGGTTTTTATTTATTGCGCTATAAACAAAAGAAGATGGACAATTTAGAAAAAACACAATATTTTTTACTTTTTGCTATAATAAATATCCAATTTTTTTTTTAACAAATTTTTTCCTCAGTTTAGGCCGATATGTATTCTTCTAAATATTTTTAGTAAAAAAAAATCGCGATAAGCGTATATTGATTGGTTTGCGCAAAAGTTATAGCGTCTACAAAATAGGGGATAGATTTATTTCATTTTTATTTATTTATTTTTTACTAGTAATGGCGGCGATCTGCGATTTTTTTATTTATTTTTTTTTTTTATTGTGACTGCGATATTGCGGCGGACATATCGGACACTTTTGACACATTTTTGGGACCATTCACATTTATACAGCGATCAATGCTATAAAATTGCATTGATTACTGTGTAATTGTGACTGGCAGGGAAGGGGTTAACACTAGGGGGCGATCGAGGGGTTAATGTATGACCTAAGGAGGTGATTCTAACTGTAGGGGGAGGGGACTGACTGGGGGAGGTGACCGATCGGTGTCCCTATGTACAAGGGACACGCCATCGGTCTCCTCTCCTCTCTGACAGGATGTGGATCTGTGTTTACATGCACAGATCCACGGTCCTGCTCTGTTACCCGGCAATCGCAGGTGCCCGGCAGACATCGCTGCCGCCGGGCACGCGCATCGGGTCCCGAGCGATGCAGCCCCCTAGTGGCTCGGGAGGGCGATCACGTCATATGACGTCCGCCCAGAACAAGAGAAGCCTCGTCCCGCCGTCATATGACGGTGGGCGGTGGCTTAGTGGTTAAACATTGCCAAGATACCATGGTTTATATGGACATGTCTACATTTTTACACAGCAATCATTCATAAATTAATGACCACCCACCTAATATTGAGTAGACCCCAATTTTGCCCTCAAAACGGCCCTAACCTATTCAGGCATGTATGCCACTAGACCTCTGAAGGTATGCTGGGGTATCTGGTACCAAGCTGTTGGTTACAAATCCTTACAGTCCTGTAAGTTGTGAGGCGGGTCTTCCATGGACGGCCATCCCACGGTCAAGTCAAGGTCAAGTCAACACCTTGAACTTGTTGTGTTCCTCAAACCATTCTTGAGCCATTTTTGCAGTGTGACAGGTCACATTATCCTGCTGAAATGGGCCACTGCCTTCAGGCAATACTGTTTCCATGAAGGGATGTACTTGCTCACTAACAATGTTTAGGTAGGTGATGCATCTCAAGTAACATCCACATGAATGAGCAGAACCCAAGGTTTCCAAACACAATATTGCCCAAAGCATTACTCTACCTCCCCTATCTTGTCTTCTTCCCATGCTGCATCCTTGTGCCATCTGTTCCCCAGGTAAGCAACACACACACACCCGGCCAGCCACATGATATAAAAGAAAACGGTATTCATTAGACCAGGCCACCTTCTTTCATTTCTCTGTGGTCCAGTTCTGATGCTCCCATGCCCATTGTAGTTGCTTTTGGCTGTGGACACGGGTCAGCAAGGGCACTCTGACTGGTTTGCAGCTATGCAGCCCCATACACAACAAACTGTGATGCCCATTTTTTCAGCTTACAACACATAAACTTCAGAGACAACATGTTTAGTTGCCTGATATTTCCCACCCGCATTTTGGATGCCATTGTAACAAGATAATCAATGTTATTCACTTAAAGGAAAAGTATAGCCAAAGCTTTTTTTGCCTTCTGTGGATCACAGGAGTGTAGTTCATTCTGCACTGCTGTGACCGACTCGTTTTCAGCCGACAGTGGGCTAAAACCTGCTGTCAGCTCATGTCACAGAGCCGATCCAGGCTCCGAAAAGATCCCTACCATGTGGTCGGGATCTACCCAGAAGCCTGGACCAGCGGCTGGCTAAGCCTCTGTGAGCGGCTGGGTGACTGAGCCAGCCACTCCCACACACCCTCCAGAGCTTAGCTCTCCAGTGAGAGATGGAGAAGCAGAGAGCTGGTGAATGACAGTCCACTACTGTCTGCTCAGAGCAAAGGGGAGAACTGGGTGGTTGACGGTTTTTGATCACTCAGATCTCGGTGCAGAGTCGGTGGGGAACAGATGCAGCATTGGATCGATACTGCATCCACCTAGGTGAGTATAATTTTTATTTTTTTGTATAGTCCATACCTCTCGCTTAACCTGTCAGTGGTCATAAAGTTATGGCTGATTGGTGTAGGTGTGTACTTATGTACTGCCAACTACAAACCAGCTGCTTTTTATGATCGGGAATGGACAAGTTGCTACTCGTCCATAAACGTTCTTTGGTAGGGTAATCAGAACACATACAAACCCTTACTGATCAAGGAAAATGTTAATTTTAAACAAATCTTTGCATGTAAAGTATAACTAAAAAATTTTCTTTTGATTTGGAGAGTGGTGAAGAGTTCCGCCCACTTTTATGTTTTAGATGCTGTCTATCTCCCCGGGAGATTTACTCTTCCTTCTTGCCTTATCACCAATGTCACCAGGAATGGAAGTGAGGGTATATACATAATTTTGAGTTTCCAGCAGCACAGCAATAGGGGGGGACACTTGTTATAAAGACAACTGTTTAATAGAGGATTTCCCTCACATTGGAAAGAGAACTTCTTACATACTCTTGAGTCTGCAGGACAGGAAGATGAGGAAAATCTCCCTTTTTGAGAGACAGATAGGGGAGGTTATACTTTATGCTCCGTTCACACCTAGGCCATTCTGCCGGCGATTTCAAAACGCTCTGCTAAACTGACAAATTGCATCACACTTGTCCAGGTGTCATTCATTTTCAATGGCACCTAAACACAGGTGGAATTCTTCCGCAATTGTCGTGCGATAAACTGCAGGAAACAGCATCGCGCAAAGTATGTTGCTTTAAAAAGGAGCAGGAGCTTCTTTTGGGTGACAAGCTTTGTGTATTATGGTTTGTCTCGATTGCAGTGTGATTTATCACACCTGCTTCTAGGTGCCTGCGATCGCAAACGTCTAGGTCTGAACAGAACCTTAATGATGGGAATGACTGTATATTTCTTCAACCACTTAAGAGTATGTATAAATAATGTCTAATAATACAAAACAATAATGAAATCCCTGTAAGAAAATAGTATTAATAGTAGTAACTAACGTGGATCTATAAAAGACTGTTCTTGCCAGACCAACCTGTTAACATTCTATGAGGAAGTGAGCTGTAATGTGGATAGAGAAAGACCTGTGGATGTAGTGTATCGTCAAAGCATTTGCTACAGTACGCATTAAACACTTTGTTTACAAATCGAGGTCTGTTGGCATTCGACAATAGTGTATGTACCTGGATAGCAAACTGGTTAAAGGAGCACATCCGGAGGGTGATGATAAAGAGCTTATCATTGGAATGGTCTGGGGTTTGTAAGTGGGATACCCCAAGGCCCTGTCCTTGGAAAAATCCTGTTTAACTTGTTCATGAACGATATTGAGATTGCTATAAATAGTTCATACGCAATGTTTGCTGACGATACAATGGAAAAACAGAGTAATAACGTTACAAGGGCATAAAGCAACTCTACAAGAAGACCTTTTATAAAATTAAGGGGTGGGCAACTACATGGGAAAATGAGGTCTAATATTTAATAATGTAAAGTAATGCACTTAGGGGCTAAAAATATGAATGCAAGGGTAGAACCTCTGGGGTGATCGAGGATGGAAAAGGATCTGGAGGTCCTAGTAGATCAGTCTCTGTAAAAGCATGCAATGCCAAGCTGTAGCAAACACGGCTAGCAAACTATTCGCATACGTTAAAAAGGGGATTTACTCAGGAGATAACACTATAATTCTGCCACATCTGGAGTATGCCAAGCAATTCTGGTCTCCAGCCCTCAGGATGGATGTGCTGGACCTGGAGAGACTCCACAAAAGGGTAGCAAAGCTAATAAGACTCGAGGACCTTTTGTTATGAGGAACGATTACAAACATTAAACTTATACTCCCTTGGAGAAGAGACGCTTAAAGTGGAACCCATAACAACTTGATAAACAATGTTCTTTAGCAAGGAGCATAATAATTATGCTCCCAAAATTAGCTGTAACTTGCCTCCAGCATTGCTCCTGTTACTTCTTGCTGGAGGCCCTGAGCAGCTGTAAATCTTTAGGCTGTCAGCAGATCGGTTTCTACATTTTTGGCACTGTGCTGAAAAATAGAGAGCCACTGAGCAGGTGCAGTCCAGTAGGACTGATTTTCTAAATAAAGTTCCACTTTTAGAGGAGATATGATTACAATATACAAATATCTAAATGTTGATTCTAGCATAGGAAGAAAAACATTCAGTCTTAGGTTTCTTAAAGAGGAAGTAAACCCCAAATTGTTGTTCTTTTATTTTAAATATTATAATTTAGCAATCTGTATAAATGCCTTGCACGTTAAAATGTCATTAAAACAAGGTTTGTAAATACATTTTTCTACTTTTTATAAAATATACCTTCTTCCAGGAATCAGCAGCTCCATCTTTACTACTGATCTTTGTAGCTTGTGAGCATGTCATTTCTGCCCTTCCTTTGCTCCCCTGTCTAAATCTTGCGCATGTAAGCCAAACCTCCATCTCGATCGCCATTCTCGATCACCGAGAACCAGGAAGCTGAGGGCACACCATTGCGAGGCTTCCTTTGTGTGCCGTTCACTGTGGATAAAATTGACCTGGCATCCTGCGTATATAGAAACGGCACACACCGTGCCGTTAATGAGACTACGGATTGCGCACGCGACGGTGACGTCATTTACCATAGCAGGACAGATTCTGAGGAAACTGGAAAAGTGAAGTTTCACAGGCACAGATCTGCAGCCTTATCTGTGTAGATTAGAATGAGCTAAAGTGTAACATGAGCGTTTACAACCACTTTAAGAAGGCATGCAACCACTCAATGAAATTGGACAAGAAGTAGTTTAACTTTAAACTGTGTAAGGTAGGGTTGCACCGATACCACTTTTTTAAGACCGAGTACAAGTACCGATACTTTTTTTTTTTTTTTTCCAAGCACTCGTTGATACAGATTACCGATATTTTTTGATGTCATGTGACAGTGACACTAATATGCAGCACTAATGAGGTGTGGACTGTCAGTAGTTTTTCTTATTTTTTAATTCATTTTTTAATGCTTTCTTTTTTTGGGGTGAGGGGGAAGTGGATGGTGTCAGTGTGACTTGTATATGGGCTTCTTCCTCCACTCTCCTTCCTGACAGATCTGGGACAGGGGAGGGCGGAGGACGACGGGGGAACCGGAGGAGCGCACAGAGGAGGACCCGGAGGGGGATAGGACTGGAGGACATGGAGGGGGATGGGAGGAGTAGACACGGGACAGTTGGGGAAGATCGGTGCGGTGGTGGGGGGAGTTACAAGCACCAATCTCCCTGTGTTTCAATAATGCAGCTGAAAGCCGGGGGGGGGGGGGGGGGGGAGAGAGGAAAGTGGCTCTCCAATGCTTTATTGAAATCTACACAGGGAGATCAGTGATTGTAACTCCCCCACCGCTGCACCAATCGTCCCTGACTGTCCAGGTATCGGGTCAAGCATCGGAGCATTTGCACGGGTAAAAATTCTTGTTAAAATGCTCGGTATCAGCAACGATACTAGTATTGGTGCCACCCTAGTATAAGGGATTCTTTTTTTTTTTTTTTGTATTAATATTTTATTATACTTTTATCACATTCCAGTCTTTAAAACATTACAAAACCTTTCATAATATTTACATACCATATAAAAATTGTATATAAACACACTTCCTGTTGGATATTTCCCTCCCCCCCCCCTCCACAAAGGGAAAAAAAAAAAATTTTTTTTGGTACATGCATAGATAAATATCCATATACTTTCCCCCTTGCTCCCCCCCCCCCCCCTCTCTCCCCTTCCCTCTCCTCCCTTCCCAAACATTCACCACATCTTTATCTCCTTAAATTGTATACATTCCAAATCTGTGTGCTCACATATTTCGCTTTTATCAAATCACCTAATACACTGCAGGTGAGAAAAAAAAAAAAAGCACGACCCCGCACATCAAATTTCCCAGTGTCAAACATAATTCCAAAATTACCTTCCCCATTACCATTGCTTCTTGCCTTTTGAAAAGCCATTCCTCCTCTAATTACCCCTGTGATTCTATTTTCATTCCTTTCTTTGTGTTCACACTATTTCACCTCCATATGTTATTCTCCCCCCTCCCTCACCCCCCCCCCCCCCCCCTGATCCGAGAGCAATAAAAAAAAAAAAACCCACAACCCCACACATCAAATTTCCCAGTGTCAAACACAATTCAAAAAATTCCAAAATTACCTCTTCCCCACTACCATTACTTCTTGCCTTTAAAAAAAAAAAAAAAAAAACATTCCTCCTCTAGTTACCCCTGTGATTCTATTTTCATTCCTTTCTTTGTGTTCACACTAACAATAATCTCTTTCCTCCCTTGTGACAAAAAAAAAAAAAAAAAAGGAGACATCTAGCCCCCCCCCCCAACTCAAACCCCTCCCCTCCCCTTACTCCTCTCCATTCTCTGATGCATGAGCAGGCCATGCCTTAACTCATTCCTCATTCATCGTTCTCATCCTTATCCCGGGCCTCCTCTGCTGATGTTTAGGTCCCTTCACTCCCATTTTAATCTAGCCGCCCTATTCCATCAAATTACTTTCTTCCTATTTATACTATCTCATTTGATTGTTTCCAGGCCTTCCATATTTCATCAAACTCCTCCTGTTTATCCTTAATTCTGTGTACCCATTCTTCCGCTTCCATTATTTTATCTACTTCTTTTTTCCAATCTAGTATTGTTGGGCATCTACTATTCTTCCAATACCTTGGCACCAGTGCCTTTGCTGCATTCAACAAGTGGGGGATGATACTCTTTTTATATACTTTGTTCGGTGTTGGCATCCCATGGAACAAGAAGTGAAATGCTGAAAATTCTATGTTTTTCCGTCATCTTCCTGATCCAGGGAGCCACCGCCTCCCAAAATTTTTTAATTTTCGGGCACGTCCACCATATGTGGAGATATGTGCCTCTCTCCTCACATCCCCTCCAACACCGTGCCTCTTCCTTTGGGAGCATTTGTGCTATGCGGACAGGGGTACGGTACCATCTGGCCAGAAATTTATATGCCATCTCCTGGGTGTGTGAGCTTATTGAGGAGGTATGGGTAGTTTTAAACAATCTCTTTACCTGTAAAGTTGAAAACCTCCCCCCTAGTTCTCTCTCCCATTCCTTAATAAAATAGGGGATTGTCGTGCTATTGATGTTAAGTAATAACTTATACATCCTCGACAATAGATGTTTAGTTTCTGGGCTTTTCAAGTTCCAAGATTCTAAGACAGTGAGGGTATTCAGAGGTCTAATCAGGGACTTCCTTTTATTATAAAAATCTGTAATTTGGAAGTATCTCCACAAAGACATCGGGATATCCCCCCATTCCTCTATCAGGTCCTTTAGAGGGATCAGTTTACCCGATGGCGCTATCCTCGCACAAGTTACACCTCCTTCTCTTCCCCACCCTTCTAAGTTCTTCTTGTCCTCCCCTGGTTCAAACCAAGGGAATCCCTCAAGTGGAGCTAATGGGGAAATCATAGGCGCAATTTTACCTAGAGCGTTCACCTTATCCCATACTGATAATGTTGTTTTAGTCATAGGTGATGTCCATTCCGACAATCCCCTATTCGCAGTTGGAATCCATGGTGCTCCTTCCAAATCTCTGCCAGCTATTGTCTTTTCCAGATTTACCCATATCTTATTTGCAGCGTCATGACGCCAGTTTAAAATTCGGACTAGCGCCATGGCTCTGTAATATAAATTCAAGTCTGGTAATCCCAGCCCTCCCTCCTCTTTCTGCCTCCTGAGTATTTCATATGATATTCTTGGATGTTTGTCCCCCCATACAAATTTCGTGAGAGCCCTTTTTATCTGCTTGAAAAAAATCTGTGGGAGTGTTATAGGGATAGTGTATAGTATGTAAATAATTCTCGGTAAGACATTCATTTTTATTACGTTCACTCTTCCAAACCAGGTCATCAAAAGTCCTTTCCAGCTTTTCAGGTCACTCTGTATATTTGCTAATAATGCCCCATAATTGAGCTCATATAGCTTCTTTAAGTTCGCTGTTAAATTTATCCCCAGATATCTCAGAGAGTCCGTGTTCCAAATAAAAGGAAAGCCAGCTTGTATGGCCGTCCTAGTCTTGGAGGGGACATGGCTTGGCATCAGAATTGATTTTTCCGGGTTTATCTTAAAGTTAGATAAGGCTCCAAACCTCTCTATTTCCCCCATCAATTCCTTTAGGGATTCCCGTGGTTTGGATAAGTAAAATAAAAGGTCGTCCGCGTAAGCCGACACCTTATGCTCAACTGCCCCAATACGAATCCCGTTAATCCCTCCATTCCTCCTTATTCTACATAGAAAGGGTTCAAGGATCAAGGCAAACAGCAGGGGTGACAATGGGCACCCTGTCTGGTCCCATTCCGGATCTCAAAGCTCTCTGATAACACTCCATTTACCTTGACCCTTGCTCTGGGTTTATTATACAATGCCAAAACCCATCCCATCATACGTTCTCCCAGGCCCACCCCCCTCAGAACCTCCGACAGGAAGACCCAACCAACCCTATCAAATGCTTTTTCAGCATCCATAGAGATCAAGACCCTTGGAATTCGCTCTGGTCCATTTTGAGCCCAGTGCAATATCTGTAAGGCACGAATTGTATTATCTCTAGATTCCCGTCCTTTTATAAATCCCGTTTGGTCTGGTTGTATTATTGTTGCTATATGATCTTGCATCCTGAGAGCCAGGATTTTGGATAGGATCTTCGTGTCAGAGTTCAAAAGGGAGATGGGCCTATAATTAGCGCACACTTGCGGATCCCTCCCTTCTTTCGGGAGGACCGTCACATGTGCCATCAATGCTTCTGTAGACAATGGCTTAGAAATTTTTACAGAGTTGAGGTAGTCACAAAGTGGCTGAGCCAACTCCGGGAGAAACTTTTTATAATATATATTCGTAAGACCGTCCGGGCCTGGGCTTTTCCCCAATGCTAGTCCTCCCACCACTTTACTCAGCTCCTCCACTGTAATTGGTTGTTCCATTTCCTGCAGTGCTGCGGTTGAGATTTCTGGTAGTTCTGAAGTCCTTAACCACTTAAGGACCAGCCTCGTTTTGGATTTTAGGTGTTTACATGTTTAAAACAGGTTTTTTTGCTAGAAAATTACTTAGAACCCCCAAACATTATATATGTTTTTTTTTCTAACACCCTAGAGAATAAAATGGCGGTCATTGCAATACTTTTTTTTTGCACCGTATTTGCGCAGCGGTCCTATAAGCGCACTTTTTTTGGAAAAAATTCACTTTTTTGAATAAAAAAATAAGACAACAGTAAAGTTAGCCCAATTTTTTTTTATATTGTGAAATATAATGTTACGCCAAGTAAATTGATACCCAACATGTCACGCTTCAAAATTGCGCCCGCTCGTGGAATAGTGTCAAACATTTACCCTTAAAAATCTCCATAGGCGACGTTTAAAAAATTCTACAGGTTGCATGTTTTGCGTTACAGAGTAGGTCTAGGGCTAGAATTATTGCTCTCGCTCTACCGGTCGCGGCGATACCTCACATGTGTGGTTTGACCACCGTTTTCATATGCGGGCGCTACTCACGTATGCGTTCGCTTCTGCGCGCGAGCTCGTCGGGACAGGGCGCTTTAATTTTTTTTTTTTATTTATTTTACTTTATTTTATTTATTTTTTCACTGTTTTAAAAAAAAAAAAAATTGGATCACTTTTATTCCTATTACAAGGAATGTAAACATCCCTTGTAATAGAAAAAAACATGACAAGTCCTCTTAAATATGAGATCTGGGGTCAAAAAGTCCTCAGATCTCATATTTACACTAAAATGCAAAAAAAAAAAAAAAAAAAGTCGTTTAAAAAAATGACACAAAAAATTGTGCCTTTAAGAGAAGTGGGCGGAGCCGTCGTAATGACGTCGCTCCGGCCGTCACATGGTATAGAGACGGGTGGGGGCCATCTTGGCCTCACTCGTCTCCATACCTAGGAAGCGAGAGGACCCGATCGCCTCCGCCGCTACCGACGGCTCCGGTAAGCGGCGGAGGACGCGGGAGAGCGGCGGGAGGGGGGGTGGCACCTCTCCCGCCGCCGATAACGGTGATCTCACGGCGAACCCGCCGCAGAGACCACCGTTATCGTGTACAGAACCGCTCACTGTAAAGATGGATACCTCGGTTGTGGCAGCAGCTGCTGCCGTTACCGAGATATCCATCTTCAAAAAAATGACGTACATATACAGTGAGCGGTCGTCAAGTGGTTAAGTATTCCCTGATCTCCTGCCTCGTTCCTCCCCCCTCTTCTCTTCTTTTATCCCCCTCTATGTTGTATAGGGATCTATAATACCTTTGGAATTCTGCTGCTATTTTATGGGAGTCAATAACCTGTTTATTACCTGCTGTTAATTTATAAACGTGTCTTGATTCCTGTAGTTTTTTTAATTGTCTCGCTAGCTTTTTCCCCCTTTGCTACCTTGTTCATAAAAGCGATGGGCAAAGTATCTGTTTGTTTTAAGTTTCAGATCTAAACACTTGGTTAACTTCAGCCTCAACTCTAGCAGCTTATTATCGTCCTCCGGGTCCCGACTTTTTTTATGTTTTATCTCGATTTTATGTATCTCCTCTAGAACATCCGTGATTTCCTTTTGTTTTTCTTTCTTAAGGCGTGACCCCTGCGAAATCATCTCCCCCCTAATAACCACTTTATGTGCTTCCCACACTACTTGGCTGGACACCTCATCTGTTTTATTGATCTCAAAGTACGACATCAGACCCCCCTTCAGGGTTTCAAAGGCCCTTTTATCATCCAAAATAGATTCGTTTAGTCGCCAGTTCCTTTCTTTTTTGCATACGTCACCCACTCGTATGCTCAGCGCGACTGGCGCATGGTCTGATATCGTAATTGAGCCAATTACTGAAGATTTCACAAGATGTAAATCAAATTGATCAACCAATAATAGATCAATCCGTGAATAGGTGTTATGTATTCTTGAATAGTAACTATAGTCCCTTTCATGGCCATGCATAGTCCTCCAGCTATCTACCAAATGTAGCTCTCTAAGACTCTTTTTTAAATGTCTCTGTGCTCTAAAAGATAGTACTGTCTTACCAGATGAGGTGTCCATTTCAGGGTCTAGAGTGAGGTTAAAATCCCCTCCCAGTATTAGTATACCTTTCCTCAACTTTTCCAGTTTTTTCATTGTTTTTGATATAAAATCTACTGTACCAGTATTAGGGGCATAAATTGACGCAAACGTGTAATATTGATTCTCTATTCTTCCTTTTACACACAAGAAACGCCCTTCCAAATCCTTCTCCACTTCTTCAAGTGAGAAAGGAGTTCTATTAATTGCTATTGTGACACCTCTAGCTCCACGGATAGGAGAGGTTGAGTGAAACCATTGATTAAATGGATGACCTGGTAGTCTGGGGATCGACCCTGCTGTGAAGTGCGTCTCTTGGAGGAATATAACATCTACCCTTTGGCCGCGCAGTTCACACCAGAGACGCCCCCTCTTATTTGGAGCTCCTAGGCCTCTTACATTATATGATACTATCTTCAGTTCTGTCATTCAGTATAAACAGCCCCCTGTACCTGTCTCCATGATGTTCCAAGAGGATTTTCCTCGCCCCGAGGGTACGAAAGGTGAACGATGCCCGGGATGGATGAGACATACTGCGAAAAAACAGAAAAGCGAGGAGGGGCAGAGCGGGAGAAGAGAAAAAAAAAATTTATTCCCACAACCCCAACAACCCCCCCCCCCCCCCCAACCTCCCCCCCAAACCCAACCCTCCTCCAACAGACTCACACACACACATACACACCTCATATTTCCTATCATCTCCCCTAATTGGTGGATCAATCTCCCCGTAGATATACCTCCCATCTCTGAGATTGTCCTCCCAACTGCAATACTGCAGAAAGATTTATCCCCCTTTTGGGACTTTCCTATCGGGCAAAGATGATTTACGGTATGGATTAAGGTAATCCGGATTCTCCCCAGGCCCCGAGAGCAGGAGGAGCCGTTCACGCTGTAAATAATATTAATTCTAAGGACCAGGGACAGACATATAGCCAAGTCTCCGCTTGCAGCTTTAAAGGGCTATCCCAGCTCAGGGGTCCAGTGAGATTAGGGAGACAAGTGGGGAAGGAAGAGAACTGAAAACCAGGCAGGGAAAGCCCCCCCCAATCCCCCCGCCCCCCCCAGCCCACCCCTCCCCCACCCAGTCACCCCTCCTTTGACCATAGTCCTATAATCACATTTGTCCATCTCTGTTATCCCTCCTTCCTCTGCTTCTACTTGGGACTTGGTTCCATTGTTCTGGCGAGGCAAAGGGGCTCTAGATCTATTCAATCTCCAGTCTGGAAAATCAACCGGTGGTAAACCCAAAGTTTCTGTAAATTTTTTAAAATCATCCTTATTTCTCAGAACAGCAGATTTTCCCTCTCGGGATGCCTTTACACAAAAGGGGAATCCCCATCTGTATTTCACTTCTGCCGCTCGCATAGCTTCCAATAAAGGTCTGACTGTACGGCGTTGCATTAGTGTCCGATATGATAAGTCCGCATAGAGAGAAATCTGATGCCCTTCATATACTATCCTTGGATTTTTACGTGCTGCATTCATAATAGCCTCCTTCAAAGTAAATTTATGCAGTCTACATATGATATCTCTGGGCCTGTCCACACTCTGATTGGTGAAAGACGTTGTGCGATGCACTCTGTCTATTTCAATAACCTCTGGGGCTTGCGCCCCCAGTATTTGGCGGAACAACTCAGTCACCAATTGTACTAGATCTGCATCCCCCTTTCTATCGTTTAAGCCTCTTATACGAATATTCTGCCTGCGTGTTCTGTTTTCTTGATCATCAGTTTGATCTAGCAGTGAATTTAATTTTTCCTCATATTCCTTTATTACTTCCTGAGAGTCCACCACTGCTTGCTTAATATCATCCTGGGACAACTCAATTTCTTCCACTCTGCGTCCCAGTGCTGTTGTTTCCTCCCTGACCTCTTCAACCATTTGTTTACAAGACGCTTCCACCATAGAGATAAGCATTTGTATGTCATTTTTAGTGGGGAGAGATCTCAGGTGCTCTCTAAGTTCCTTATCTAAGTTTATCTTCACTGTTTCAGGCTGGTGTGTTTCTTGCTCAGTGCTGGGGGAATGGATCATGGGGGTCGTAGGGGACCGTTGCTGTTTCTGTGCTTCTATGTCACTATTAGCTGCTTCTATGTCTCCTCCATGCAGCTCCCCCTCCCCAGTCCTCTTCCCTGACACAGATCTGGGTTCCAGTCCCCCATTTCCCCTTGTATCTTGCCCACCTTCCAGCTTTTGGCCATCTCTGCGGTTCTCTTTGTGACTCAGTCCCACCACTTCCTGGTTATCTTGCTCATGGCATACCCCGTTCTCAGCTCTCTCCCCTCCCCCCTCAGCCAAATCTCCCATCTTCCTTATGCTCCGCTGGCCCTTCAAAGGTGTCTCCTCACCTTGTGTCTGGCTGTTTCGGGTGTCTGACCCCACATACCTCACCCCTCCATGTCCCGACAGCCTCCGTTCTGCCTTGCTTTGTTCTATGCTCTGGGGCGATAGGTATGCTTTCATGGGGCCCGTCTGTGCCTTACCCTTTCCACAGGGAGGTAGTGCCTGGCGTCTTCGGGCCGACATCTCTTGGCCGAGAGGAGAAGTCTCGTGGAGGTGAAGGAGTTACTCTTCGGTGCCGGTGCACTCCGCTTCCGTGGCGGCGTCCCTGGCTGCTCTCTCCCGGCTCTTTCTCTCCTTTGGATGCCAACTAGCAGTGGGGGTAGGGGGGCTATCGCTAAAGCGATTCTGTGTCCGTTGTCCTTAGGACGGCGTCTCCGGTGGCTCCTCCAGCTAGGGGTGATGCGCCTTAGGCATATAGGAAGGAGCTGTCATACAAGCTCAACACTCCTCGTGTCTCTCAGAGCCCGGGAACCTCCGCACGCTCACGCAGCGCGTCCTCTCTCCATACCACGCCCCTCACAGTAACCTCCACCGTATAAGGGATTCTTTATTGTTAGAGCGGTGTTGATGTGCAACTCCCTTCCACAGTTTTTTGGCATCAGTAGGGAGTGTCGATAAGTTCAAAAAAACGTTTTTAGATGTGTTTCTTAGCTTGTGCAATATATAGGATATGGGAAAGTGACAAACACACACAATGAACTGGATAGATTGGTGGTTTTTTTTTTTCTTTTTTTTTTTTTTTTTTTTTTCTTTACCGACTATAAAACACTATTGCAACTTATTTCTGTAGGTACCTTCTTGCTAACACAGGAACACTTACAGGCGCAGAAATGACCTCTACATCATTCTGGATGTTTTTTTCTGTCCTTTTCTCAGGGTGTTGCTGATTAGTGACTAGCAGAGCGACAGTGTTGCTTAGATGCTTGTTTACTCAGTACACAAGAAAGGGTCACAGTGCCTGTCTAAGAACCTGGGTGAAAGAAGAATGGGGCAGGAGCAAGGTTGCATCATCATATTTACATAAGGGGGTCCTCTGGGTACACCTGGTCCTCCAAAATGAGTCCCATTGCCTCTAGAAGCACCCAAAACCTGACAGTAGTGCACACTACAGGGTATTTTGTTTGTTTTGACAAGTTAGTTGGGGAGTATGGTGAGGACATCCAAGTCACTAGAAGACATTTTCCTGTAAACATAGCGGCCTGGCAATTGGCATATGGCCATCATTGCTGTAAATGCCTAAAATATGTCTTAATATTAGCTTTACATGTTCCTCTACAGACCAGGACATAAACTGTAAGGAAGGGCAATCAGTGTGTGAGCCAATCAGGTTACATTGCACCATTGTTTCACCCTTTAGTGACTGAAGAGAGTTATTAAAGTTTTGGCAATTCACATATAGTGTATATGCATTTCTTTTGTACATTTAGCTGTTTCTTTTCTTTTCATTTTAGCAATGAAAGATAGCTTGCCAGAGCTCTCGGCTGCACAGAAAAACAAGCTGAAACACCTGACAATTGTGAGCCTTGCATCCAGGATGAAGGTACATTGTAATTCTTGGTTCATGCATATGGTCAATTTAAACTTAAATGACTTTGCCAGGTGCCCCCAAAGGGTGTCAAATCTTAATGTATCCTGCCATCGCTTACAAGTATGTATATCCTAACACAAACATTGACTGTATACAGCAGTACCTGTGTTTAAAACTTAACAGCTTAAACTGTTCCTGACAGTCAGCCTGGGGACAGGAATTGGACTGTGGTTGACTCCTTGGCCATTCTTTTTGTTGGCTGGGGGGCAGGTAATCTTCAGGGGAAAAATATATCTGGAATTATCTTTAAAGAAACAATCTGTGAAAAAAAGTTTGTAAACTAATAAAATGTTATTGGATGTGTTTTAGTAAGGCCTGTAAATGCACTGCATCTGTTTTTCTCTGCTGTTCTGCTAGATGAATCTCTGCATATGGCATCACTCACTTTTTCCATCTTTTCTATTCACAAAATTCTTTTCCATCTTTTTGTTTCTCACCATTCTAGAAAATTAGCTTGTATAAATGAGCTAAGGAAATACAGGAGACATCTTGAAGACAAATAAAAAAAAAAAACATTAACCCCTTATGCAACGCTGTGTGTTAAATATTTATTTTTTGACAGTCCAAGGCATTTTTATGGTTGGCACAGTGTCTGTTTACGTTATATGGAAAGGAAGAGACCCGGTGCAGCAGACTAATGTGCCTAACATTGTGCCTGGTCTCTTCTTTTCCAAATTGACCATATATTGATGGAAATATCCCAGTCTAATTACTGTACCCCTAATACCACTTTATCCTGATAGCGCCAATACAGATTTTGCTTTTTGGTATCTCTTTACTATATAGAGGGCTATCTGGCAAGAAGGGAAAACTGACCACTATGCTGTGTCAGAATTTACTATTACAAAGCTAACACTTTTTTAGCATCCTTTCTTTGAAAACTTTCAGGCTTCAAAGATGTGAAAATCTATTCCTTTATCGTACATCACAGGACACAGAGCAGCCATAATAACTGGGTTATATGCCACCTATAGGTGAATAGACACTGGCAAACCAAAAAAGACAGGAAATCCTCCCCTATATAACCCCTCCTACACTGGAAGTACCTCAGTTTTTTTGCCAGTGTCTTGTAAGGTGATGGTCATGGTTGGAGAAGCTCTCCATGATCTAGCTAAGAGAATGGCCCTGGTAATAGATCCTGAAGGATTTAAGGGACCATATAATCGGATCCATCCGGACGGACATTCACTGAAATGGACAGTACCCAAACCTCGACTACATAGAAGACTATGAGGTATTGCCTGTAACGTGACCCTTTGGGCACTGGGCCCTGGGATCCGGAACCCTTGGTAAAGAAAAAAAGACTCCAAAGGAGATCCAGCAGGGTGCTTTACAGGTCCAAGGGAGTGGCCCCAAATTCAGGGGGATCCGGTCCTTGAAGGTCCAAGGGACAGAACCCGCCGTGATGGGGGAAGTTTGGAGTCTAGCTTGTTAAGCAGAATCCTGCGGCGGGATTCGTATTTTTTTTTTTAAGACTTTTTGCACTTATTTAAAACCGGAAAAGTTTTGCACAGTACCTTATTTTTTTGATGTATAAGACCAGGTGTCATTTTTTTTCTGTCCACTAGGGGGCAGTGATGTAGCGGACCCCCCCCCCCCCCCCGGGTGGACACCTAGCTGCTACTCCTGCGCCTTCGGTGGCCCTTTCCCGCCGCTGCTTGTAACATTGGGCACGCCCAGGCAAGGCGTGACCAGGGTGCCAGTACGACGTGCACATGGGATGGATGCGAGAAGTTTGTGGGACGCTACGTGCGTGGTAAAATGTGCACGTCGAATATGGGCAGAAGCGGCCATATTAGGAGGTGTTCCTGGCTTATGCTTCTGTGAGCAGGCTGGAAGGGGCACAGAGCAGTGTCACCTGGGCACGTGAGTCACTGTGGGTGATTGGACCAGGGCACTGTAGGTCCTGTAAGGCTGTGTATTGCAAAAAGTTGGGTGCAGTATTTTTTGCAGGACGGTTGAGTTCATAAGGGAATTTTTTCTTGGATGCCACCATCAGTAGTAGATGATTCTAGCCACATAGCTGCTGTGTTCAACTCTCCTGAGAGACCTGAGGCAACTCGCCAGTCTGAGCCATTACGGTTGTCAGGCATTGTAGCAACAGCTAACGCTTCTGTTTCAACCCACGTCACAAAGGACAACTTGGCATCAGCTTTAACTGGGCTAGAGGGAAAGATAGCAGATATGATTGCTTCAGTTTTCCAGGGTGCAAGGAAACTGGATGGATCCCCTTCACCTGAGCCTCCACCTGCATTGGAACAGGATTGTGCAGAAGATATGGAAGAAGTGGCTGTAAATGACTGGGAGGAAGGTCGGGCCACAGACTCCACTTCTGATTAGTCAGGTTCCGAAGAACCATTTTCAGCCTCTCAATCCCAAAGACTGTTGATCCAATCCCTCACGGAGATGGTCCGATCAGGATTTAAATTGCCGTCTGTGGAGGTCCCTGAGGTTTCCTTTTCATCTTTAAGCTCTCTTCGTCCTCCACAAAGTTTACAGGGTTTCCCCTTGCATCCGTTGCTAGAGCAAATTGTGTATGCTGACTGGGATCACACGGATAAACTTTTTATTCCTCCTAAAAGGTTTGCTCTATTGTACCCTATGGAGGAAAAGTTTATAAAGAAATGGAGTATGCCATCGGTGGACGCTGCCATTTCTTCTGTAAACAAGAGTCTTACCTGTCCTGTAGATAATGCCCAGGTGTTTAAAGATCCGGAGGATAAAAAGTTGGAGTCCTTATTAAAGGCCTGATTTGCTATTGCTGGGTCTGCGGCACAACCGGTCGTGGCAGCTATAGGTATTTGTCAGTCTTTTTAAAGGACCAGTTTAAGCGAGTTGTTAAGAGTGTCATCGATCAGGGGGTATCTGCTGAGGAATTGGCAGAATTACCTCGTGCCTTATGTTTTGCAGTAGATACTCTTAAAGATTCCATACAACAGGTGTCCCGGCTTGCCCTTCCATTAGTACATATGTGCAGGATTCTGTGGTTAAAGAACTGGTCTGCGTAGTTACCCTGCAGTAGATTATTAGCTGGTTTCACGGGGAGCGGCTATTTGGAGAAGATTTTGCTAAATATAGCCAGAAGATTTCAGGGGGTAAAAGTGTGCTTCTACCAGTTAGGAAAAGGAGCAGAGGACCTACCTTTTTAAGGTGTCTAGTGCTTCAGTACCCAGCACTTCCAATTTCAGGCATTTTCGACTGCTCAGTCATCCAGGTCTAGAGGAAAGCCGCAAGGGCAGAAAAAGCCCTGGGCCCAGAGGCCACTTAAATCCAGTCCCAAACCCACTCAAGCGGGTGAGGGGGAGACTGTCTCAGGGGTACAAAATAGAATTCCGGGGGTTTCCCCCCTCTCGGTTCTTAAGATCCAACGTCCCCACAGATCTGAAAAAGAAAAAATCATTTTTTCAGTCAATAGATCATCTAAGGTCACAAGGAGTGATTTCAGAGGTTCCGGCCAACGAAAGGTTCAGGGGTTTTTACTCAAATCTTTTTGTAATCCCAAAACTAAACGGAGATGTGAGGCCTATTTTTGGATCTGAAGGCTCTGAATCATTTTCTAGACATAATGCTCTTTTCGCATGGAGTCAATCCGGTCAGTCCAAGTCTCCTTGCAAGAAAAGGAATTCATCGTCCATAGACATCAAGGATGCATATCTACATGTGCCAATCTACAGATCCCATCAAAGGTTTCTGTGATTCTCAGTGGGCAACCAACATTTTCTGTTTGTGACGCTGCCCTTCGGGTTAGCCACGGCACCTCATGTATTCACAGAGGTACTGGCTCCGGTGTTGGCAGTTCTAAGATCTTGGGGTATATGGGTTGCAGGATACCTGGACGATCTATTACGGCTACAGCTTACATCAGTCACCAGGAGTCAGACAGCCCAGAAGGAAGTGGATCGCATGCTGACCTGGGCAGAAAAGTTTGTTACATTCCTATCAGCGGTGTTTATTCCGGGTGTGGAAAATTGTCAGGCAGACTTTGAGTCGCCAGCAACTGTTTCCAGAGGAATGGTCCCTAAATCCCAAAATCTTTTTGTTGATTTGCTGTCGATGAGGGGTTCCGGATGTAAACCTGCTGGCGTCCAGGTTCAACAGGAAACTAGGCGGTTTTGTGTCCAGAATCGGGGACCCGCTTGCATTAGGGGCAGATGCCTTAATAATCCAGCGGGATCGGTTCTCTCTTATCTATGCCTTCCCTCCAATCCGGCTATTACCAAGATTAATGCGCAGGATCTGGGAAGAGAGAAAACGGGTGATTCTAGTAGCTCCAGCCTGACCAAGAAGAACTTGGTACGCACAAATTGTAAGATTGGCGGTAGGGAACCCATGGGTTCTTCCACTCCATCCAGATCTCGCAAGGTCCAATATTCCATCCGCTTTACGGTCTCTAAATTTAACGGTTTGGCTGTTGAAACCATGATTTTAAAAGACCGGGGCATTTCTGGGCCAGTATTGTCTACCATGTTAAATGCTAGAAAGCCAGTCTCCAGGAGTATCTACTATAGCGTTTCGAAATCTTACATTGCCTGGTGTGAGGCCAGGAGATGGCATCCCCGAAGATATATCGTTGGGTGTATTCTGGCTGTTTTGCAAAAAGGGGTAGAAATGAATCTGGCTTTAAGTACCATTTAAAGGTCAAATTTCGGCTTTAGCAATTTTTTTCCAGAGGCCTATTGCTTCTCACTCCTTAATACAAACATTTGTACAGGGGATGATTCGTGTGCTTCCACCGGTCAGGCCACCACTGTGCCCTTGGGATTTAAATTTAGTCCTGGGGGTCTTACAAAGGCAACCTTTTGAGCCTTCCCGGCAGATTCCTCTGGTCCTTTTGACAAGAAAGCTAGCTTTCTTGATTGCAGTGACATCGGCCAGGAGGGTGTCAGAATTGGCGGCTCTGGCCTGCAAAGAACCATATTTGATTTTACACCAGGATAGGGCGATTTTTGCGGCCACAACCGAAATTTTTGCCTAAGGTAGTGTCCAGTTTTCATCTGAATCGGGATGTCATTCTGCCTTCCTTCTTTCCAAATCAACAATCTACAGAGGAGAAGTTACTTCATTCTCTTTATGTAGTACGAGCTATCAGGGTCTATCTGAAGATGTCGGCTCAGATTCGGAAGACTGATGTTCTGTTTGTATTGCCAGAAGGTCCCAAGAAGGGACAGGCAGAGCATCTAAGTCGACGATTCCTCAATGGATCCGTCAAGTAATTGTTCAGGCGTATGGATTAAGGGGGAAAACCCCCACCTTTTCCAGTAAGGGCACACACTACCAGAAGAGTGAGTGCTTCATGGGCAGTTCATCAAGCATCGATGGCTCAGATTTGCAAGGGTGCTACTTGGTCTTCGGTGCATACATTCACTATGCTTTATCAAGTGAATGTCAAGACTCAGGAGGATGTGGCATTTGGACACAGTGTGCTGCAGGCTGCTATATAGATCCTGTTCTGATGATATTTTCTTTGGTCATAATGGGTTCCCTCCCCTCAAAAGCATTGTTTGGGGACGTCACAATTAGTTATTATGACTGCTCTGTGTCCCGTAATGTACGATTACAAAAAAAAATATAATTTTTTCTACAGCTTAACTGTAAAATCATTTTCTTGCAGTACATCACGGGAAACGGAGATCCCTTCCCTCTTGTCTGGGAAGTTTATTGCTTGCTACAAAACTGAGGTATTTTCTGTGTAGGAGGGGTTATATAGGGGAGGACTTACTTTCTTTTTTGGTTTGCCAGTGTTCATTCACCTATAGGTGGTGTATAACCCAGTTATTATGGCTGCTCTGTGTCCCGTGCTGTACTCCGGGAAGGATTTTACAGGTAAGCTGTAGAAAAAAATCCTATTTTTACATGTTAAAGAAGAAGCGACATCACACTAACTCACACGTTTTTGCTGCCCTTTTACTCTGATCCTTCCTGTACACATTTGGGGGCACTCTTTACATCTGGAGGAAAAGAGATTTAACCTCCACATAGCAAAAAGTCTTCTTCACAGTAAAAATGTTGCAATATATATTGGACAGAACAGACCAATCCCTCAACACATGCCACTTTTCCTCGATTAATTTTAGTTCACAACCTTGAGTAAAGCTGTTCTCAGAGCTTGTAAAAAGAGATCTCAAGTGCGCATAACCTTATTATAAAATCATCGGGCATTTTTATTAAGATCTGTGTTTCTTGTTTGCATCCACATTATTGTATTAATCAAGTCGAATGTTTCTCCCTCTTAGTGCATTCCATATTCTGTGCTGCTGAAAGATTTGGATATGAGGAACCTCAGAGAGCTGGAGGATCTAATTATAGAAGCAGTTTATACAGATATAATTCAGGGCAAACTGGATCAGCGCAACCATGTGCTGGAAGTGGATTTCTGCATTGGACGGGACATTCCCAAGAAGGATATAAGTAGCATTGTTAAAACTCTTCAGGAGTGGTGAGAATCATTTTATTTACATACTTTCACACATTGTTTTTCTATATTTAACCACTTGCTGTCCGCCGTATAGTAAAATAGTGTCAGAGTGGCACTCTCGTTCTGGGACGATGTGATATGACGGCGCCCCAGAACTGACACGGCGTGGCCCCGATCTCGGTAAAGAGCCAATGACGTGGCTCTTTACCCATGTGATTAGCTGTGTCCAATCACACCCGGTCACATGTTAACAAGGAAACGCCGTTTATCGGCTCTCCTTGCTTCACACTGACTGAGGGTGTGGCCAAGAGATCCCATCAGCGGCATCTCCTCGTAGGGGAGACCTGTCCAGGTAATCTGTGCCCTGATCATCAGTGCCCTGATTACAGTATAGCCCCTGCAATGCCCATCATTGCACACCAGTGCTGCCCATCAGTGTGGCATATTGGTGCCTTCTCATAAGTGCCCCCTAATTAGTGCCCATAACTCCATAATTGCTGCCTCATCAGTGAAGGAGAAAAATTTACTTATTTACAAAATTTACTCACGGAAACGAAGAAAAACTCCCCAACACACACACACACACACACATTTTCGGTCTATTTTCTTTTTTTCTTTTTTAGTAAAAAAAATAAAACCAGCAGTGATTAAATACCACCAAAAGGGGGCGTGGCTTAGCTATGGCCGAGTGAAGACGTGCTTTGGAGGAGCTCCCTGTCCAACTCGGCCTGCACGGATCACAAGACGCTTTTTTACTCCAGTAACCACGGCATGAGCAACCCCAAACGATACAGAACGAGATCATCGTCCCGGGGAACCCATCACCGGACCACTCAGACGGGCATCCCACACTTTTTCAGAGGTCAGGCGGACCTATCTCCCGGCGCCATAGCTGCCGCGCCACGTGGGCCCAAAACTCCTCCGCGCTGCACGGAAACCCCGATGGCTTCCTCCACACAGAACCCGACGCCCTTACTCCTTACGGGCACGCCAGCCTTACTCTGCACGGAGATGGAGAGACACCCGAGCAGCCAACTCATCCTGGAAGAAGACCTCCGCAGCATGCTCAGGGCTCTCCCCACAAGAGCAGACCTGGAGGCCCTGCCCACGAGAGCAGACTTCGAAACTATGATCCTGAGGATCGAGGAGGCACACAGGAAAGACATCCAAGAAGTAAGGGATGACTTACAAAATGTGGAAACCCGAGTCACCTCGGGCGAATCTAAGATTGCTGCTCTGGAGGTGAGGATGCAGGCGATGGAGCACTCACAGCGGACGCACACTCTGGAAGCACAGGACATGCAGCTTCACCTGGAGGAATTGGAGGACCGTAGCCGCCGCAACAACCTGCGGCTACGGGGGATACCAGAGGCCACGGGACCGGAGGACTTGGCGGCGACGGCGATCTTCCAGAGCCTACTGGACCATCCGCCGCCACATCTGGAGATCGACCGGATCCACCGCACCCTAGGCCCAAAGCCCTCTGACCCAGCTAGACCGCGGGATGTTCTATGTCGCATACACCGCTTTGCACAGAAGGAGACTCTGCTAAGAAAAGCATGGGACCAGGGAGAGATAGAATTCGACGGGGCCCGCATCCAAATTCTGCCTGACCTGTCGAGGGCTACGTTACAGCGCCGCACCATGCTGAAGCCCATCTTGGAACTAGCAAGGAGACATGGCTGCACGTACAGATGGGGCTACCCGCTAGCAGTGACTTTCCGTAATGATCGGGCCCACTACACACTACGCACCCCAGCAGATCTACCGTCCCTCTTTGACTTCATGGGGGCGGATCCGATCCAGGTCCCGAATTGGCTAACTGGAAAGTCCCTGGGACCTACCTGGCGCCCCCCCCCCCCCCCTTACCCTGGACTGTCACCTGAACAGACGATACGCCTGGGGGTTATGTTTGTCCTACCCCCCCCACCCCCAGCCTCTCGTACACCCTGTTGTTGAAATAAGCAGTGAAGTAAGAACATATTGATTACTCCCGACCAGCGGGGGGGGTTGTGGGTGGCTGCACTGGGAACGTTATCACACTGCAGGATCTACTGGCAACAAACAAGTTCGGTGAACTTACGGAGGTGTATGTCAGCCTTGGGAGACATGGGGGTTTCTGGCTTGTCTCTCGGGGGGAGAGGGGAGGGGGACTTGGTACGGGGGTACTTGTTGGGGAGTATAGCAGTGCCTCTGAGTAGTAGGGCACAGATGATATCTAAGAAGATGTTGACCCGTACAGGTGGTGTCGTAAATAGGATGGAGAGATGAAGGCTGTGCGGTGCACTGACTGCAGTGGGGATGTAGTAAATAACATGTTTTTTGCTGCTGAAACCAGCAGCACAACGCGCAGTCCTTGCATCGCTGGAATATTACCGGCAGCCATCACCTGTTAAAACAACATTTGTACGGGGTTTGCTGGAAATCATCAGAGGGGTTTTACCACCAATATTACATTTATGCAGGGTGTGTGTGCCGGTTAAGCGGGTTCATAACCCAACTAGTTGAGTAGGAATGAAAGTTTTACACGGTTGATTATAGATTGCTAGTTTACCGTTCGCATTTAATGTTTACAGTGTTGCTCATGTCACACAGAAAGTTTGCTCATACATAACTTCACAGTTTTAGTTTTTAGATATGCTACGAGAGTTAAAGTTTTGTTTACCTGGAGTACCAATTATATCATAGATCCGGGGGCTAGGGGAGGACATAGCCCTCCTCCCGAGGCCCTGGCTTGACACTTCCCCACTTAGGAAAACGACTACACCCAGTTAATACTGGTGTGCGTGGAAGAATAACTTCAGTTTATAGTAATCACCCATTCTTTGTTTTGGGTGTTCGGGAGGATCTCTCTCCTCGACGCCTGTTGCAAACAGAGTGGGCCTTTGCCTCTTTCTAAACTTTTCCCCCCTTTCTAATTAACAACTTTTCCTCCCCCTCACCTTCCCCCCCCCTCTACCCCTCCCCATACCTATAATCGGTTCTCGCGGACATGGGGGTACTCAATGTGGTCACCCTCAATGCAAAGGGACTGAACGTCCCGGAAAAACGGAGAATGCTTCTAAACGAAATGAGACACATGAAAGCCGACATAGTGCTCATACAAGAGACACACTTCAGGGAAGACAAGTTCCCAATTCTAAAAAATAGGTACTACCCGACTGCATATCACTCCACTCACATAGCCGCTAAATCCAGGGGAGTGTCTATCCAGATTTCCGCATCTATACCGTGGACACTGGTGGACAAAAAGTCAGACCAGGCAGGCAGGTTCCTTTTTATAAAAGGCCTGATAGGTAGCACCAAGGTGACCATCGCGAATTTTTACGCCCCAAATGAACACCAAGACACATTCATGAAACGACATCTCAAAACACTACAGAATTTCTCTGAGGGCCAATTGATTGTGGGAGGTGATCTTAACATCCCCTTGATCCCGGCAGAAGATACCTCGACAGGCTCTTCCTCCGTCACACGTGGTACCCTCAGGGAAATGTCCCTAGCCCTCCATACGGCACAGCTAATAGACACCTGGCGCCTCTTTCACCCTGGGGAACGAGACTACACTTTCTTCTCCCGTCCACACCAGGTGTATTCTCGTATTGACTTTCTCCTGGTCCCACACAACCAACTCCGGGCCGTCAAACACACAGCCATCGGTTCCATTACATCAGGGGTCTCAAACTGGCGGCCCTCCAGCTGTTGCAAAACTACAAGTCCCATCATGCTTCTGTCTGTGGGAGTCATGCTTGTAACTGTCAGCCTTGCAATGCCTCATGGGACTTGTAGTTTCGCAACAGCTGGAGGGCCGCCAGTTTGAGACCCCTGCATTACATGGTCCGATCATGCCCCAGTGTCCATGCAATACGACCTCACAGACTATTTCAAGAGTCAAAGGAAACCCTGGAGACTAAATGAAAGTCTTTTACAAGACCCAGCCATAGTAGCAGACATCACAAAAGAGATTTCACACTACTTCCACACTAACACCTTAGAAGAGAGTGACTTTGGCCTAACATGGGAAGCGCATAAAGCGGTGATCCGCGGAGTGCTTATTAAGCACGGGTCAAGAGTTAAACAAAAGTCAGCGCAATTGGCATCACTGTTTGACAAACTCCATAAACTAGAATCTGCCCACAAAACGACGCCGACTAGACCCCTGGGTAGCGAACTTGATACGATACGCATGCAAATAACAGACCTACTCCAATTCAAAGCTAAGGCAGCTCTTCAGATTTCCCGGAAAAAAATATACGAATCGGGCAACAAGTGTGGCAGACTTCTAGCCCAATCTCTTAAAGCACAAAACACGGCATCATACATCCCGCACATTAACTCTCCTACGGGACGAAGAGCTGCCTTGCCCCAACAAATCACGCAAGAATTTAGATCATACTACGATAACCTATACAACTTAAACATGACTCAACCCTCTCCAGAGAAAATAGCAGAATACCTAGCGAACTCCAAACTGCCATCCCTATCGACTGAGACGAGAGACATACTGGACGAACCCATTACTCTGACAGACATACAATTGGCGATAAAAAATACTAAGCAAGGGAAAGCTCCCGGACCTGACGGACTCACACTCCAATATTACAAGACACTACTCCCATCATTAGGACAATACCTAGTTAAACTATTCAATGACCTAGGCAAAGGGAAACTACTACACAAGGACACACTACAGGCCCAAATAACTGTAATCCACAAAGAAGATAAAGACCCGACCCAATGTGGCAGCTACCGTCCTATATCCCTACTAAACACAGATCTGAAGCTTTTCACAAAAATCCTGGCCACCAGACTACAACAACACATAACCAGCTTAATACACCTAGACCAGGTGGGATTCGTCCCTACCAGAGAGGCGAGGGACAACACTACTAAGGTCCTGAACCTGCTCTATCACGCCACTAAAACAGCCACACCGATGGTCTTGCTCAGTACAGATGCTGAAAAAGCATTTGACCGGGTGAATTGGTCGTTTATGCTCTCCACATTGAAACACATTGGCCTGGGCGACTCCATGGTAAACTGGATTTCAGCATTATACGCAGCACCGACGGCTAGAGTAAGGGTGAACGGAGTAATGTCCGATGCTTTCCAGATCTCGAATGGCACAAGACAGGGCTGCCCACTTTCCCCCCTCCTTTTTGCACTATCACTGGAACCATTCCTCTGCCACATAAGACTAAACCCGGACATTACCGGCCTTATCTTAGACAATACTCAATATAAAATTTCAGCATACGCTGATGATTTGATGTTTTCATTAACAAACCCAATGATATCCCTTCCAAACTTGCTAAAAGAATTCTCCGAATACGGGTCCCTAGCCTACCTAAAAATTAATTGGGCCAAATCAGAAGCTATGAGCGTAGGAATCCCTGATTCAATGCTCAAGCCCCTTAAAGCCAGTTTTAAACTGAAATGGACAGACAAAGCCCTAAAATATCTGGGCACGTTTATCCCCCAAACAATGACAAAGCTGTATGAAGTGAATTTTCCCCCACTAATTACGAAAATTAAAACACTGTTGAATTCTTGGCAATCGGGACTTCACTCTTGGTTGGGGCGTGGTAACATCCTGAAAATGTCTATTTTGCCCAAAATATTATACCTAATGCAAGCCATTCCGATACGTATTCCCCCTGGTTTTTTCAAGCAAATTCAAACAATATTTACTGAATTTGTATGGGCTAAGAAAAAACCCCGCCTGCCGCACAAATTACTTGTCCTCCCCAAATCGCACGGGGGGTTAGCGATACCCGACATACGCGTCTACCACCAAGCAATACACCTGGGCAGACTCATAGACTGGCGCAGACACAGAGAGACTAAATTATGGACCCACCTTGAGCAATCCCACACCAGTATTTCGTTGGGAGGTACACCTTGGTGCTACTCTAGTCTACCTAGGGAACTTAAACAACACCCTCTGCAACACAGCCAGAATCTGCGCTAAATTAATCTCTAAACCACACATCTCATCTCGGAACTCACCTCTAGTCCCAATTATAGGACATCCCCTATTCACCCCTGGATTACAGGACAGAGTCTTTCGGTTATTAGGGGGATCTGGAATACACTCGGCCCTACATTTCAGCTCAGGTGGGGTTTGGAAAACATACACGGAACTATCTAGCCCGCAAGGGTTATTCCGTCTGGATTTCATGCGCACTCTTCAACTTGGACACTTCCTCCACTCCATTACACCCCCCGCAGACGTAGACCAAGGACTCCCAACCCTAGAAGAAATCTGCTCTAACACAGGTACTCTACCACATACAATATCACTAATGTACAGCCTCCTGATCACACCCCCCTCAGACTACATACCCCCGGGTCTGACCAAGTGGGAAGAAGAGTTGGGTTGCAGCTTCAACCTCACACAGAGACAACGCATTCTTCGCTTCACACACAAGTCTTCCATCTGCGCTAAAACCCAAGAAACTAACTATAAAATTCTTTCTAGGTGGTACAGAACCCCGACACTCCTACATAAAATATTCCCTACCACATCTGAAGAGTGTTGGAGATGTCTGAGGGACAAGGGAACCCTGTTACACATATTCTGGTCATGCCCTAAGCTCTCACGGTTCTGGAAGGTAGTACACGAGACGATACAATTGTTTACAGACAGGATAATTCCAAAAGATCCGGCACTCTTTCTACTACACGCCACTGACATACCAGACAAAGTATACAAACGATCAGTCATACGACATCTGTTAGATGCAGCCAGAGCTTGCATACCTCTTTGCTGGAAACTCACCACACCACCGTCTATTGACATGTGGCTTTGCAAGGTAGAAGACATAAAGCAAATGGAGGACCTGATCCATACGGCACAACATAGGGAAGAAGCATTCTCTAAGACATGGCAATTATGGACGATGTTTATATACTCGGCGGCGGGTCAATCTTTGAGAGGTGCAGACGCGTCCCGGTGAGTATGCAGACACGTGAGCAGTGTCACCAGCACCCTGTGAACAGAGCCGTAGTTAATCGAACTCTGGATATTATATGGGCCCACATGCTCGCGGGAACCTTCCCCTGTCCCTTTCCCCCCCCCGCCCCCTACCTCCCAACTAACCCCCCGTCTTCTCCACCCCCCCCCCCCCTACACTCTCCTTCACTTCTTACTTTCCTCCCTCTCCTCCCTGTCACTCTACCCTCAATCTCTCTTAATTTCTATTCTTAATAATTAATATAGAAAATAGAGGACCGGCGCAATGGGAACCAGCAGTGAATGTTGTCATACGTACACTTCGACCCCATGGTTCAACTTACTATAATCATATAAGAATTGATGTATGGTCTTAGATTGACAAGCTGGATATTGACCTGGTGAATAAGAATTTTGTAAGAATTTATATCTTGATACTATACCATGTATATGTTCAAACGAATGTATATTTATGTATCTGTGGGCCGTGTTCTTGTCCTAAATAAACAATTTAAAAAAAAAAAAAAAAAAATACCACCAAAAGAAAGCTCTATTTGTGTGATAAAAAAATGATAGAAATGTTATTTGGGTACAGTGTCGCATGACCACGCAATTGTCATTCAAAGTGTGACGGCACTGAAAATTGGGCAGGAATAGCGTGAAAGTGCCCAGTAGGCAAGTGGTTAACACACACATTCACTACACTATTTTATTTGCTTATTTATATAGCAGTAGTGCTTTCTATAGCTCTCTTGCCATGACTCTTCCAGCATCTATAGCAGCCTTTCCCAAAATGTCCTTACCACAGTAATGGTGATTTGAACAAAAGCTTTGCTTTATCAGGGTTAAAAAAAAAAACTACACCCAAAGTTGTTTTATTTTTGGTCAAGTGTCTGGGTCTTCAAAGATGGTGACCCAAAAAGACAAATATTAGGTGCTGCTCAGGTAGAGAGGTAAAGTCCAACTAGATCTCTGAGTACAGGCAAGGACAGGGAGCTTGTCCTAATGCCAAGCTACAGCAATGTCAAAGGAAAAGGTCCATAAGCCACACATCATAAAGCAGACCCATGTGCATAAAGTGAGAATAATGGCAGCCTCAGCCCAGGCCCCCAACATGCTTTGCTCCACCCCTGTTTCATGATGTGGGTCTGCTTCATGATGTGTGGCTTATGGACTTCTTCCTTTGACATTTCTTCAAAGATGGTGTCATATGAATGTTAATAGGAAAAGGGCTCATGTTTCCCATGAGATGATCTCTAGTATGACATTTCTTACTGCAAACGCTTCGTGAAGAAAATATTGCTGGCCACCTGAAAATGCAGGTTTCCTGGATGGCTCTGTATATGAAAATTAGCCCAGAACAAGCATGCAGATGAAGAAAATTGTACAGATATGCATACTCGTTATAGGGTCAGTGATTCAGAAAGCGCTGAATTACGTGGAATAGCATGACAGCCAGGGAACAAATATTTCCACAAGGAGGCTTTCAGTGGTTGCTTTCAAATAGAATCTGATTTGAGAAAAATACAGAGGCTGCTATTTCGGAGCCTTTTCTAAAAATGCTAAACACCTGACTGTCTCTGGGTTAGTCTTTGACCTAATGTCTGGACTTCCGATCTTTATACTAGTTCATGGGTAAGAGAACCAGAATATATAGAAGAAGCCACTTGATTAGTTTGACAATCCAGAAAACTATAATTTTCAAAAAGATAAGTTGGTGTTGATTTCTTTACATAAATCTGTTACTTGTGCTTTTATAGGGGCCTCATCCAAAATCTAAATGGTCCACAGAATAGTGTCCTGTGTTTTAATCTGTTTTATTCTTACATATAACATGTAATATATTTTGGCAGGACCTTTTAGGTATTGTATTTGTATCTAACCATTTTGATGTCATGTTTTTGTAGTACAAATTTAAAGCGGGACTTTACCCATAACAACTTGATAAAAAAATGTTCTTCAGCAAGGAACATACATTCCACATTAAGAGTTATGCTGCCAAAATATATGTGTGCTGTAAATTGCCTCCAGCATTGCTCCTGTTTCCTCTTGCTGGAAGTTGACATTTTGCTGAAGCCCAGAGCCCCTTAAACCAAACTGTCAAACCATGAAATGGCTGGTGTCATAACTGATCACATGTGCAGCACCATGGCAGTTGCAGATGAGACAGAAGCAGCTTCCTTGGCTGTAAAGGATAGAAGGGATTAATTCTGCTGTAAAGTGATTGTAAAGCTTCATTGTTATTTAAAAAAAATGACAGTGACAAGTGACAGTGACAAGTTTTTTCACCTCAATGCATAGGATGCATTAAAGTGAAAAAACATGAGGGTTTACAACCCCTTTAATCAGCAGATCGGCCTTTACAAACTCAGCCGTGCCTAAAAATGGAGGGCAACTGAGCATGTGCAGAGCAAGATGAGACAGTGTGTGTATTACTGAATTTTAAACAGTATAGGCACTTATTTGTAATCATTTACATAGCTATACCTACAAAAGGGGGAAGCCTGAAGTAATCTAACAGGACTTAATTTTCTGACTAAAGTTCTCCTTCAAGATGGCACGTGTGTAAAATTATAAATAGACCACAGAGTAAATACCTCTAATGGCAGAGGATGAAAACATTCACCCTAGACTTTGTCTCCATAGTTGGCTTGCTATTCATGTATAATTGGTTATTATTTTACCTTTTTGTTTTGGGTTGAGAAATTGAAATGTTTTATAATACTAAGCATGCCTCTGATTTCCAAATAATTTTATATTTCAGGTGTGATGGCTGTGAGGCAGTTTTAATGGGGATTGAACAGCAAGTGCTACGGGCTAACCAGTACAAGGAGAACCACATCCGCACACAGCAGCAAATAGAGACAGAAGTGAGTATAAGCACACTGAACGAAAAGCAAGCCGCTCATCATTACAGGTTAAATATACATGATCCACAGTCTATCAGTATTGCTTTTTGCCATCATCTTTCCCAAAAATGTGCACAGGGCTCAAAAGACAAAGAAACAACCATTAAGAGCAAAGAAACCAGTAGTAGTACATATAACGCACACAAACTAGAAATTTGCAGGTTGAAGACCTAAGACAGTGGTTTAATGAAGTAATCTACATAGTCTTTCAGTAGGATGATTGGGGCATGAGCCTGTATGATCACAACGGCCAACCAAGCACAAGTATGCCTTGTGCAAACACTCTGTTTTGGCCCCATCTTTTGTAAAGACAATATAGAAGTATATACACACATTCCAAAACATTGGCTCGTGGACTTTAAATCAGGAACATCACATTCAAATTACTACATAATTGATACACGTGATTGCAAATGTATTATTCCATGAATACAAGTCTCATCACAATAAAATCCAATTTAAAAATAATATAGCGCTGATTTGTAATATGTAGACCATAGCAACATAAATAATGCAATGTAAATTCATCCATAGTCATAATATTTTTACATATATAGTCCAGATATTGGTGCCTAATTGTATAACACATTGCATCCAATGACTTAAAGTGGTGTTCCGGATGAAATTATACTTTTTAAATAAAAATACCCCTAATACACAAGCGTAATGTATTCTAGTAAAGTTGGTCTGTAAACTAAGGTTTGTTTTGTTAGTTTATAGCAGTAGTTTGTTATTTTATAAACTTGCAGCAGGCTGTGGCCATCTTAAGTGTGGGCATCTGAAGCCAGACTGTATTTCTTCCTGGATCTCAACCTTGCAGATCTCGCACATGCTCAGTGCAGCACAAGCAGTGTAATAGGTTTCAGGTCAGGTTTCCATAGCAACGGCAGTGTCAGAGGAAGTTGCCGCCCCTTCCCAGAAGGCATGGCAAACAGGAAATGATGCGATGGGCCAGGGAGGAGGAAGTGAAAAATGAATACAGCAGATATACAGTAGGTGCTGAGAAAAAAAAATATCCAATTCCTTTACAGTGCACAGTTTACTGAGGGTTGCTGAAGAGTTGTAAAAGTGGGTGGAACTCCACTTTAACCTGTTTAATGGATCTCTATCTACTTCCACAGGAGTAGATGCAATATGCATATTAATCAGCTCCAAGTTAGACGTAGCAACACTAGGGATTAACGATCCTCTGGGACGTCTGCTCCAGGAGCTGTGGCAGTATGACCCACAGAGACCAAAGGGGCAGATGGATGAAGTGCTAGTAAAATGCAGATCCATATATAGTAGTCCATAGTAACTCCCACAGTTAATACCGACAATTTATATTAAAGCTGTAATCCACATTATCCCAGAGGCTACTGGGATTACACTCTGGGGTACCGTGGATTACAGCGGTATAATTGTTGGTATTTGGTGTATATATGTATTCAGGTATGGGAGGCACATTACAATAAACAGTGCTTCAGATTACGATTTTAATACCATATAGAAAAGCTTCCCTGAGTGCAGACTGTCCAGTGATGCCCGCATATGGTTGATGCCTGCAAATGTTGTTAGAGGGAGCTGATATCAGCTGCATCAGACAAAAGTACTCTTATATCTAAGGATACTGTTAGCACAAGGGATGTTGAGATTTAACAGATTAGGGTAAAAGAAGTCACGTTTTGCCTGTATTGAGCTTTCTAAGTTTGCTGTCCAATGTTACTTCTCCGCTTCTGAATAGTGAGGATTTTACTTCCAACTAAAGTGATTGCCAGTGTTGAAAGGATTACCAGAATATGGTAATAATGTGACATATCTTTGGCACCTCAAACCCCTTTCAACATCGTCAACTTTCATGGGGCTTTGACATACATCTCCAGCATCTCCCCCATATATTAGAGTGGTTCTCTATTGCAAAATGGGATGTTAAGTGGTGTGCCAAGCTCCCAGGGGTTAAAGGAAAACATTTTTGTTAGAATGTATAAAGCATAGAAATTTGCTATACAAGCCTTTTTTGCGATTTAACTTAAATTAAAAGTTTCCTCTCTATTTTGATGTGCAACTTTCATGAAAACGGTCAATAATTCAGTAGCGTATGGCAAACTGGATGCAGTTTGAAGACCATTAGCATACAGGCCACTCTCAGAAATGTAATTTCCTGCTTTTTATAGTCAAATATATATTATTTAGGTTTTAGTGTATCAAAACACTACAAAAAAGGACCAGTAGGTTTTACAATTCTAAAAGAGTAATAACGAGATCCAACAAGAATAGGGGAGATATATATATATATATATAATGGAACAGAAAATGGTATTTGTTAGATCAGGTTTACTGTATGTGACAAACAAAAAAAGAAGGCATACAATATAAGTCTGTCCACCATTGTCCCTAAAGGAACAAAGAGGTGGTCTAAAGTCCATGGGCCCAAGCCCCAGATCAACCAAAATGACTGCGGAGTAGGTGTATCCTGTGAAAAATACGAGAGTGAAAGTAAGAGTAGTTCTAGTAAGAGAAGCAAAGAGAGTGAAATAGAAGGTGTGGGTCTCAAGGGGATCCCGAGGCCAGGAATGAGGAGGAAATAATGGGAAGAGGATCCCCTCCGATAAAGGGAAATGTCCTGCTTTTTATGAGTGGATCATTAAATAAGCTGGAAGCAAAATTTAAATCCTCAACCCCATGGTTTGTTTCTTCTGCAGTTATTAACAGGCCGATCCGATTGTACAATATCTGCCAAACATACCTATCCCTTGTTCGATAGCATTATATGGGGAATACAAAGATTTGATCTCATTTGTGGTTGTCTGATGATCTTTGAGTTCTGGAAGCAAGTAGTCATCATGCTAACTACTTTTTGTTTTGCAATACTTTTTATTGTTTTTGCAAACAGTCATACAAAATACAAAGCCTGTCATATGTGACAAAAGGTTTCCAACATGTTTGTATAACACATGTACTTTACTCCTTTTTTTTTTTTCTGTCTCCTGTACCCCTTGACAACTGCCTGTTCGGCATACTAGGGTGAAGAGTACTGACCATAATATAACAAAAAATGTATTTGAGACATACCGTACTTTGTCCTGTAAAGCCATAGCCATTAAATGGTGAACCTATTCTCTCCAGCAACAGCTCAGTGGAAATCATTTTAATTAATTAGACAGATTTACCTATTTAAAAAGTTGTGTTTTAGAAAAATTATCCCCTCTCACAAAATTTGGGGTTAATGGTGCAAATCTACTTTTACTCTGAACTCAGAATGACCGGCCCTGTTCCAAATGATATCAATATTACACCCAGCATATGTTTATCTGTAATGTGTCACATAATGGCGATCTATAGTAACAACACTCATTTTCTTCTATATTTTTTATTTTATGTTCAATATCTGTATCCAGATGACTCCACATCCTCATTTATTAATGTAATTTTACAATTTTGTACAGCTATTGGAGTTTAATAAACAGTTGTTGTTTTTTTTGCGATATACATAGATCCACCCAGAGAGGGTTATGTTTTTTTTCCTCAACAAGAGTGTAGTTACACTTTAAGCAATTCATAAGAAGTCAAGGGCTCTTACAGTGTGGGTGTATGCAGAGTTAGTGTGACAAAACTAAAGGTAAATGTAGGTCCCTTTTAAAATCTGAAACTTCTGGCACATTGCCTAACCATATTGGGTAACCCCACTTATTTCTCTAAAGAACCTAAAGAGTGATCATAGGACCATTGGCCTTTTTCTTCTGAGTGGTATTGACAGATACAGTTTTGTGTAAAGCTTGCCTACTGTATGTAACCTTGAATCTTTAAAATACAGTTAGAAAAGTCATTTGGAAAGCCATCCATAGGTGTCTAAAGGAGGAACAGTTCTTATTGCGAATCGTAACCAAAATGTGTATTGAAAATATACAGCATTCAAAAATGTAAATTCAGTATAGAAGAATGAAAAGGACATTCCGTTTGCTGTAGGCAGCTAGAAGGTTTATCCTTTCAGAGATTTGGATATCTAGGTTTGCCAGGTATTGTTACAGGATACTTATATCACACTACTGTTTCATTTACAAAAGGAAAAGCAAGTAGCAAGTGACACACTGCAATAGATACTCAGCAATCGCAGACATTTGTATTCTATTCTACTTTCTTCAAAGTAAAAAAAACAAAAAAACATAAAAACAAAAACATACCCTGGATACCTAAACACACACATTTAAAAGTTTAACACAAAAATTAGTTCTGTGTCTGTACCCTCATTTGACAAGTATATTCTAATGTCAATGGTGGGCAGTGGTTGTTCCTTTTAAAACCAGCAGAGGACAGTACTTTCCTTATTAGTATGTCATGTTCTTAGTCAATGAGAAATTTATAGAAATTTAGTGTGTGTGTTTTTATATATACATTGCTTCACGATTCAATTTGCCCTTGGAGTTTTACCCACTTTTAAATATAACCTAGAAATTAAATGGATTTAGTGGGTTTTTTTATGTGTCTGATCTACCCAAAATAATGTAAGTGGTAAAAAAAAAAAAAAAAAATCCTGCAAAATATTGATTGCATAAGTTTTCACTCCCTTAGCTGTGAAGCCACTAAAAAAACTTGTGCAGCTAATTGCATCCAGATGTCCTATAATTATTTGGAGGGAGTCCATCTGTGTCCAGTGACACCTGATCTCAAAATAAATACAGCTGTTTCGGAAAAGCTACATAGTTTGCTAGAAAATATATCTAAGCAGTATCAGTAAGACCTAAGCGTTATCAAAACAAGCTTGTAATAGAGTTCTTGGGAAGCACCATTCAGTGTTTGGTTTAAAAAAAAAAAAACTAGTAAAACCCTATTTAATCCATTATTAAAAAATATATCCAAGCGTGACTCTGCTTAGTAAAGGCTGACTACCAAAGCTTTGTAACTGGATAGCAAGTAAGTGGCCAGTGGTTATTTCTGAAGTAGCTGCACAGATCCACAGCTGGGAACTATGTGGCACATATACTTGTAGCTACCTTTTTATAATGTGTTCTTTTGCCTACCTCTGTATAGTATGTGCACTGTCGTGGTTGTTTTTTTTTATTTTAGTTTTTTTATTATGCTTGAGTGAACATTTTATATATATTTATATTAGTATAATTTATATAATTTTTATTTTTTGCATTCTTGTTTGTTTTTCTATGTAATATATCATTTCTTTTGACCATTAGGTGACAAATATAAAGAAGACTTTGAAAGCCACAGCTTCCTCAACCGCTCAGGACACTGACCAGCACCTTGCGGAACGGGAAGGGCCCCCCCTTGCTGAACAACGGCAGCCCACCAAAAAGATGTCGAAGGTTAAAGGTCTAGTCTCCAGTCGCCACTAGTGAACCTAAGAACAGGGAGGAGGCTCTAGGGGTACATACTTGCTCCTGGATTGTTTACAGACTTAACCACACACCACCATTGTGTCAGCCTCTTTCTACCCAAAACCCTCGGAGACCCTGCCTGCTAGGAGGGACAATAAACCCATTAGCGCTAACAATGCTGTGACCCAGCTCAGTTTGCGAATAGTCCTGGCAGATCAGGACATGTTGCCTAAATCTTTGTGGATCCTTCTCGCTGCTGGAGAGGTTTGTTGTGTTACTGCAAGGCACAACAGGCTTCTCTGTCAGAGAGAGGATTACAGAAATGGCTGCTTATTGCTGCGTGGTTATAAAATCCCAGGTGACTTTGGTCCTGTCATCTCTCTGGAGATTTAACATGTGCAGTAGGGACAGGTCTGTATAGTAGGTTTTACTATTTTCTTAAATGTACCCTCTTGAAACATTATTTTTTTTCAGGAAATTGTATTTTCTTTCCTCCTATGTCAGGCAACCAACTTTTGACTTCTACAAGAGATATTCTAATAATTTTAGAGTCTCTGGGTAAGGGGAGATAGAAACTCCAGCTTTAAAGCACTTTTTTTCTTGTATACCTAAACAATCTAAGAGATCCAATATTGGACATCCTGCTTAGTCTCTCAAGTGAGCAGAAGGGAATAACATGTAAATATATAAAGCATATATGTATGTGCTGCTTCCATCAGCAAAGCCTTAGAATCACCCAGAGGAGGCATGCATTGAAGCTAAAGTATAGGAACAAACTCTCTGGCCTCTTTCCCAGCTAATCCATTTTTTGGACCTTGAGTGTTCTTTGGGGATTTCAGACAAGATTCCCCTTTGATAAGACACCTCTCTGCAGTGTCATACATCTTTCTGATTCGGGCAGCGTGGTTCCATTATCTTAATATACACTGTTTCCCTCTCTGTGCATCTAAATCTCCAAATAATTATTAAAAAAATACAAATCTGACTATCGTTTTATTTCTGTGTAAATGGTGAACAACCCGTTTTCATAATTTTGGGATGCAATAGAAATTATGTGATATTTTGTCACCATCCATTGTAGCTGAATCAACAACATATAGATGTAGTAGACTTTTCATTATTGAGATATTTATATAATTTAAAGGGAATTGGTGAACTGTGGTTTTTAATTATGGAGTGTGAACGAACCTTAAAATTAGAGCAGAACACACAGGGGATATCTAGGAAATATACGTACTTAACCTGATTGTAGCTTCCATTTAAACAATATAAGTGAAGTCAAGGTGGACCTAAAAGGAAAATTCTGTTTTTTTGTTTAATTCTTTCCCAACCCAAGCAGAAATCAGCAGCACAATTTTTCCTCTAGTTTTATTTCCTGTAAGTCAGCTGAAGATTTACAGTAGGTACAAGAACCTAAAATTGTTTTAATCAACTTCACCTATTTTATAAACCTAAAGGCTAGAAATGTACCAGTGGAGTGAGGCAGACAGTTGATGACTGTTTTAACGTTAATATTTTATAATGATGACTGGTTCATAAAGAAAAACAGCAGGAGACCTGATAGCCACATGTGTCCAAAATGTACTAATGACAAAAGGGTTGATTTATTAAAGGCAAATAGGCTGTTCACACAAGAATCTGCCCCAGAATTTAGTGAACGTGGTAAGGTTTCACTTTGTAAAGAATACCCAATCATTTGCAGGGAAAATAAAGAAAAAAACATATTTTTTTGCTTGCACATGATTAGATGTCATAAGCGCCTCACCTCATTCACTAAGCCCTGGGCCAAAATCCCTTGCGACGTGAACAGCCCAACAGCTTTAAGTATATCAACCCCAAAGAGTACACGCAGGTGTTTTTACGACAAAAATTAAGCAACTGAAAATGGCACAGCAGTGAAAAACTGGCAAGCAGCTGGAGTGTTTTAGGAAGGCTAAGCCCAATTTACACATTTTATCTACATATAAGGGCAGGCAGCAGCAAATGTGTTGGAAATCATATGGGAAAAGGGGAAGGGCAGGCAGCAAAAGGTAAAATCCTATGACCATAGAATGTCTGGCCTTCTTCAAATCTTCCTTTGACAGGCAAAGACATGAGGGAGGCAGTCTAGAGGAATACATTGACTGTAATAGACTGGAAGTAGTGTTTGTGGCATGTATAATACATTTTTATTTTTTTTTTTAAACATTGTAATATTGAAAATTTTTGTTTCAAATTTCTATTTACATTTTTAATTACTTTTCTTGTAAGTCTATCCATGACCATGTTTGTTTCACCAGGGCAGGGATGACCTTACAAGGAAAATCAATGAAAATTGTAAACAGAAATTGTATATTGTCCGTAATGTGTAAAAAAAAAAAATATTTTTAAGGCAAGGAAGTTCTAGGCCTAATCCCTAACTTGGGTGGGAGGAGGGAATTATACATCCAGGGTGCAGTAGCAAAAAGTCTAAGTCTACAGTCAGACTGCCTATCTTTTTTTTAATTGTCCTTCAGTGGTTTGCAAATATACCAGAGAGACAGACTGGAGAAGAGCATGGACTGTACATTGTGTGTGTTTGTGGCTGGTATAAACAATTATTTTGTACATTTTATTATTTTATACTTATTACACTTTTTTTTAACTTTGTAAGCCCATTCTTGCCCTGGTGAAGCAAACCTTGGGCATAAAAGGAAGTTCTAGGCCTAAACTTTTTTTTTTTTTTTTTTAACAGAAGATTTTTTAGAACAAATCAGCACTACAATACAATAAATTAGTACAGTCAATGCGATGAGAATAGTGGCAACAGGATCTGCCTTCAGTCAAAAGCCACTATTTAGCAGATATTCCAGTTATGCAAACGTCAGAAGTTTCAACTAACAATACTTCTTATGGCATTAAAGTGAAAAAACCTCTCAGGTAGAATAAAATAGGTAACCAATATACAGTCAAACCTAGTAGGGATGGCGGGGGAAGGGGAGGGGACCGAGGGAGGGGGAAGGCAGGGGATGAGGGGGGGCGAGCATCAGAAGAAGGAACATGAGATGTAGGATGTCCTCTAATATGTTTCTCTAGGCCTAAACTTTACCTTGTCTCTATGCCGAAAAAGAATATGGGTTCCTCACAAGATAAGGCCGCCACCTCAGACACTGCTTTCTAGAGGTGATGGCTACAAGAATTTACATCTTGTACATGAGTAGAGAGGAATGTCTTGAATGTTAATGTCAAGCGAATTATGGCCAAAGCTTTTTTGGCCACAATTCTCTTCTTGGTCACTGGAATGCACTTTTGTGACCTAGGTTGAGCCGACAGCGGGCTAAAGCCTGCCGTGGCATCACAGAAACCGAGCCTGAGCCAGTCTGTCCTGCCCCCTTCACAGCCTGGAGCTCCAGTGAGCGCTGGAGGAGCAGAGCAGTGACCCAGTGACTGACCGGCTGTGTGTGTGTGTGTATGTATTTATTTATATATAAAATATACATATACACAGTGGGGACGGAAAGTATTCAGACCCCCTTAAATTTTTCACTCTTTCTTATATTGCAGCCATTTGCTAAAATCATTTAAGATCATTTTTTTCCCTCGTTAATGTACACACAGCACCCCATATTGGCAGAAAACACAAAATTGTTGACATTTTTGCAGATTTATTAAAAAAGGAAAAACTGAAATATCACATGGTCCTAGGTATTCAGACCCTTTGCTCAGTATTTAGTAGAAGCACCCTTTTGATCTAATACAGCCATGAGTCTTTTTGGGAAAGATGCAACAAGTTTTTCACACATGGATTTGGGGATCCTCTGCCACTCCTCCTTGCAGGTCCTCTCCAGTTCTGTCAGGTTGGATGGTAAACGTTGGTGGACAGCCATTTTTAGGTTTCTCCAGAGATGCTCAATTGGGTTTAAGTCTTTCATGTGTCTTGCACTAAGGAGAGGCTTCTGTCAGACCACTCTGTCATAAAGCCCCAACTGGTAGAGGGCTGCAGTGATGGTTGATTTTCTACAACTTTCCCATCTCCCGACTGCATCTCCGGAGCTCAGCCACAGTACCTCTCTCACCAAGGCTCTTCTTCCCCGATAGCTCAGTTTGGCCGGACGGCCAGCTCTAGGAAGGGTTCTGGTCGTCCCAAACGTCTTCCATTTAAGGATTATGGAGGCCACTGTGCTCTTAGCAACCTTAAGTGCAGCAGAATTTTTTTTGTAATCTTGGCCAGATCTGTGCCTTGCCACAATTCTGTCTCTGAGCTCTTCAGGCAGTTCCTTTTGACCTCATGATTCTCATTTGCTCTGACATGCACTGTGAGCTGTAAGGTCTTGCATAGACAGATGTGTGGCTTTCCTAATCAAGTCCAATCAGTATAATCAAACACAGCTGGACTCAAATGAAGGTGTAGAACCATCTCATTGATGATCAGAAGAAATGGATAGCAAAGGTTCAGAATACTTAGGACCATGTGATATTTCAGTTTTTCTTTTTTAATAAATCTGCAAAAATGTCAAAAATTCTGTGTTTTTCTGTCCATATGGGGTGCTGTGTGTACATTAATGAGGAAAAAAATTAACTTAAATGATTTTAGCAAATGGCTGCAATATAACAAAGAGTGAAAAATTTAAGGGGGTCTGAATACTTTCCGTCCCCACTGTATATATAACACCCAGTATCTCACAAAAGTGATTACACCCCTCACATTTTTGTAAGTATTTTATTATATCTTTTCATGTGACAACACTGAAGAAATTACACTTTCCTACAATGTAAAGTAGTGAAAGTACCGTTTGTATAACAGTGTAAATTTGCTGTCCCCTCAAAATAACAACACACAGGCATTAATGTCTAAGCAGCTAGCAACAAATGTGAGTAACCCCTAAGTGAAAATGTCCAAATTGTGCCTAATTAGCCATTTTCCCTCCCTGGTGTTACAAGTTCTCAGGTGTGAATGGGGAGCAGGTGTGTTGATTTTGGTGTTTTTGTTCTCACTCTCTCATACTGGTCACTGGAAGTTCAACATGGCACCTCATGGCAAAGAACTCTCTGAGGATCTAAAAGAAAAGAATTGTTGCTCTACATAAAGATGACCTAGGCTATAAGAAGTTTGCCAAGACCCTGAAACTGAGCTGCAGCACAATGGCCAAGACCATACAGAGGTTTAGTAGGACAGGTTCCACTCAGAACAGGCCTAGCCATGGTCGCCCAAAAAAGTTGAGTGCACATGCTCAGTGTCATATCCAAAGGTTGTCTTTGGGAAATTGACGTATGAGTGCTGCCAGTATTGCTACAGAGGTTGATGGGGTGGTGGTGGGGGGGGGGGGTCAGCCTGTCAGTGCTCAGACCATACGTTGCACACTGCATCAAATTGGTCTGCATGGCTGTTGTCCCAGAAGGAAGCCTCTTCTAAAGCTGATGCACAAGAAAGCCCACAAACAGTTTGCTGAAGACGAACAGACGAAGGACATGGATTACTGGAACCATGTCCTGTGGTCTGATGAGACTAAGATAAACTTAACTGGTTCAGATGGTGTCAAGCGTGTGTGGCAGCAATCAGGTGAGGAGTACAAAGACAAGTGTGTCTTGCCTACAGTCAAGCATGGTGGTGGGAGTGTCATGGTCTGGGGCTGCATGAGTGCTGCCGGTGTTCTTCTGAGAAAGTTCCTCTCGGCGGATAAGGACCCCCCTCTACTGCGCAGGCGCAGGGCCTGCGCAGTAAGAGTTGGCGGAAATAGCCGAAGCGAAATAGAGAAAAAATCGGCTGTACACGGCGCCTGTAACAGGGCCCCTCGCGGGCTTGCTTCGCTCACCACGCTTCGGGCATGGCCTCGCTTCGCTCGGCACTTTTTTATTCCCCCTCTGGTTCACTTGGATGGTGGGGCTTCAGCCTAGACCCAGGGTGCAGGCGCCGTGTACAGCTGATTGAAGATTGTCATCTTCGGCTATTTTCGGGGACTCCTAGTTATTCGTACTGCGCAAGCGCATCGCTTGCGCCTTACAGGGGGGACCTTATCCGCCGAGGGAACTTTCTCAGCAAGACACCGGCACTGGGGAGCTACAGTTCATTGAGGGAACCATGAATGCCAACTTGTACTGTGACATACTGAAGCAGAGCATGATCCCCTCCCTTCGAAAACTGAGGTGCAGGGCAGTATTCCAACATAACAACCCCATATAGAGACCATATATTCATATTCTGCTCTACAGATTGTGCTATTTTTAGATGTTGATATTGTGTGTGGTTCTATTATTATTTTTGAGCCACTACTAATATCAACCTACTTTTTAGATATGAACAGCAAAAATATAGATATATTCTACATTAGTCTTTTCACCCAACATGTCCAACAAATATTTATGTTTATTGTTATTATTACTATTATTTTTATTTTCATAGTCCTGATATGCTTGGATTTCAGAATACACATTTTCTATTTTTTATTTTTTATTTAATTTAATCTATCATCATTTTCTTTATACTATTATTGATTATTTACTATACATTATTAATTCAGACCACTTCATAACATTGTTTATGTTCATTTACTAGTTAGGGAGGTTCCTTCCAATATATTTCCATTTTATGATCTGTAGCCTTCTCATCCTACATCCCCTATTCGATACTACATATTTTTCTTTTCCAGGGCCTATGTGTCCCTGAGTCTAATTTAATACGCATGCAGAAACTTCTGCTTTTTTTTTTTTTCCTCCCCCTTTTTTTCCCCTCCTTTCTTATGATTAGTATCTGTAATATTCATTGCTTTATAGCCTTATAGTATCATGCAGTTCGTTTTTTAATACCATTTTTTAATATCATTTCTTATTATCATCATCTTCATCTTACTACATGTCCGTTTGATGTCTATTTTTTATAATGTTTATAATGTGTATTGAATGCTCCACGTCAAGGCCCCTCCCCCTGATGGACTATATAATATCCTTGTTCAACATCACTGCCCTATGCTTGACAAAGGAGTGCCGCTATCTCCTCCATCGATAGCGAGCTATCTCGGAAACGCGTCGCACAGGAGTGACGTCACAGCTCGGCGCCATAGTGTTTGCGATCCAAGCCTCGTTCTGGCTCCGATCACACGGCCGTGCTCTTACCTCCATCACGGATGCCGGACGATATGCTGGGACATTCCGCTTCACACTAGAGCACCAGCCTAGACGCCCTCACACCCTCCCTCCTTGGAACCCACACCACCCCAGACGGCTCTTCTGCTCTCCTGTTTGTGGTGTGCTCACAGACTACAACATTGGCTCAGTGCAGCTCATCTTCAGCCCATGAGAGGTGATGTCAGTGCATTTGGACTTGCTGCCACTTGTAGTCCTCCGCTCCGTTTTGTGTCACGAGATGTATCTGAGATCTACACTTCAGTTTCACATGTGAGTGGATATTGTTTTTAATAATAAATTTAACTTGATATATATTCAGTGGCGCCCCTCTTCCTTGTTTTTCAACATAACAACCCCAAACACACCTCCAAGACGACCACTGCCTTACTAAAGAAGCTGAGGGTAAAGGTGATGGACTGGCCAAGCATGTCTCCAGACCTAAACCTTATTGAGCATCTGTGGGGCATCTTCAAACAGAAGGTGGAGGAGCACAAGGTCTCTAACATCTACCAGCTCAGTGATGTCGTCATGGAGGAGTGGAAGAGGACTCCAGTGGCAACCTGTGAAGCTCTGCTCAACTGCATGCTCAAGAGGGTTAAGGCAGTGCTGGAAAATAATGGTGGCCACACACAATATTGACAACTTTGGGCCCAATTTGGACATTTTTACTTAGGGGTGTACTCTATTTTGCTGCCAGCTTTTTAGACATTAATGGTTGTGTGTGGAGTTATTTTGAGGGGAAAGCAAATTGACACTGTTATACAAGCTGTATACTCACTACTTTACATTGCAGTAGTGTGATGTATTCAATGTTGTCAAATGAAAAGATATAATAAAATATTTACAAAAATGTTAATGGAGTACTCACTTTTGTGAGCTACTGTGTGTGTATATGTATGTATGTGTATATATATATGTATGTATGTGTGTGTATGTGTGTGTGTGTGTATATATATATATATATATATATATATGTGTGTGTGTGTGTGTGTATATATATATATATATATATATATATATATATATATATATATATATATGTGTGTGTATATATATATATATATATATATATATATATATATATATATATATAAATATAATTTTTTTTTTTTTAGTGTCTACACACCCCTGTTAAAATGTCAGGTTTCTGTGATGTAAACAAATAAGACAAAGATAAATCATTTCAGAACTTTTTCCACCTTTTTAATGTGACCTATAAACTGTATTGAATAACAAACTGAAATCTTTTAGGTGGAGGGAAGTAAAAATAAACTAAAATAATATGGTTGCATAAGTGTGCACACCCTTAAACTAATATTTTGTTGAAGCACCTTTTGATTTTATTACAGCACTCAGTCTTTTTGGGTATGAGTCTATCAGCATGGCACATCTTGACATGGAAAAATTTGCCCACTCTTCTTTGCAAAAACACTCCAAATCTGTCAGATTGCGAAGCCATCTCCTGTGCACTGCCCTCTTCAGATCACCCCACTGCTTTTCAATCTGATTTAGGTTTGTGCCATTCCAAAACTTTAATATTCTTCTGGTGAAGCCATTCCTTTGTTGATTTGGATGTATGCTTTGAGCTGTTGTTATGCTGAAAGATGAATTTCCTCTTCATGTTCAGCTTTCTAGCAGAAGCCTGAAGGTTTTGTGCCAATAATGACTGATATTTGGAACTGTTCATAATTTCTTCTACCTTGACTAAGGCCCCTGTTCCAGCTGAAGAAAAACAGCCCCAAAGCCTGATGCTGCCACCACCATGCTTCACGGTGGTAGGTATGGTGTTCTTTTAGTGATGTGCAATGTTGTTTTTGCGCCAAACATATCTTTTGGAATCGTGGCCAAAAAGTTCAACCTTGGTTTCATCAGACCATAACACATTTTTCCACATGCTTTTGGGAGACTTCAGCTACTTTCACACTGGGGCATTGGCGGTAAAGCGCCGCTCTTTTTAGCGGCACTGTACCGCCATTTTTGCGACGCTTTTCGGCCACTAGCGGGACGCTTTTAACCCTGTTAACGGCCGAAAAAGGTTTAAATGCGCCCGCAAAGCGTAGATTTGCCGGCTCTTCAGCGCTGCCCATTGTGTATACACCGCTCCTATGGCACCTCAAATATGCGGCTAGTAGGCCTTTTTTTTTGGCGTCCTGCTAGCGCACCGCTCTAGTGTGAAAGAACTCGGGCATTCACACTAGAGTGAGAGGAGAGGCTCTTTACAGGCGCTATTTTTAGCGCTATAGCGCCTGTAAAGCGCCTTGGTGTGAAAGCAGCCTTCAGATGTGTTTTTGCAAAATTTAGCCGGGCTTGGACGTTTTTCTTCGTAAGAAAAGGCTTCCGTCTTGCCACTCTACTCCATAGCCAAGGCATATGAAGAATGCGGGAGATTGTTGTCAGATGTACCACACAGCCAGTACTTGCCAGATATTCCTGCAGCTCCTTTAACCACTTCCCGCCTGCAGTACGTCATATGACATCCTTGACTTTGAGTGGCAATATCTGCATGATGCCTGCAGCTGCAGGTATCATTCAGATTTCGTTATTTTCTGATGGCGATTCTGTGGACTGTATGAACGATCATAACAGCAGTTCTGCCGCTTGATCGTTCTTACAGGCGACGGGAGGGGACTTCCCTCCAGCTGCTCTCCGGTGCTTCTCTGGGCTTTCCCGTGCCATCGGGGACCCGGAGAAAGAATCCGCCAGCTGAAGAGCAAAGAGATTTCCGGTGACCAGTCATCTCTAGGACTGTCTGAGGCCGGGGCACGATGTTATGACGTCACGTCCTGGCCGCGGATGTCAACAAAGCGGCGATCTCTGCTGGAAAGCATCAGATCTGTCTTTTTTTTTTTTTCGATCTGATGCTTTTCAGCCTGGAGGAGAGATGACCCCATATCTCTCCATAAATAGGACCCGTCACACACTATTCCTATTACAAGGGATGTTTATATTCCTTGTAATAGGAATAAAAGTGATTAAAAAAAAAAAGTGTAAAAATGAAAAAATTACAATAAAATAAACTAGACAATAAAAAAAAGCGCCCCCCCCCCCCCATGTGCACTCGCACAGAAGCGAACGCACACATAAGTCCTGAAAATGTAAACGCCGTTCAAACCACATGTGAGGTATCGCCGTGTGCGTTGGAGTGAGAGCAACAATTTTAGCACGAGACCTCATCTGTAACTCTAAACATGTAACCTGTAAAAAAAAATTTAAAGCGTCGCCTATGGAGATTTTTTAGTATGAAGTTTGGCGCCATTCCACAAGTGTGTACAATTTTAAAGCGTTCTGAGTAATTTTCTAGCAAAAAATGTATGATTTTTACATGTAGGAGAGGAGTGCCAGAATAGGCCTGGTATGGAAGTGGTTAATGTTTTCTTCTAATATTTTCATCCATTTTGGAGAGGCTTTTAGTTCTTGGTAATGTCACTGTTGTGCCATATTTTCTTCACTTGCTTAACTGTGTTCCATGGTATATCTAATGCCTTGGAAATTCTTTTGTACCCTTCTCCTGACTGATACCTTTTAACCTCCCTGGCTCTTTTCCCGAGTGTGGCTCTGGGTTAAATTTCAGTACCATTAGCGGTAACCCCGAGCCACCCTCGGGATTGCATTGCAGGATCCTGGTGCAGGTTACATACCTTGTCCCCAGAATCCTGTGATGTCCCCCCGCTGTGTCTGCGGGCTGCATCCTCCGCCTGAAGCTCTGTGTGTCAGGCTCCGTTCCCTGCGAGCGTCGCAACGCACAGGGGCGGAGCCTGGCGGCAAATTCAAAGGATTGGAAATTCATAACACAGTACATTGTAATCTTACAGATTACATTACTGTATAAAATCATTTCACATCCTTTTGTCCCTAGTGCTTTGTCCAATGCCCTGCATGCAGTTTTATATTATATACTGTTCTTTCTGCCTGGAAACTTGAGATTGTCCATAGCAACCAAAAAGTGTCCCTTTACGTTAAAAGTGGTTTTAGACCAGCTAGAAAACAGTGATAGTAAATTAGAACACTTGCAGAATTGAGTGATAGTAAATCGTGGGGAAATTCATTTTGTTATTATTATTATTTTTTTTTTGATAATTTCTAGTTATTTATTTATATTATAATTTATGATTTTGTGTTTCAAACTTTATCATACCTGGGATATCTACTAGACTCTTGTTTGGACAGATTTAAGTGTGTTATTGCTAAGAATTGCATGCAAAACAATTGTACCACTTTGAGACGCAAAAATCTGACATAATCATACCGCCTGGGAGGTTAACAATGAGATCCCTCTGATGATTTGGAAGCTCTCTGCAGACCATGGCTTTTCCCCTAGGATGCGCCTAAGAAAATGTCAGATAAGACCTACTGGAACAGCTGAGTTTTATTTGGGGTTAGCCACTTGCCGATTGCCGCATGCCGATGTACGTCCAAAGTTTGGCGACGGATATCGCTGTTATGGCAGCAGCTAGCTGCCATAACCCCGGTATCCCCGTTTTCGTGCGGCGGTCGGCTTTCAGATAAAAGTGGTCTCTGCTTTTTTCTATTACAAGGGATGTAAAGTGACACAATTTATTTTTTTTTTTTAAAACGGTATAAAAATAAATAAAATCATGTAAAATAAATAATAAAAACATTTTTTTTTTAAAAACCCCCGTCCCGACGAGCTTGTGCGCAGAAGCGAATGCATACGTGAGTAGCACCCGCATATGAAAACGGTGGTCAAACTACACATGTGAGGTATCGCCACAATTGTTAGAGCGAGAGCAATAATTCTAGCCCTAGACCTCCTCTGTAACGCAAAACATACAACCTGTAGAATTTTTTAAACTACGCCTATGGAGATTTTTGAGGGTAAAAGTTTGACGCCATTCCACGAGCGGGCGCAATTTTGAAGCATGACATGTTAAGGAGAGAGGAGTGCGGGGATTATAGCGGTGCCAAAAATACACAATTATACTCAGGTAAAAAACATGAATATTTTATTAACAAAATTATTAAAAGGACAAAATGAAATTCACAAAAACAAGGTGTGCATCACAACTAGGACATTTAAAAAACGTGTAGCGAAATTTTACGAAAATCGGCCTAGGAAGTGTGGCGGCCAGTTCCGTAGACAGGTATTTGTCCTACATGTTTCGCCAGAAGTGGCTTCTTCAGGGACAGATGTTTATACCTATAACGCTACTATACAATCTGTAGGTCACCAGGGATAGGCGCAGCGAGCCCCTGGAGCAGCACCACAAGCCCAGGGTACAATGAGCATCTGCAGGGGGCAAAGAGGAGGACCTGGCAGAAATTGTATTAGTTATCTAAAAAGATTGTATACAGGACACCGGGACACAGTCGGTTCATAACATCAGGCCTGCCACATATCAGATGATAGGGTCTGGGTAGAAAATCTCCATAAGGAAATTCCCCTTTGAAGCGTGACATGTTGGGTATCAATTTACTCGGCGTAACATTACACAATATAAAAAAAAATTGTGCTAACTTTACTGTTGTCTTATTTTTTTATTCAAGAGCGCTGCGCAAATACGCTGTGAAAAAAAGTATTGCAATGACCGCCATTTTATTCTCTAGGGTGTTAGAACGCCCAAACATTTTATATTTTTTTTTTCTAAGTAATTTTCTAGCAAAAAAGCCTGTTTCAAACATGTAAACACCTAAATTCCAAAACGAGGCTGGTCCTTAAGTGGTTAATCAGAGACACTTTAAATGATGGCATGTGTGTACTGACTCCTATTTAAGCCCTGGTTCACATTGATGCGATTTGACATGTCAAATCTCATGCCAAATCGGCAGCAATTGCTGGCCCTGAAATCGGGGCTCTCATTCGGGAATGAAATTGTGCGAGTTCAGTTGAACTTGCACGATTTCATTCCCGCAGTCGGTGTGAACCAGAGCTCACATGAGTTTTAATGTGATTGCTTAATTCTGAACACAAGACACCCCCCCAAGAGATATCAGTTTGTTGTACAGTTTATGGGTCACATTAAAGGTGGAAAGAGTTCTGAAATGTATTTATCTTTGTCTTATTTTTTTTTTTTACATCACAGAAACCTGACATTTTAACAGGGGTGTGTAGCCGTTTTATATCCACTGTATGTATGTGTGTATATAATATAAATATATATATATGTGTGTGTGTATATACACACACATATATACATTATTTATATATAAATAATGTATATATCTCACAAAAGTGAGTATATCCCTCACATTTTTGTAAATGTTTTATTATATCTATTCATGTGACAACACTGAAGAAATGACACTTTGCTACAATGTAAAGTAGTGAGTGTACAGCTTGTATAACAGTGTAAATTTGCTGTCCCCTCAAAATAAATCAACACATAGCCATTAATTTATAAACCACTTGCAACAAAAGTGAGTACACCACTAAAGAAAAATGTCCAAATTGGGCCCAGTGTGTCAATATTTTATGAGGCCACCATTATTTTACAGCACTGCCTTAACCCTCATGGGCATGGAGTTCAGCAGAGCTTCACAGGTTGCCACTGGAGTCCTCTTCCACTCCTCCATGACGACATCACTGAGCTGGTGGATGTTAGAGACCTTGTGCTCGGCCAGTCCATCACCTTTACCCTCAGTTTCTTTAGCAAGGCAGTGGTCGTCTTGAAGGTGTGTTTGGGGTCGTTATCATGTTGGAATACTGCCCTGTGGCCCAGTCTCCGAAGGAAAGGGATCATGCTCTGCTTCAGTATGTCACAGTACATGTTGGCATTCATGGTTCCTTCAAGGAACTGTAGCTCCCCAGTGCTGGTAGGACTTATGCAGCCCCAGACCATGACACTCCCACCACTATGCTTGAATGTAGGCAAGACACACTTGTGTTTGTACTCCTCACCTGGTTGCCGCCACACATGCTTAACACCATCTGAACCAAATAAGTTTATCTTGGTCTCATCAGACCACAGGACATGGTTCCAGTACTCCATGTCCTTAGTCTGCTTGTTTTCAGCAAACTGCTTGCGGGCTTTCTTGTGCATCATCTTTGGAAGGGGCTTCCTTCTGGGACAACAGCCATGCAGGCCAATTTGATGCAGTGTGTGGCGTATGGTTTGAGCACTGACAGGCTGACCCCCACCACCCCTTCAACCTCTGCAGCAATGCTGGCAGCACTCATACATCTATTTCCCCAAATACAACCTCTGGATATAACGCTGAGCACGTGCACTCAAGTTCTTTGGTCGACCATGGCGAGGCCTGTTCTGAGTGGAACCTGTCCTGTTAAACCGCTGTATGTGTATGGTCTTGGCCACTGTGCTGCTTCTCAGTTTCAGGGTCTTGGCAAACTTCTTATAGGCTATGACATCTTTATGCAGGGCAGCAAATCTTTTTTTTAGATCCTTAGAGAGATCTTTGCCATGAGGTGCCATGTTGAACTTCCAGTGACCAGTATGACAGAGTGAGAGTGATGACACCAAATTTAACACACCTGCTCCCCATTCACACCTGAGACCTTATAACACTAACGAGTCACATGACATCGGAGAAGGAAAATGGCTAATTGGGCCCAATTTGGACATTTTCACTTAGGGATGTACTCACTTTTGTTGTCAGCGGTTTAGACATTAATGCCTGTGTGTTGCATTATTTTGAGGGGACAGCAAATTTACACTGTTATACAAGCTGTACACTCACTACTTTACATTGTAGCAAAGTGTAATTTCTTCAGTGTTGTCACATGACAAAATATAATAAAATATTTACTAAAATGTGAGGGGTGTAATCACTTTTGTGAGATACTGTAATAAATATATACACACTGTATATGCACATATACACACACACACACACACACATATACAGTAAAACCTTGGTTTGAGTGTAACTTGGGTTGAGAGTGTTTTGCAAGACAAAGTTTTTATATGAATTTGGACATGATATACAAGCGATGTCTTGATATACAAGTAGCATCATGTCACAACTGAGTATAAAAGAGAATAGAGGCACCTCTAAGTGTAGCAATATGGTTACATTTAATGAAGGAACAACATTTAGCAACTCACATGGTTGATGATTTAAACAGGCACATCTAAGTATGCAAGCATCTGGGGGAAAGCTGTCCACATAGACCGTCCTCCACACTGCCATCGACGTCATCCCTTCCACGCTACTCTCCATGAGCGCTTCAAGCCTCACTTTCAGATCTCTCTACTGCAGGGTAGACTTCCCGGTCACAATGTGAGTTGCTAGATGTTGTACCTTTATTAAATATAACCATATTGCTACACTTAGAGGCGCCTCTCTTCTCTTTTATACTCCTGTAGCTCCTGCTGGATTTTGCTTCTAATCCTCTTGTGGAGTCTTCCATTTGTGAATGGACATTTTATGGTTACACAACCTATCACATTGCTATAATCTTTTTATATGGACTATAAACTGAAGGACTTATGAATAAATGGTTGTGGAACGAATCATCTGAGTTTCCATTATTTCTTATGGGGAAATTCACTTTGATATACAAGTGCTTTTGGATTACAAGCATGTTTCCGGAACGAATTATACTCAGGATCCAAGGTTTTACTGTGTATGTGTGTGTGTGTATATGTGTGTATATATATATATATATATATATATATATATATATACACACACACACACACACACACACACACACACACACACACAGTCATGGCCGAAATTGTCAAAATTCTGGGCACCCTTTCAAAATTGTGGATAAATAAGATTGTTTCAAGCATGTGATGCTCCTTTAAACTCACCTGGGGCAAGTAACAGGTGTGGGCAATGTAAAAATCACACCTGAAAGCAGATAAAAAGGAGAGAAGTGTACTTATGCTGGCCATACACTATACGAAAAATCGGCCAAACACATTTTCGAAAAACGAACGTTCGACCGTGACCGCAAACGATCGTGCCATCATGTAATGACCGATAAATTGTTCAGTGGACATGAATAAATAATTTTTTGTTCGTTTTTTTACATATACCTAGTGCAGACAGTTCGGACGGGAAAGACATTAACCTTGCAATTTATCGTACGTTCGGCAGAAATTTTCCAAACTTCCCGTTCGTTTTTTTTCCACAAAAACGTCACAAACGATTATCGATTTGTGCCCATTAACTTGCCGAAAAACGAACGAAGTGTCTATATGAACGATTTTTCGTATAGTGTATGGCCAGCATTAGTCTTTGCATTGTGTGTCTGTGTGTGCAACACTAAGCATGGACAACAGAATGAGGAGAAGAGAACTGTCTGAGGACTTGAGAACCAAAATTGTGGACAAATATCAACAATCTCAAGGTTACAAGTCCATCTCCAGAGATCTAGATTTGCCTTTGTCCACAGTGCGCAACATTATCAAGAAGTTTGCAACCCATGGCACTGTAGCTAATCTCTCTGAGCGTGGACGGTAAAGAAAAATTGATGAAAGGTTGCAACGCAGGATAGTCCAGATGGTGGATAAGCAGCCCCAAACAAGTTCCAAAGAAATTCAAGCTGCACTGCAGGCTCAGAAAGCATCAGTGTCAGCGCAAACTATCCATCGACATTTAAATGAAATGAAACGCTATGGCAGGAAACCCAGGAGGACCCCACTGCTGACACAGAGACATAAAAAAGCAAGACTACAGTTTGCCAAAATGTACTTGAGTAAGCCAAAATCCTTCTGGGAAAACGTCTTGTGGACAGATGAGACCAAGATAGAGCTTTTTGGTAAAGCACATGATTCTACCGTTTACCGAAAATGGAATGAGGCCTACAAAGAAAAGAACACAGTACCAACAGTGAAATATGGTGGAGGTTCAATGATGTTTTGGGGTTGTTTTGCTGCCTCTGGCACTGGGTGCCTTGAATGTGTGCAAGGCCTCATGAAATCTGAGGATTACCAAAGGATTTTGGGTCGCACTGTAGAGCCCAGTGTCAGAAAGCTGGGTTTGCGTCCGTGATCTCGGGTCTTCCAGCAGGACAATGACCCCAAACATACGTCAAAAGCACCCAGAAATGGATTGCAACAAAGCGCTGGAGAGTTCCAAAGTGGCCAGCAATGAGTCCAGATCTAAATCCCATTGAACACCTGTGGAGAGATCTTAAAATTGCTTTTGGGAAAAGGCGCCCTTCCAATAAGAGAGACCTGGAGCAGTTTACAAAGGAAGAGTGGTCCAAAATTCCGGGTGAGAGGTGTAAGAAGCTTATTGATGGTTATAGGAAGCAACTGATTTCAGTTATTTTTTCCAAAGGGTGTGCAACCAAATATTAAGTTAAGGGTGCAAAGAGTTTTGACCAGCCACTTTTTGGAGTTTTGTGTGACATTATGTCCAATTTGCTTTTTTTCCTTCCCTTTTTTTGTTTTGTTCCAGTACACACAAAGGGAATAAACGTGTTAAACATAGCAAAACATGTGTTACTGCAATACTTTTCTGTGAGAAATACTTGATTTTCTGGAAAAATTTCTGGGGTTTCAACAATTTCGGCCATTACTGTATCTATACACACACATACATTTGCAGTTGTGCTCATAAGTTTACATACCCTGGCAGAATTTATGGTTTCTTGGCCATTTTTCAGAGAATATAAATGATAACACAAACTTTCTTTCACTCATGTTAGTCTTTGGCTGAAGCTATTTATTATCAATCAGCCATGGTTACTCTTTATAAATCATAATGGCAACAGAAACTACCCAAATGACCCTGATCAAAAGTTTACATAACCCAGTTCTTGATACCGTGTATTGCACCCTTTAACATCAATGACAGCTTGAAGTATTTTTTGGTATTAGTGGACGAGGCTCTTTATCTTAGGTGGTAAAGCTGCCCATTCCTCTTGGCAAAAAGCCTCCAGTTCCTGTAAATTCTTGGGCTGTCTTGCATGAACTGCACGTTTTGAGATCTCCCCAGAGTGGCTCAATGATATTGAGGTCAGGAGACTGAGATGGCCACTCCAGAACCTTCACTTTATTCTGCTGTATTCAATGAAAGGTTAACTTGGCCTTGTGTTTTGGATCATTGTCATGTTGGAATGTCCAAGTATGTCCCATGCGCAGCTTCCTGACTGATGAATGCAAATGTTCCTCCAGTATTTTTTTATAACATACTGCATTCATCTTGCCATGAATTTTGACCAAATTTCCTGTGCCTTTGTAGCTCACACATTCCCAAAACATCAGCAATCCACCTCCGTATTTCATAATAGAAATGGTGTACCTTTCATCATAGGCCTTGTTGACTCCTCTCCAAATGTAGTGTTTATGGTTGTGGCCAAAAAGCTCCATTTTGGTCTCATCACTCCAAATAAATGTGCCAGAAGGTGTGAGGCTTGTCTCTGTGCTGTTTGGCGTATTGTAAGCCGAATACTTTGTGGCATTTATGTAGTAATGGCTTTCTTCTGGCGACTCGACCATGCAGCCCATCTTTCTTCAAGTGCCTCCTTATTGAGCCTCTTGAAACAGCCACATTACATGTTTTCAGAGAGCCCTGTATTTCACCTGAAGTTATTTGTGGGTTTTTTACTTTGCATCCCGAACAATTTTCCTGGCAGTTGTGGCTGAAATTTTAGTTGGTCTACCTGACTGTGGTTTGGTTTCAACAGAACCCCCTGATTTTCCACTTCTTGATTAGAGTTTGAACACTGCTGATTGTCATTCTCAATACCTTGGATATCTTTTTATATCCTGTGACGGGAGTCACTTTTGGGCACAGGGTGACTGAGAAAATATATCTTGGATTACTTAAAATGGGACAGTAATATTTATCCACAATATCTCCCAGGATATATGTAAAGACTATTTGTCAGGAAATGTTCCATCCGCTGGTAATATCTGTTATTTGGCATGCAGTACTGAGGTCCACCAGCAGGTGTCTACTGGCAGTTTGGAACTGTCAGGAGAGCTTTTCCCTGCTGATGTTATGTCATCTTTGGGCCGCAGTGCTGGCGTCCACCAGCGGATGGATCCTGGCAGTGTGGAGCAGACAGTACCTCCTACAATGAGGTGTCACTTGAGGTTAATCACAGGCCTACAAATACCCGGCAAGCACTCACATGTTTGCCTTGGTTTCTTCATTGCCCCCTGACCTGCTAGCTTGTGATCTGATCCTGATTCTGAACCTGTTCCTGTGCCCTGAACCTGATCCTGTCTCCCCTGTCCCAATCCCTATCCTGTCCCACCTGTTACCTTACATCTCTGCCTGCAGTCTGATCCATCCATCCTCTCCCTGCCCTGTGTTCCATACCCCATCTGCTGATCTTCCTGTGTATGATCTTGGCCTGGCTTATGTTTATGTCTCTGGAACATCCCCTGTCCATCTGCTGATCTGCTGTGTATGACCCTGGCCTGGCTATTGTTTATGATCCTGGTATTTCCTATTTATTGTACTTATCTGTCTGTTGTTATTTGTGGGTCTCTGTCTGTGGTTGGTTATTGCACTGTCATATTGGAGTTCGTTGTACTGTATTATTCACTTACTTTAATAAATTATTATATTTTCACTTATATATGTTTTGGTCTCCTCTGTCGCAGATCACACGGTTCTGGTCAGACCTGTTCATGACACTATTCTTGGTTTGTTTGATTCTGAACTCAACTTGTTAGTTGAGCAACCTGATCACATTGGCCTCTAGAACTGGGTAGGAGCCGGACAGTCTACTCCTACTATAGTTTGTCGCCTACTAGGCTGAGGAGGGGAGGGGGGATCACTGTTTGCATTGTTAATTGTAATTAGCGCCTGCTATTGTGAGAAGGTGTCCTGTGTTTATACTAATGTATGAAGCTCGGTGACAACAAGTCTGACCTGCAGTGAAATCCTGATTAATCATACAATGCCCAGGAGGGCACGGAGTCACATCAGCTGCTTTAAGGGGTTAGTTAATTAGTTCATGTTAATTCTGTTTCTGGTTACAGTTGTATTGTTAGAGTAATATGAGCAGGAGGAAGGTCCTCCTCTTCTACTGTATATAAGACTGTATTCTGGTTCTAATAAAAAAATGCTCTGATTCCTGTTTGATCCTCCGTACAGAGCCTCGTCTCGTACTTGGAGGGAAGAATTATTTGTATGGGTTTCTTGTTCGGCTCATTGGAGTGTTCGGTAGCTGCCTTTGTGTTCGGAAATGGAATGTCCTAAACGGCTTTAACCCCTTTCATACTCAGGGTGTCGTTACATATCCCTTTCCTTTTTTTTACAGTTCAACTACCTTTTCCCGCAGATCCTTTTGACAATTCTTTTGCTTTCCCTATGAGTCAGAATCCAGAAACGTCAGTGCAGCACTGGATGAAAGATGCAAGGGTCTGTCAGGAGTCCAGAAACTCAATGACCTTTTATACACACACACTAATTACAAGCAAACAGATCACAGGTAAGGATGGTTACCTTTAATAGCCATTCAAACCCCTTTCTGTCAACTTGTGTGCATGTTATCAGGCCAAAATCAACAGGGTATGTAAACTTTTGATCAGGGTCATTTGGGTAGTTTCGGTTGTCATTATGATTTAAAAAGAGTAAAAACAGTTGAGTGATAAAAAATGGCTTCAGCCAAACACTAACCATAAGTGAAAGAAATGTTTTTGTGTTATCATTCATATTCTCTGTAAAACTGCCAAAAAATTATAAATTCTGTCTGTAAACTTATGAGCACAACTGATATATGTGTGTGTGTGTGTATATATATATTATGTGATGGTATGCAAGGTGATTTAGTGGATAATCGCTACATTTCACCTCGCATTCGTTCTGTTGTAAGGGATTTAACCGGAATCCGGCTCGGGTTTTTCCAGCCTCTGTGGCAGGCTAGGTTCCCGTCCGGATGTTCTGGTCCACTTGAGCCCGCACTCAGCTGGACTTTAAATAACCAGGAAGAGAGCTCAACAGGGCTCTGGTTTTGAGACTCAGGAAGGAACCTGAGTGAGAGGAGCTCTGGCTATTGGACTAAAAGGTTTGCTTTACCGCATGTTTTGTGGGTCACGGGGAACAGCCCCGCACTGTCTAGAGAGAAGACTGTTTGTTTAGTTAGCGCCGGATGGCAAGGATTTACTTTACCGTTTTGCTTATTTTTATTTTGCAAACCTCCTGTAAATAAACCTGGCAGCCGGCAGATTTTTAAGAAAGTGCCCGTTTGCTGACTGTCACTCAGAAAAGGTGATCCCCACGAGCTAATCTCCCCACAATATATATACATACCAACACTGCTCAAGAAAATGTAAAGAAACACTTTGAAAACACATCAGCTCTCAATGGGGAAAAATATCACTATACTAATATGGACTGAGTAATGTGCTAGGAACGAAAGAATGCCACATTGTTTGATGGAAATGAAAATGATAAACCTACAGAGGGCTGAATTCAAAGACACCCCAAAAATACTCATTTTTTTGGACTGTTATTCACTAGTTTTGCATTTGGCTTGGGTCAGTGTCACTGCTGGTAGCATGAGGTGATACCTGGACCCTATAGAAGTTGTGCAGGCAGTCCAACTCCTCCAGGATGGCACATTATTACATGCCATTGCCTGAAGGTTTGCTGTGTCTCCCAGCACAGTCTCAAGAGCATGGAGGAGATTTCAGGAGACAGGCAGTTACTCTAGGAGAGCTGGACAGGGCCATAGAAGGTCCATAACCCTTCAGTGGGGCTGTATCTGCTCCTTTGTGCAAGGAGAAACAGGATGAGCACTGCCAGAGCCCTACAAAATGACCTCAAGCAGGCCACTGGTGTGAATGTCTCTGACCGATCAGTAACAGACTTCATGAGGGTGGCCTGAGGACCCGACATCCTCTAGTGGGCCCTGTGCTCACTGCCCGGCACCGTGGAGCTTGATTGCCATTTGACAGTGAACACCAGAATTGGAAGGTCCGCCACTGGCGACTGTGCTCTTCACAGATGAGAGCAGGTTCACTCTGAGCACATTTGACACATGTGAAAGGGTCTTTGAGAAGCCATGGAGAACGTTATGCTGCCTGTAACTTCGTTCAGCGTGACCAGTTTGGTAGTGGGTCAGTGATGGTCTGGGGAGGCATATCTATGGAGGGACACACAGACCTCTACAGGCTAGACCAATGTTTCTCAACTCCAGTCCTCAAGGCGCCCCAAAAAGGTCATGTTTTCAGGCTGTCCATTATTTTGCACAGGTGATTTGATTAGTTTCACTGCCTTAGTAATTACCACGTCAATTCATCTGAGGGAAATCCTGAAAACATGAGCTGTTGGGGCGATTTGAGGACTGTAGTTGAGAAACACTGGGCTAGGCAATGGCACGCTGACTGCCATTAGGTATCGGGATGAAATCCTTGGACCCATTGTCAGACCCTACACTGGTGCAGTGGGTCCTGGGTTCCTCCTGGTGCATGACTGGCCTCATGTGGTGAGAGTATGCAGCCAGTTCCTGGAGAATGAAGGAATTGATACCTTTGAACGGCCCCCACGCTTGCCTGGCCTAAATCCAATAGAACACCTCTGGGACATTATATTTCGGTCCATCCGACGCAGCCAGGTTGCACCTCAGTCTGTTCAGGAGCTCAGTGATGCCCTGGTCCAGATCTGGGAGGAAATACCCCAGGACACTATCCGTTGTCTCATTAGGAGCATGCCCCGACATGGTCAGGCATGAATACAAGCATGTGGGGGCCATACAAACTACTGAGTATCATTTTGAGTTGCTGCAATGAAGTTTCTGCAAAATGGACTAGCCTGCTGCATCATTTATTCACTTTGATTTTTGGGGTGTCTTTGAAGTCAGCCCTCTGTAGGTTGATCATTTTCATTTTCATGAAACTATGTGGAATTATTTTGTTTCTAACACATTACCCAGTCCATATCAGTATAGATATCCAGCATGATATTTTTCCCCATTGAGATCTGATGTGTTTTCAAAGTGTTCCTTTAATTTTTTGAGCAATGTGTGTGTGTGCATGTGTGTTTGTGTGTGTATATACAGTGGGGATGGAAAGTATTCAGACCCCCTTAAATTTTTCACTCTTCGTTATATTGCAGCCATTTGCTAAAATAATTTAAGTTCATCTTTTTTCCATTAATGTACACACAGCACCCCATATTGACAGAAAAACACAGAATTGTTGACATTTTTGCAGATTTATTAAAAAAGAAAAACTGAAATATCACATGGTCCTAAGTATTCAGACCCTTTGCTGTGACACTCATATATTTAACTCAGGTGCTGTCCATTTCTTATGATCATCCTTGAGATGGTTCTACACCTTCATTTGAGTCCAGCTGTGTTTGATTATACTGATTGGACTTGATTAGGAAAGCCACACACCTGTCTATATAAGACCTTACAGCTCACAATGCATGTCAGAGCAAATGAGAATCATGAGGTCAAAGGAACAGCCTGAAGAGCTCAGAGACAGAATTGTGGCAAGGCACAGATCTGGCAAAGGTTACAAATACATTTTTGCTGCTCTTAAAGAGGAAGTAAACCCTGATGGGTTTACTTCCTCTTTGTTTCCCTGCAAAGGTAAAGCATAATGGGCTACTATGCATCGCATAGTAGCCCATTATGTGTCACTTACCTCACACAGGAGCCTGCGATGTCACCGCTGTCCCCTCTGGTACGGCGCGTCCATCTTCGAGCCGCCACTAATGGCATATCGCCGTTAGCAGCGGCGAGCTCAGTGCACCTGCGCGCCGCTGTCTACGGCGCATACGGTGCCTTTCTTTTTGCAAATATCTCCTAAACCGTGTAGGTTTAGGAGATATTTCTTGGACCTACAGGTAAGCCTTAATCTAGGCTTACCTGTAGGTCAAAGTGGTCTGTAAGGGTTTACAACCACTTTAAGGTTCCTAAGAGCACAGTGACTTCCATAATCCTTAAATGGAAGACATTTGGGACGACCAGAACGCTTCCTAGAGCTGGCCGTCTGGCCAAACTGAGCTATCGGTGGAGAAGAGCCTTGGTGAGAGAGGTAAAGAAGAACCCAAAGATCATTGTGGCTAAGCTCCAGAGATGCAGTCGGGAGATGGGAGAAAGTTGTAGAAAGTCAACTATCACTGAAGCCCTCCACCAGTCTGGGCTTTATGGCAGAGTGGCCCGACAGAAGCCTCTCCTCAGTGCAAGACACATGAAAGTCGCATGGAGTTTGCTAAAAAACACCTGAAGGACTCCAAGATGGTGAGAAATAAGATTCTTTAATCTGATGAGACCAAAATAGAACTTTTTGGCCTTAATTCTAAGCGGTATGTGTGGAGAAAACCAGGCACTGCTCATCACCTGTCCAATACAGTGCCAACAGTGAAGCATGGTGGTGGCAGCATCATGCTGTGGGGGTGTTTTTCAGCTGCAGGGATAGGACGACTGGTTGCAATCGAGGGAAAGATGAATGAGGCCAAGTAGAGGGATATCCTGGACGAAGACCTTCTCCAGAGTGCTCAGGACCTCAGACTGGGCCGAAGGTTTACCTTCCAACAAGACAATGACCCTAAGCACACAGCTAAAATAACAAAGGAGTGGCTTCGCAACAACTCCGTGACTGTTCTTGAATGGCCCAGCCAGAGCCCTGACCTAAACCCAATTGAGCATCTCTGGAGAGACCTAAAAATGGCTTTCCACCAATGTTTACCATCCAACCTGACAGAACTGGAGAGGATCTGCAAGGAGGAATGGCAGAGGATCCCCAAATCCAGGTGTGAAAAACTTGTTGCATCTTTCCCAAAAAGACTCATGACTGTATTAGATCAAAAGGGTGCCTCTACTAAAATACTGAGCAAAGGGTCTGAATACTTAGGACCATGGGATATTTCAGTTTTTCTTTTTTAATAAATCTACAAAAATGTCAACAATTCTGTTTTTCTGTCAATATGGGGTGCTGTGTGTACATTGATGAGGAAAAAAATGAACTTAAATGATTTTAGCAAATGGCTGCAATATAACAAAGAGTGAAAAATTTAAGGGGGTCTGAATACTTTCCGTTCCCAGTGTATATATATTTATTTACTTTACAAAATAAATCATTTTATTATTGCGATTATACATATTTAAATACTTTTTTAAGGGGGGAACAATGACAGAGCTAACATGCCATTTACAATTAACGCTAAGGGTTCAACATTAAAGTGTATTTTCACGTTTGCAGTCAAATTAGGAAAGCACTTACTTTATATTTGTTAGATCTCCCTGTTCACATTGTACAACTTAAAGGAGAAGTATGACCAAAGCTCCTTTGGCGTTAGTTCTCATGTGACCCAAATTCCGCTGTCGGTTGATGTCACAGAGCCGGTCCAGATTCTGCAGGGATCCCGATAATAATGTTAGGATTCGCTCAGATGCCTGGCAGGCAGCTGCCTCAGCCTCTGTGAGTCGCTGAGAGGCTGAGCCAGCCTCCATAGCCCGGCGCTCCAGTGAGCACTGGAGGGGCAGAGCACAGAGCGGACCTGAGAACTGAGCAACCAGTTCTTAGTGTAGAGGGTGCAGGGGACAGCTGTAGCTCAGATCAATGTTGCAGCCATCTAGGTGAGTTTGATTGTTTATTGATTTGGATTCCCGCACTTCTCTTAAGAAAAAATACAAATTGTAGCTTACCTTTTTTAGATGTTCTGTTCTGGACCCTCCAGCAAAAAAAAATCCTGAGTAATTCTCTTTGTTTATGAGGGGGCTGGGCATCTGTGTTTGTCATTAATCCTGTGTGTACTGTACAGGCAGATCTTCATTATAAATAATACCTCAATCTGAATGTTGTCCTTACAAAGGGTTAAAGGAGTAGAAGCTGGGCTTCTTGTATTGTATGTTAATGAGAACAGGCTTACTCTAACATTGTTCGAAAAACCTTGCAGTCAGCCATGACCCCTTCTTTCGGAGAAACATCTAAAATGTAAGAATTATGTGTTATTATTTTTTTTAGGCATGCTGTGTAAATGAGAAGACATAACAGACGTATAGGGGGTTTTCTCAAATTCGACTGCAAATGTGAAAATGGGATTACCTAGAAGGATAAATTCCAGAGATAGTCCTTGGTAGGAATATGGCAATCCATGAGAGATACCAGCTCATCTACACTGTTGGGGTCTATGTGCCTAATTCTCCCCTGTATCTTGGCTAGCAAACCTCTAACGTAACCGTCACAGCCCACACAGAGCCAGGTTGAAAACCTTCAGTTGCAACCACTTGTTTGTAAAGTGCAACAAATCATACATCTGGAACCTTGCAGGCTTTTTCATGGGCTATATTCTTATAAGAACACACGCTGCGCTTAGAGGGCCATAATAACTTTGTGCCTGGCTAGAATTTCTCATCCCAAGGTTGTCAGAGTAGGTCTTTTTGGGTTCCCCCATTAAAAAGTGCTAGCACATCTGCCCTATGATCCTTGGACAGCTGCTTCTTTTTAGCAACTTTCTCAGAGATGCCAAGGTAGGCTTCAACATTATTTTTTTATAGACAATATTCGTAATGCGCCTTGTATCAGCTGTAGAGACGGGTTTACTTGCTGTTGTCCCTTTAAGGGGGCCTGTTGGGCTTCAGTCAGCTGTTGTGTAAATAAAGTGTTTGAAACTCTCACATGCCCAGTGAAGTGACTGGCATCAGGTGATACACAGAGATTAAACAAATCCTCTTACATATGTTGTGCCTGTTTGTCTGCAGCAATTTCTTCTGTAGATTGCTATAAAAACAAAGAGATCGAAGGATTTTTTTTTTTTTAGCAGCAGGGGGCTGGGATCTTGCAGAACCCCTTTTAC